>JARYGA010019981.1:0-446833 GCA_030545235.1 Helianthus tuberosus
TAAACAGAGTGGATACAGTGACGCCATCAAAGGCAGTATAAACTAGTCCTAAAGTGATAGCCTTTGTATACTTTATTATGTTTGTTTGATGGAATAACTTCATATCGTCGAGATATGATCAAATGATTTTGTTTCTGTAACAGTTATACCTAGTGCAAATCAATAAAACAATTATAGTATTTTTAATGATGTGGCTAATTTTGATTTAAAATACTCAATCTGATACATAAATAATAAAATATAGTGGCTACAAATACAAAAACTGAATTGCAACTTACATTAGAAATGGATTGCAGGAGCATAAAAACAGGATTAGAAAACAGAGATGAAGAGAAATGAAACAGATGTTAACTGGATGATGCAAAAATGAACTTAGCATAAGTCTTTAATCTCCTTTTGTGGCGGCTACACCTTTCTGACCTGAATATTATGGGTGGACTGGAACCGCCAGATGGGTTGTCTGCCACTCTGAAGAAGAGCTACATGCTCACCTTCCTTCATCATCCCTTGATTATGTACACACACAAATGCCATTTCATATTCAAGAATGCTATATGCGAACAGATATCAATGTTAAACATGTGCAAGATTGCTTAATTAGTGACAAAACACTGAAAAATGGTTGAGGGTGGTGGCTGGAGGTGGCAGTGGTGGTTGTGGTGGTGAATGGCGGTGGCAGTGGTGGCAGGGGGTAATATCACAGAGTGAACAAAACACAGGGGGTAATATGAAAGAGCATTATAGTCATTTCAAGTTATAGTCAACAGATCAGTCAACAAATTTGAAGTCGCGGGGGGGGGGGGGGGGGGGGGGTAAGGTTGCGACATAACAGCAGACGTTGGGGGGTAAAATTGCAATTATTTCGTTAGGGGGGGTAAGGGTGCCAATCACCCTAAACCCCAGAGGGTAAAATTGCAGTTTACTCTACTATAAAAAATAACATATATCTTCGGTTTTGTTTAAAATATGATTCTATGTGCTTTAAGTATGTAAAAAATATAAATTGTTTAAAATTATGTACTACTTACAAGGAACATGTATGTTCATCAGAAGAGCTGTTTAGACGTTTCTTTTCATCAAAGTTTAATTTAATTACAATTTTTAAGAGTGATAATTGTGTCAGATCGGCATTGAACTAAATATGCCACGTATATTTGTTCATATAAAAAGTAATCCTAGCTCTTATACATTGAACTAAATGAGTCGGATTTGTTGCAAACATGATGACGGGTTGTTAACGGGCTAAGGAGGTGCACATTAGGTGTAGTTAAGATGGTAAACAAGTTGCAATAAATATTTTTAAATATGTCATAAACTATGTGTCGACCTTATAAAATTTATTTTTTTAAATATTATTTTATTAAAATTTATTTTATTTAAATGGGCTTACGAATCAACTTGTATAAGAGCATCCACAATATGATGTTTTTTGCTTGTCTATTGCAAATGGCATGTGTCACGGTCCAATTCACTCGCCTGCCCACATTGTGACACTATTCCGGTCTGTATCAAGTCCAGCAGTCCGGATGTCACATCCCGGGGAAACGAATCGGGCTTAATAACACATCAATACAGGAGAAAAATGCTCTTATTCAAAATGTGTCACGACATACGTTCTACACAAAATTGTACATGAAATTAACAGCCACATAAATCTCAATGCAAATCTCTAAACAAACCGGTCCAAGTTATCTCAATTGTTATCGCCTAATAATATATGCTAAAAATATTTAACTAAAAAGTTGTTGAGAACGTATAGTTTAAGACTCAATAAAATAGTTAAAAAGTTCAATCAAATAAAGTTCTTGCTTTTGCTTGTATGTATCATGTGTATCACATTTTGAAAGATAAAAATTAACACAAGGCATAACCAAACCTAATGCCGTTCAAAATTTGCTCAACTAATGCTCTTTGCGAAACACTAAAGCTTAAAGTTCAAGTCACATTTCACACTTCAAGTTCAAAGTTCATAATAATCTACATGCCCTTTATTTTGATGAAGAATTGAGGTCTTATCACTGTGTGAATCTTTTGCATAACAATGGGTTTATAATTAATAGATGAGTGAATTGCTAGTTTTGTCCTTTATCTTTATACCATTTTTTAAGAGGCGTCCTTTGTGTTTAAAATTGATGAATATTATACATTACATTTTAAAATTTTATACGTTCTATCCTTTAAGCCTAACCAAGTTTATTTATTCAGTTAAATATGAACACGTGCAAGTCACATGAGGGTAGATATGCCATTTATTAATCCCCTGAACATTGCCCCCAATATAAACCATCCTAAACCCTAGTTCTTTTAACATTTCCCCCAAATTGAAATCCAACCTTCCACCACCACCCACCACCCACCACCCACAACCAACCACCACTACCCGACCACCGCCACCACCGGTTCACCACCACCGGCTGACCAATAGAACACACTCCACACACATTCCCTAAACCCTCAAACCACCCCAACACCACCCTCCCGACTCCTACTCACATTCCCCCATCGTTCACCACCTCTCACCCACACCCCTAACTACTTTACACAATCAACAACACAAGCTATGTACAGGGCATGATGCACCTGTGGGTCGCCGGAGAGTGACGCGGCGGCTGGTGGAGCCGGAGCCGCTGGAGCCAGTGGGTTGGGTTGGGTTTGTGGGTTCAAGCGGATCAGAACAGTTTTGTCCACAGTGGCAACTTGGAGTTGGCGTTTATAGTAGATTACTGAGATGGGTTGATGTTCGTCATGTTGATCAGTTCTGTTTAAACATAATGGAAAACATGAATCACATACCTGTTACAGCATTCAATGCAGTGGAGAATTCAGTCAGAGATCCAGCCATTGAGTTCGACATACTTGTCAGGATGATCCGGTTCCTCCTTAGGGTGTAAAGTTATGATGGTGATGAAACCGATACTAGGGAAGAATCGGTTGGGAGAGAGAGAGACGATTGATGTTATGAGGGTTGTTTGTATTGTGTAATTGTCTAACTTGTGTAACCCTTTAACTCTCTAATAAGCTCCTTATTTATACACCCAAGAGGAAACCTAATTAGTTAATAAGGGTAATATGGTCCATCAACAATTACCAACTAATTATTAATAGGTTATTAATATATTTTGATCTAATATAATATAAATGATTATAAAGGCTACAAGATTAAATATTACATTAATAATATATTTAATCTCACATTCTCCCACTTAGCCGAGTAATCATTTATCATGAGTATTAGGTAAGCCTGGCCAGGAGTTAACACTCATTTTAGCCTTAAACCAAGAACTATAGCAGAGAAATACAGCCGTTGAATCATCATTCGACTCAAGAACCCCATTAGTCATACTATAGCCTCAATTTAAAACCTAACAGTTACGATCAAAATATGTATAAGCCCTTTAGCGTCGGATTTGTATTTATATTTGTCTATATGTCATTACACCGGCATAACATATGTTAGAGACATACAAAATCAAACTGAGGAAATTTTATTAATTAAAACATAAGCTAGTACAATATGCCATTAAACAAGGTCTTTAGTAAGTCCCATATTCGATACATGTTCTTCGAAAACTTTAGGTGGGAGAACTTTAGTCATCGGATCCGCAAGCATATCTTTAGTACTAATATACTCAATACAAAGATTATTTTCCTCAACTCGTTCACGTACGAACAAATATTTTGTATTTAGATATAAACCAGCTCCAGTCGAACTGTTACTGTTCGAGAAACTAACGGCAGCTGAGTTATCACAGTATAGCTTCAATGGTCTAGAAATGGTATTAACGATTTTGAGTCCAGTGATCAGATTTCTAAGCAACATTCCATGACAGGTTGCGTTGTAAACAGCAATGTACTCTGCCATCATTGTGGAAGTTGTAGTTAACTGTTGTTTATGACTCTTCCACGAGATAGGTCCGCCTGCTAACATAAAGATATAGCCCGAAGTGGATTTCTTGTCATCTTTGCATTTGGAAAAGTCAGAATCAGAATAACCTACCACTTCTAAATGATCACTTCTTCTATAAGTCAGTTTATAGTCTTTCGTCCCTTGCAGATATCTAAGGACCTTCTTAGCTGCTTTCCAGTGATCTAGGCCAGGATTAGTCTGATAACGACCTAGCATTCCAGCAATGTAAGCGATATCTGGGCGAGTACAGACTTGAGCATACATCAGGCTCCCGACTACTGACGCGTAAGGTATCTGGCTCATTTGCTCCTTTTCAACCTCCGTTGTCGGACACTGGAATGAACCGAAAACATCTCCCTTAACTACTGGAGCGACTGAGGGTTTGCACTGTTGCATGTTGTAACGTGTAAGGACACGATCTATGTAAGTCTTTTGAGACAATCCTAAGATCCCTTTGTGTCTATCTCGATGAATTTCGATGCCAATGACGTAAGAAGCATCTCCGAGATCCTTCATGTCGAAGTTATGTGAGAGTAACCGCTTCGACTCATGCAACATGTCTAAACTATTACTTGCCAATAGAATATCATCTACATAAAGGACAAGTATAGTAAAGTTACTCCCACTCATCTTGAGGTAGGTGCATTGATCCACTTGATTCTTCATAAAACCTTGCCTCTTCATGACTTCATTAAACTTGAGGTACCATTGACGTGATGCTTGTTTTAACCCATAAATGGATTTCTTCAACTTACAGACTAGATGCTCCTGACCTTCAGGTTTAAAGCCTTCAGGTTGTTTCATGTAAACATCTTCGTCTAAGTCTCCGTTAAGGAAAGCAGTTTTGACGTCCATCTGATGCAGCTCTAAATCAAAATGAGCTACTAGGGCCATAACGATCCTTAATGAATCTTTACGAGAGACAGGTGAAAACGTCTCTTGATAATCAATTTCCTCTTTCTGAGTGTAGCCCTTTGCAACCAATCTCGCTTTGTAGCGTTCAACGTTCCCATTCGGGTCCAGTTTTGTTTTGAACACCCATTTACAACCTACAGGTTTGGCACCATTGGGTAATTCGACTAAATCCCAATTGTCATTTTTCTTCATGGATTCAAGCTCATCAATCATTGCTTTATTCCATTCAGAAGACTGATCACTGCTAATGGCTTCGTTATAAGAGATATGATCATTGAGCTTTCCAGCATCCATTTCAGTCAGGTAGGTAACATAATCATCCCAATTAGTAGGCCTTCTTTGCCTAGATGACCTCCTGAGTTATTTATCGGGTTCAGCGTTGTCTTGGTTTTGAGCGTTTGATGTGCCTTCGTTATGAGGTATAATGGGTTCTGATTGTGGATATGGAGTTTGTGCAGTGGCTTCAGGTACAGTTGTTGCATGGGGTACAAGAGGAGTAAACGGAGTAATGGTAAGCGACGAGTCTATCCCCCCTGCGTCTTGTACTTCTTGAAATTCTTCATAAGGGTTAGTACTGCTCCCACTGACCTTGAAATCCTCCAGGAACGCAACACGCTTGGTTTCAACAATACGGGTGACATGGGAAGGACAATAGAAACGATAACCCTTCGAATGATCAGGATACCCGATAAAGAAGCAGGTAACTGTTTTAGGGTCAAGTTTCCTTAGGAAAGGATTGTAAAGTTTTGCTTCAGCAATGCAGCCCCATACTTTCATATATTTAAGACTCGGTTTCCTTCCTGTCCAAAGTTCATAAGGAGTTTTAGGGACAGACTTAGAAGGAACTCTATTGAGTATATGAACAGCTGCTTTTAATGCTTCAGTCCAGAGAAATAATGGTAAATTAGTGTTGGCTAACATACTGCGCACCATGTTCATAAGGGTACGATTTCTTCGTTCAGCGACACCGTTCTGCTGAGGTGTACCAGGCATGGTGTATTGGTTCACAATCCCCTGGCCCTTACAAAACTCATAAAATGGACCAGGAGCTTGACCCACATCAGTATGTCTTCCATAATATTCACCGCCTCTATCTGATCTCACAACTTTAATCTGACGATCTAATTGCTTTTCAACTTCAGCTTTATAATCTTTAAAAGTTGTAAGAGATTCAGATTTTTCCTTAATAAGATACAAGTACATTTAACGAGAATAATCATCAATGAAAGTGATAAATGAAGTATGTCCTGTTATACCAGCAATTTGATAAGGACCACTAATGTCAGTGTGAATGAGTTCTAATAAATTAGAGCTCCTAGTGGCACCTTTCTTATTTGCTAATGTCATTTTGCCTTTAAGACATTTGACACATTTTCCAAAATCAGTAAAATCGAGAGGAGGTAAGACTTCATCCTTTACGAGACGATTTAATCGTTCTCTTGAGATGTGGCCTAAACGTTTATGCCACAACATAGATGAAGTCTCTAAGTCTCGAACCTGTTTCATCTTTGTGAGTGATTCATTAATATTATATGACAACAAAGATTTGGAAAAATTATCATCTAGTTCTAATCTATAGAGACCACCATCCAGAATGCCAGTACCATAAACAACGGAATCATAGAGAATAGAGAGTTTGCGATGACCATGAGAAACTACAAAACCGTCCATGTCTAACTTTGGTCCTGATACAAAGTTCCGAGTTACCTCAGGAACATATAAGGTATCATAAAGTTTAATACATAAACCAGTTTTCAAAAATAATTTTAATGTTCCTATGGCCTTCACTTCTAATTCCCGATCATCTCCAACTTTAAGTGTTCTTTGGTTTCTTCCCAGCTTCCGGATTGTAAGGAATCCCTGAAGTGAATTGGTAACATGAACCATAGAACCAGAATCAAACCACCAAGAATTAGCAGGAACATTTAAATTAAAGGACTCAAGTATCATGAAAAAATCGTTACCTTTCTTAGCCAGCCACTCCTTGAAGTCAGGGCATTCCTTTTGCTTATGTCCTGTTTTCTTACAGAACTTGCAATAGGGTTTGCCTAAGGAGTTCTTAGAGCTGGAAGGTGCACTTGTATGAGGATTTGGATTTGGCTTTTGGACCTTAGAAGCATCCTTTCTTTGATAATTGTGCTTCCTCTTCTTAGAGTTGGAGGTGGTGAAGTTAGCAACATCAGTAGTGCGATCCATCTTCATACGCTCTTCCTCCTGCACGCACATAGCAATCAGCTCACTCATCGTCCATTTGTCCTTCTGAGTGTTGTAATTGATCTTGAATGCTTCATAGGACGAAGGAAGCGAAGTGATGATGAAGTGAACAAGAAAACCATCACTGATTTCCATCTCTAGGCCCTTCAGCTTATTAGCCATGTCATGCATCATCATGATGTGTTCCCGAATGCCGCTCCTCCCATCATACTTAGTTGTCACCAGCTTGAGGATAAGAGTGCTAGCGTGTGCTTTTGATGTTCCCTTGAATTGATCCTCCACAGAAGCCAAGTAGGTTTTAGCATCTTCAGAATCAGGAATAGCTCCTCTGATTGAGTTATGAATGGACTGCTTCATGAACATGAGAGACATGCGGTTACACCTAGTCCATTTATCATGAAGTAACTGCTCAGCAGCAGTACTTTAAGTAGTAAGGTCCGCTGGCTTATTCTCTCTTAGAGCATAATCAAAGTCCAGCAGTCCAAGTGTAAGCATGAGGGCATCCTTCCATGCAGCAAAGTTATCACCAGTCAAAGGTGGAATCCCCTGATTGGGTGCTGATAGTGGAAATAAGGTGAGCAAGTTATGATACTAAGAAAGAAGTCTTAATGTGATCTAAGGGCATGTTATACTAAGGCAGGCATAAGTAATGACCATTTTAATTATGAAGCTGTGATATTGTCTATTACTAACATCAAAATAATAGACTTAGTAAAATTCTATTTAAACGAAGACAAATCAGCTTTGGCCAGAAGTGTAATCATTTAAATATGTGTGCAAAGTAATCGTGACAAATCAGCTTTGGCCAGAAATGAGACAATCACTTTAGTTATGCACTTGTCAAGCATGCTAAACATAAATGAATTAAATCAGCTTTGGCCAGAATTAAGACATTTCACGTTTGTAATGCATACTTAACTTAGCTTTTATAATACTTGAACAATAAATAGATGTATTAAATCAGCTTTGGCCAGAAATGATACATCAGAAGCTCATTCAAGTTAAGCTATTTTGGTTTTGTAAAAACATTATCTGATTCTGATTAATTAATTAAGTGTTAACAAAACCAAGTATTTAATAGCAAACCACCTGTTAGCGCGGATCGAACTCCGCGGTGAGTTCGCTGGGGGTGCGGTGAGTTAGTTCACATTAAACAGCTTAAAATAATGAGGTTTCGAGTCTTGTGCGATCAGTAATGCCCAAGTTTTGTGCGATCAGTAAAGCCCATAACTTGTGCGATCATTAAGGCCCAATAACTTGTGCGATCCGTAAGGCCCAATAACTTGTGTGATCAGTAATGTCTTGTGCGATCCACAAATCTTGTGCGATCCACAAATCTTCTGCGATTATGCAGTCTTAACTTGTACAATATGCTTAATTAGTTGTACAAATCTTGTGCGACTGTCTTGTGCGATTTCCCTTGTGCGATCAGATCATATCTCATGTGATCTGATCTTGTGTGACTGTCTTGTGCGATCAGATCATATCTGATCTGATCTTGTACGACTGTCTTGTGCGATTAGTTACATTGATAACTTCGAAACCACTGTTAAGGCTGTTTATTGTGATAATAACTGAAACTCGAAATTTGAGGGATTGTGGGATAGTGTTTCCTATTTTATTTCTGATCTAAACTTATCATAAGATTTCGAAAATAATAACTGAAAATCTATTAACAGATTTCGAAAATAATTCTGTCCCATTGTCTGATCTGATTCTTCTGACTGTTAATTTTAACAGATTTTCAATTTTTCTGATAAAATTAATGATCAGATCAGGAATTTCACTTTTCTTTCTTAAAAATTCTACCCATGTCTACCTGGAAAAATCATCTACAATTACAAGTATGTATTTTTTTTCCAGAAAAGCTTTCTGTACCTATGGGTCCACACAAATCCATATGTAAAAGTTCCAAATTTTGTGTTATAGAAGACTCAGAAATTGATTTGTGTGAGCTTCTTTTGGTTTTTCCCATTTCACAAGCTTCACAAATTTTATCCTTCTTTGAGGATATGAAAGGTAATCCTTTTACCAGGCCTTTGCTTGCTAATTTGCTTAGATTTTTGAAATTTAAGTGGGCTAACCTCTTGTGCCACAACCAACTACTACCCTTGTTAATTTTTGAAAATAAACATAATTTTGGATGTTCATTTTCTTCATTGAAATCAAAATAGTAGATTGATTCTCTTATCATTTTTCCACTTAAATAAATTGTATTATCATCCATACCTATTAACAAGCATTTTTCTGGTAAAAAGGTTACCTGAAAACCTATATCACAGAATTGACCACAACTTAGCAGATTGTACTTTAAGCCTTCTACATAGGCTACTTTTTCTATGGTCAAACATCCATACCTTATGCATCCATATCCCATAATCCTCCCTTTTACTCCATTTCCAAAATTTACTATTTTACCCAGTTTTGAAACAAAGTTACTGAGTAAGCTCTTGTCCCCCAGTCATGTGCTTGGAGCTTCCAGAATTGCAGTACCAGATCTGTTGCACATGATGGTCCTGAAATGAAAAAAATAGAGGGTTTTTGGTACCCAGACTTGCTTGGGTACTCTTTCTGATGAGATTTTAATCAGATTATTTTCTCTTGATGGCCTTTCATCAGAATATTTGTTATATGCTGAGCCATAAACAGATTTTTCACTTTTCTTTTGGAGATGGTGTTGTACAAGCTTCAATATGTCAACACACATACAAGATTCTTTATAAGAATTTTCTGATATTTTTTCTTGTGATGGAATGAGTGGATAATTTTGAAAAAATGAGTGAACTGCTTCTGGAATTTTTAAAGATTTTTGTTTGCATTCACTCCTTTTTGCTTTAAAGTTGGGTTTATCAAAAGAGTATTCAGAACAGGTTGATTTGCATGATTCAGAATCAGTTTTTGATGAAAATTTATAAGAAATCTGATGTGTTGCTTTTACAAAGACAGTGGGTTTAATTTCACTTGTTTTTACATATCCTAAACCCTCTCATTTATTCTTTGGTGTGGACTCAATAAAGTTTATGAATTCTTTAGCTTGTTGAAAACCTCTTACATTGATTTCCTTATCACGAATTTTCTTGTAAAGATCTTTTCTTTCATTTTCATAAAATTCAATTTTAGCTCTGTGATCTAAACTTTCTTCTATCAGTAATTGGTTTTCAAGTATAATTTTATTCATGGTCCTTTGCAACTCATCAGATTTTTTACTATCTGATTTCTGTTTATCTTGCAGATTTAGAAAATCTGACATGAGCTTGTTTAGCTTGTGTTCAAGATCAAGATTATCTAAATTTACCTTTTGTCGTGAAGTTTCTGGTAGTTCATCAGAAAGTGCCATAAGGCAGAAATTAGCCATTTCTTATTCTTCTTCTTCATCAGAAGAATCATCAAATAGCCATGTATATGTCCCTGCAATTAAACTGACTTGTTGCTGCTTCTTTGCTTCTTCCAGCTTCTTCTCATAATAAGCAACATCCTTCAGTTTCTTGGTTTTGCATTCTGATGCATGGTGACCTCTCTGTTTGCACTTATAACACACAACTTCAGCCTTTCCCTTATCCTTAGATCTACCTTCTTCCCTAGATCTTCCATCCATCCTCCCTCTGTCACTTTTCTGGTATCTTTGGCCTCCTTCCCTCAACCTCTGCTCAAAGGTTTTAGTGAGCAGTATAATTGCTTCAGCAAAAGCTGAAAAATCTGATGATGTATCCGAAATTTCAAGATTTTGACTGTTTGAAGGTTGTGGATCATTGGTAGGTGTTCTTTGTGAGTTTGAGATTAGAGCTAAAGATCCCCCTCTTTGAATGGATTCTTCAAATATTTATTCTTCTCTGGGGACCAGAATGTTGTATAAGTCATGAAGACTCATATTACCTAGTTCTAAGGTTGAGGACAAAGTCATGGTTAGACTTCTCCATTCTCTAGGTAAGGCATCCAGAAATTTTATGTTTCTTTCATCATTTGATTTTGTTATTCCAAATTTCTTTAGCTCATTCAAAAGTTTTGTAAATCTTTGATATGTTTCATTTAATCTTTCATTAGGTAAGCTTTTAAATCTCTCATATGAGGAAACATTGTTTGTTCTTTTGTTTCTTTTCATCCTTTCTCTTCATTCACAAAGATTTTCCAACTGATCCCATATTTCCTTAGCTGATGCACATGCATCAACTTGTGAAAATATGTCATTAGGGATAGCCATTATTAAAAGTGACATTGCCCTTTCATCTGCAGCCACCAGATCCTTGTCTTTTGGGCTCCAAAGTGTTTCACCTTTGGGTGCCCGGGAGGCAGGGATTCCTGGTGATTGATCAGTTGATGGAATAGCTGGTATTTCAGTCATTGGTACATGTGGACCCCTTTCAATGGATTGAAACAGAGCTCGGTCATGACCATTAAGGAAATTGACCATCCTGATTTTCCATTGGGGGTATTCCTCTCTGACCAGAGTGGGAGGTTTGGACATTAAACCAATGTTAAAAGCATTATTCCATGTTTGAAAGCTGGCCATATTTAGAGAAAAGAAGATGAGCGATTGATCGTTTGAAAATGATTTATTCAATCTGCTCTGATACCAATTGTTGGTCCCAGTTTGGACTTAAAAACTTCTTTTCACGTAATATGGCAAGTGATTTCAATAGATGTGAAAATAGTGTGCGGAAACAGAAATCAGACTTTCAAGAAACAAGACCTACAGAATTATCAAGTTTATATCACTTTGAAACAAAATGGTTTAAAAGCTGATTGTAAGATTATTATCTATTACAAATGAATACTTGAATTCTGAGGGTGAAAGGACAATGGAGTTTGCAGTATGTATTAAATGCTAAGCTTAACTCATTGTTCTCTGCTTGATGAGCCTTCTATTTATAGACGGCTGGATACATAAATAAACATTTGTTTATTCATGAATAAGTCATGCAAAAAGTAGCTCTTTGACATATTCATTGAATCCAACAATCAAGTTGCCTTTGTCATCATGATATCCAATAATGTCAAGTTGCTTCGTTTATTATGGCAGGATAAAGCTGATTTTTAGACAAGTGGGGCTTTTATCAGAATTTCTGATAAACCACTTCATCAGAAATTCTGGTGAATAAATCATCAGAAAATCTGATGATCAGAATTGTCAGAAACTGATGATATTTCATCAGAAATATCATCAGATCCATCAGAAAGACCTTCTCTGATAATCTTCTTCAGCTTTTGATCAACTTATGATACTTTGAAGTAGATATTGTTCTTTTCAGCTGTCCTATCCGATCTTCTTCTTCTTGTTGTGATCTTCAGTACTGTTATCTTCTTCATAGATCAGGTTGAATCTGATTTTCTTCAATACTTACAAATAAAGTTTCCTAACAGAGGTGTGTGAGTTTGTTATGCATTTAGTGGCTCCTGCATGTTGTATGGCGAGAGGGTGTAATCCCGGTTATGTCACACCCAACCGATAGCGGAAACATCAGGGCGCGACACTAGGCGAACTAGATTGCTCAAGAGAATCCATAACAACTATTAAATGGCAATTTTTAAAAGGTTAATTGTCCCATACCAATCAACAAACATTCCAAAAATAATTATTACAGATAGCGTGTCTCAAAAGCAAATCAAGTCCGACAACCTAGATTTCTATTTGTGGAGTTTCTAGACTTCCTACTTCGTTTCATCACAGCGTAGCATCCAATCAACCTGTCACATACGTTAAAATAAAGTCAATACATAAAATGTAAAGGTGAGTACACAAGTTTGCATAGTGATACGTGGTCGAATAACGGTGCTCGTGTATGTTTAAGTTTGGGTTTTTACTTGACTTTTAATCTTGAATAGACTACTTTTAATTAAATTTGTGTTTTGCAGGTTTAATGAAGTTTAAGGAGCTTTTCAGGAGCTTTACGGGTCACCGGAGCGAAAAACAGACCATCGGGACATCAAACGGGTCAACCGGGAGTGAAAAATGGAAAAATGGAGAACCGGAGTTGGAGAGGTCGTCGGCGACGCCCCTAGGGCCGTCGGCGACGCACGCTTGATTACCCCGTCAGCCAAACACCTCGTAACCAGGCAAATAACGCGTCCGGAAAAGCCAAAGTAGGAGAGGCTGTCGCCGACGGGCGGCCATGCGTCGGCGACGAGCCTTATTTTTGTCAAACGTGAATTTTGATTTGTTGGGTGTTAAGAACGATTTCTATTGGCTCTTGGGGAATTGAAGATGGGGGTTACACATTGTTTTGAAGTTTGAACTTGATCTTAGAGCCTCTCTCACAAACCAACTTCACAAGTAAAACCTTTTGAATGACAAGGCATAATTGCACAAACTTGTTTCGCAAAGTCAAATTTCATAACTCACTCGACAATTCACAAATATAGTTCAAATGCAAGACAATTTTCAATCAATTCAAATACAATTCAAGTTGTCACAAAATCAAACTAAAAACATTGTTCAAACCCTATACTTACAATAACCTACACCGGGGTGAAACCTCCAAGGAATTAGCCACTCATGATCGACGAAACTTGATCACCGGTTGTTGAAAACTCGAATCTTGACATCTTGGAACTTGGGAAATGATGGAATAGTGGTTAGGGTTGTAATGGTGGAATTCAATGGATGGAGGGGTGAAGGATGATGGTAATAGTGATAAACTAGGGTTTCGAATCGAATGATTCGGATGATGGATCGTGTGTGTGATGGATTGGTAGTGATGTTGGTTGGTGAGAGAGGCTCCAAGATCAAGTTCAAACTTCAAAACAATGTGTAACCCCCATCTTCAATGCCCCAAGAGCCAATAGAAATCGTTCTTAACACCCAACAAACCAAAATTCGCGTTTGACAAAACTAAGGCTCGTCGTCGACGCATGGGGGCCCGTCGGCGACGGCCTCTCCTGCTTTGGCTTTTTCCGGACGCGTTATTTGCCTGGTTACGAGGTGTTTGGCCAACGGGGTAATCAAGCGTGCATCGCCAACGACCTCTCCAACTCTGGTTCTCCATTTTTTTTTTCATTTTTCTCTCCTGGTTGACCCGTTTGATGTCCCGATGGTCCGTTTTTCGCTCCGGTGACCCGTAAAGCTCCCGAAAAGCTCCTTAAACTTCATTAAACCTGCAAAACACAAATTTAATTAAAAGTAGGCTATTCAAGATTAAAAGTCAAGTAAAAAACCAAACTTAAACATACACGAGCACCGTTATTCGACCACGTATCACATAGCATATAGTATGAGAAAGCGTTTACGCATAACCAGCATGTATCACGTAACGGGCGAAGCATGTAACTATCTAACTATGTTCACACTTAACCACAAGACTGCGTTGTAGAGTATGCGCGACACATGTCCAGCGGACATGTGAAGTAAAGAGATGTGATCCCTAGCAACCCCTGTCCATGACAGGTGCTGAGTCCAAACTTTAGTACTATCGTTGCTAGAGGCGGTAGAGTGTAACACTGTCTAATCATAGTAACAAGCATTCATAGATCACGTATAACACGCGAGAGCGGTTAGCGTTAAAAGTGTTTGCGTTGTGTGTTGTTGTGTTTTGATAGAGAACGTTTGTAACACCCAAAAGTGCGTTAAAAGAAAATGGGTTCGAGTATACTCACAGTATGTGTTTAACAAATAAACACAGCCTTGATTGGATTGAAGGGAGTGCATTGGAGTTAGCCTGAGCATGGAACGGTAACATAAGAGTTGAACAGTGCGTAAAACAGTGTGTCGGATGGTGATCCGAACGGATGAGTATCCATTCGAGCGGATGGTCATCCGAGCGGGTGACCATTCGAACGGATGGCCATTCGAATGAAATGTTGGTGTTTGTAAATCATCTTGAAAAATTGAAGTTTTCGTTGTAGCAATTAAACGATGTAAAGTATGGAAGCCAAGTCATCCGGTCGGATGGTCATCCGGACGGATGGCTATTCGATCGGATGGTTATTCGATCGAGAAATTTGCAGTTTGAAGTTTGGTCAAATCGTTTTGAACAAGGATTAGTTTAGGGGACAGGTCACCTGGTCGAATGATCATTCGATCGGATGGTTATTCGATCGTATAGCCACTCGAGTGGGCAATCTGTTGTTTTGAAAATTTCACAAAGTTTTCTAAGTTCAAAAGTTTGAGTCTTAACGGAGATGGCGTGATGACGCGTCAAACAACGGAAATACACCAAGATCTAGCTCATTCGATCGGAATCACCCCATTCGATCAGATTCCCTGTTCCTGATGAGATTTCATGTTCAACCCATTAATCGGTCATCTCTTTGGAGGAAATCCGTTTTTAACCCGGCTCTCAACTAGGAAACAAGTAGAGAGTCTGAATGAGTGCAGACGCCATCGGTTTTGTGTATGAAAGTTGAAGAAAGTTGAAAAAAAGTTGAAAACAGTTGAAAAAGGTTGAGATCTTGTTGAGATTCGTGTTAAAACGTGTGGAAATCCTTTAGATCTGAACTAATCTTGATGAGATGATGTCACACGACAGTTTGCATAAGCAACTGAGTGAGAACCACCTTCAAGGAGTCTAAATCAGGTGATTTCAAGAAGAAAATGTGTAATTTTTATAGAGAGATGATGTAGAAGTGTGTAGTGATGATGATTGTACAAGATTTGAGGAGAAACATATACAAAATAGCATTGAATCGTGAAGAAAAGTAACTCAGAGTGACTTGAGTGCAGGTGGTCGGATGGAGGTGTCAAATCAGTGAACAGTAGTGTACGGGTAGTATTTATAGGCTGAGAGGGAGACTTAAGGCGGTGCACGAAATGGTGTTTGGGTCGGATGGCCATCCGATCGGATGGTCATTCGGACGGATGTCCATTCGATCGGATGTCCATGCGGACAGCCGTGTTGTGCGAGTTAGTTTCCAGCTTTCGTTTCGTGTGTTAAGCGTTGATTTTAAACGAGTGGCAAGTAAGCGTTGCATTGAGATAACCACATAACATTAAACAAGTAATCACACAATTAACACACATAACATATAAATGCATAAAAGTAAATCTGTGTTTCGAGTTTGCGTTGAGATAGCGTTTAGTCTAAACAACAATGCTATAATGTGATAAAAATGTGTTTAAATAGTGTGCGTTGTAAATAGCGTTAGATGCGATAACTACGTTTTGAATAAGCATTATAATCATGCGTGTTAAAATTGTTAACCCGTAGCGATAATCGATATCTTGAGAGTACAAGCAATTAAGCAAGAAATGACAGATACAAGTAATGACCCGGAAAATCGGGTTGTTACAGCCTCCCCTACTTTAGGGAATTTCATCCCGAAATTAAGGCACAGGCATAACGAAGAGATGTGGACATTTAGCTTTCATATCACTTTCGACTTCCCAAGTGAATTCTGCGCCGCGTTTGCCTTCCCAGCTAACCTTCACTATAGGAATGCGAAAGCGTTGGAGTTTCTTGGTCTCTCGATCCATGATTTCTACTAGCTTTTCCATGAAGTGTAGAGTTTCGTTCACTTACAAATCCTCGAGAGGGACATTCAGGTTTTCTTCGGCTAGGCATTTCTTGAGGTTCGAGACGTGGAAAGTCAGATGTACGTTGCTGAGTTCCTCCGGTAATTCAAGTCGGTAGGCCATTTTGCCAATTCTTTCCACAATCTTAAAGGGACCAACGCATCGTGACGCTAGCTTTCCTTTCTTGCCGAATCAGATCACCCCCTTCCAAGGTGAAACCTTTAGGAGTACGTGATCCCCAACTTCGAACTCAAGGGGCTTGCGGCGTTTATCGGCGTAACTGTTTTGATGACTTCGCGCTTTCAAGAGATTGTCTCGTATCTGGAGGATCTTGTCAGTCGTTTCTTGTATTATGTAACGCCCGTCTTAATTTAATATGAATTTACTACCAAATACGCATTTATTTTGCGTAAAATACGGGTTAACAAAAAAATTGTTAACTTAACAATTCATACATGATTAGAGTATTTAGGATTAACATCCCTACTGGTTTAAAACGTACAAAATGTGACATCAAGAGTTACATGTTCATATTTAGTTAGAACAAAATATATTAACGCGGAAGCTTCAAAAATGTCGTGTTCGGTTCTTTGACATATTGCTTGATCTCCATCCGGAGTATTGCCAACATTACCTAACATCAAAACTAACTTAAATGTTACTTTTGACAACATATAAACAAGTATAATCAAGTTCCAATATCAAACAATGGAAACAAAATAAAAATTCAGAACTTTGAACTCTCGCGCCACGCAAGAGATTCACTTAAGTCTTTCGCGGGCCGCGAGCAGCCCCGCGTGTCGCTACAGAGTAATGTTCCCCTGTCGCGTGCCGCAAGGGAGACCCTTCTCCAGCGTTTTCACTTACTGGACCTGCATATCTGCCCAACTCCCAAATTTCTTACAATTACCAACTTCAAATGACCATAACTTTTTATCTAGAAGTCCGTTTTAGGTGATTCTTTTTCCTACGCGTTTGTAATAAAAATACGCATCAATTTATCCTCTTTTCTTCATATAAAACCTGAATTATAAATGAATAGTTTATAATTTCTTGTTTCATTTATTCGACCCGTTTGTTTTATACTTTGCAAACATGTTGATCATTCATTTTTACTTCAAAGTGTACATACCCATTCCCCGAGCTTGTGAACTTTAGCGTATTATTACCATTTCATGGTTTTACGCTTTCATATCTCACAATTATAGAGTGACGTTCGCGTCACTTTAATTTTACCAATTTACCCTTGTTTTGACCCGTTTGGTCATCTAATGGAAACCTCCATTTTTATCATCGTACTAACTTATTTCAACAAACATTTTGACTTAATGTCATGCCTAATGAACTTCGTCATTTCGGCATTAGACGAATTGCACAATTAGACTAATTCAAGTTAACTAACTATATCCAATATACAAACATAATGTAAAGGAGCCAAGTTACATACTTGCATAATTCATCATCATTGATTTCTAACCATAATTACCCATTCCCGGGCTTGTCCATCTTAGCGTATCACTTCCATTCCATGGTTTACGCTTTTATAACTCAAATTTAACGAGTAACGTTCAAGTCACTTCGAACACTACCTTTTCGACCATTATTTTAACCCGTTCTTTATCTAGTGAATTACATTACTTAATATACATTCTAAACATGACTAATTTAAACAACATTATCAATAAACATATCTAACTAACTATTTATTTTGACCCGTTTGGTTTGTCGAGTGAATTCCATCACTTCTTAGACTTACCAAACGATTACAATTTTCGCTATAACAACATTAAGCATACATAACCAACTATTTATTTTGACCCGTTTGGTTTGTCGAGTGACTTCCATCACTTCTTAGACTTACCAAACGATTATAATTTTCGCTATAACAACACTAAGCATATCTATGACTAGGCTTGTCTACATAAATGTAAAGAGATGACAAGTCGCGTACCTTTTAAAGCATATCCTTCAAGCGCGCGTCCACTCCGACTTGACCGCTTGAAGATTCAACCACCGAGCCTATAGAGTTCAACCGACACCGTGTTTAGAATTCATATCATTTCGTTTTACACGTAATTTACCATATTACTCAATTACGCGTTACATTCAAAATTTTCGATACATTAGCATTCATTTAGGCATTTAATCAAACACCTTGTGGGCATGATTTCATACAATTAATAATCAAGTTCATGACTAACTATTTAGCCAAGATTAAACATCAATTAGACAAATTCATGCCTAATTTTCACATCAACATTCTGGATTTACTTCATAGAGCTCAAAATGCACTAGAGTGACAATCATAATCCTAGTGTTTAACGTATATTGAGTCTTAACGAAGATGGCATGATGACGCGTTAAACAACAGAATTACACCAAGATCTAGCTCATTCGATCGGATGGGAATCACCCCATTCGATCAGATTCAGTGTTCCTGAAGAGATTTCATGTTCAATCCGTTAATCGGTCATCTCTTCGGAGGAAATCTGTTTTCAAGCCGGCTCTCAACTAGGAAACAAGTAGTGAGTCTGAATGAGTCTAGATTCCATGGGTGTTGTGTATGAAAGTTGAAGAAAAGTTGAAAATAGTTGAAAAATGTTGAGATCTTGTTGAGATTCGTGTTAAAACGTGTGGAAATCCTTTAGATCTGAATTAATCTTGATGAGATGATGTCACACAACAGTTTTCATAAGCAACTGAGTGAGAATCACCTTCAAGGAGTCCAAATCAGGTGATTTCAAGAAGAAAATGTGTGATTTTAATGGAGAAGATGATGTAGAAGTGTGTAGTGATGATGATTGTACAAGATTAGAGGAGAAACACTTACGAAATAGCCTTGAATCATGAAGAAAAGTGCCTGATAGTGACTTGAGTGCAGGTGGTCGGATGGAGGTGTCAAATCAGTGAACAGTAGTGTACGGGCAGTATTTATTGGCTGAGAGGGAGACTTAAGGCGGTGCACGAAATGGTGTTTGGGTCGGATGGCCATCCGATCGGATGGTCATCCGGACGGATGTCCATTCGATCGGATGTCCATGCGGACAGCCATGTTTTGCGAGTTAGTTTTCCAACTTTCGTTTCGTGTGTTAAGCGTTGTGTTGCGGTTAAAGGAGTGGCGAGTAAGCGTTGCGTTGGGATAACCACATAACATTAAACAAGTAATCACACAATTAACACACATAACATATAAATGCATAAAAGTAAATCTGCGTTTCGAGTTTGCGATGCGTTTAGGTTGAGATAGCGTTTAGTCTAAACAACGATGCGATAATGCGATAAAAATGTGTTTAAATAGTGTGCGTTGTAAAAAGCGTTAGATGCGATAACTGCGTTTTGAATAAGCGTTGTAATCATGCGTGTTAAAATAGTTAACCCGTAACGATAATCGATATCTCGAGAGTACAAGCAATTAAGCAAGAAATGACAGATACAAGTAATGACCCGGAAAGTCGGGTTGTTACAGGTTATCTCTAATTTGTTTTCATCATAAGATTTCCATTGTAATAAAAAAATCCGTCCACTTGTTCCTTCTTATTCTCTTTTTCGTCATTCAATCTAATTATCATTCTGCAATTTGTCTAATTCCTATCATATACCCTATGTCAAAAACTATTAAGGCGAGAATAGTTACCAGATGTAATTCTTCATGATTCAGAAGTTAAACAATTGTCTCTTAAAGCATCAATTTTAGACACGAAGTTGAAAAACCTAATTCTTCGTAAATATGTAATACCTTGAAAGCTTTAAAACAAGAAATGTTATCGTCTCTCGCATCAATTGGATGCTTCGAGTGCTGCCAAGTCCGATGACTCTTTCAAGGATTAACACCAAAGCCCTAGAAACCCGTGGTCATATTGTGTTCGTGATCGAGCAAGGTTTTAAGTATCTCTAGGCGTTAGTTGGCCGGCGAGGTGCCGACTAGCGATTACGGGATTAATAGGAGTTAATCGGGATTAATCAGGATTAATCAGTTGAGATTTTATATGTAATTTTTAATTTTATATGTATATACACGTATTTTTATATGTATTTTTTACATAGACATGTTTTAACATCTTCTTCGACCCATATTTTTGGTCAAGAATCTGACCGGAAGTAATCACCTGTCACTGATATTTGGCCAATTAGTACTGAATTTGACCGCCTACTGATTAATTGGCTAATTAGATTAAAATTACGAGGTGAACCTGGGAGTAGCGATTATTCAACGACTAATCAGAAGCTAGTCAGGATTTTTACAACCATGAGATCGGGTGACTACACACACCACCAATGGTCACAGTGTTTCTCCCCGCCCTCCCCCTTTCTCTTAGGCACTACCTGCAAGCCACACATGTGGTAACGTAAATAACGGATAACATTCATGTACTGGCATAAAAAACATAGAAAACGTGAACAATGTTCTATGTGTCTGTGACCGACATTCCATTTTACAGGTATATATAATTTTGATATCAATGCATCTCATATGGGTATTGGGAATAACAACATTCAGACATGAAGTCATTAAGTTAGGGTTGTGTTAAATAGACGGAAAAATCAACTTTTCTTTTATATCATTTTCTAGTGGCACAAATATCAATTAAAAGTCAATTGACTTTTTTTTAATAATCTCTATTTCTATTTCCATTTCCAAGATCTATACAAATCCTACCAAATTAGTCACATTAGTAATGATTAACTATTTTAATACATTATTTTATTTTTTAAAGTTAAAAGTAATAATTATGTTTTTTATATTATTTTATTTTATAACACTTTTGTTACTTTTTTTTTTTACTTTTTCTTTAAATCTCAAGTGATTGCAACAAATAAGTTGAACATCAAATGTAAAGATTTCGTGTGGGTAACCAAGGATGATTTGTTGGAGTACTTCCCTGAGCACAACAAATACTTGACGAAAATGATCATCAACTGAACCAATTCACTTTCAGTCCAAGATTAGTAAGCAGCCTAGCCCAGCCCAATAAGTTAGTTGATGTTCAAATGCATTTGTTCGATCTTGATTGTGGGTTTTAAAAACGCCAAAACTTTATCGTTGTAAAAGTGGTTTTGTCGATATAGGTGATTAATTGTTTTAATATTTGCACATTTACTTTTTTTATTAAAGACTCTTTATTTCTTTATAACTAAGTTTTTCATTTTCGTGTTTATAATAAAGTATCTTGATTATTTATTTATTAATATTGATATTTATATTAATATTAATAATAGTATAACAAAATATAAAAAAGTAATAAAAAGTGTTATAAAATAAAATAATATAAAAAACATAATTACTACTTTTGACTTTAGAATAAAATGATGTATTAAAGTAGTTAACTATTACCAAATTGATTAATTTGGTATATTAATCCTTATTTTAGGTCTATTTATAATATCTCGTTAAGTTAATGGGTATGCTATATATCATATATTGTTTTGATACCTAGAAAATCTTTGACCTGCTCGACCACCCTTCTAATTTAGTTGAGACAGTCTTGACTTTGCTTATTAAGGACAAACAACTGACCACTAACTTTAAACTGCTGACTTGCATTGACCTGCTCGATTAAGTCCTTCACACACATGAGACAACAGATAGCAATCAGCAAAGGTTCCAATTTCACATATGGCAACCTAGGGTCGGCTCAACCAATTTGAAGGCCTAAAGCGAAATAAAACACCGAGGCCCCTTTTTCACTTATATTTTGGGCTTACTAATGAATTCATAAACTAAGGGGGTGTTTATTTTTTGCAAGAAGTACTTCCTGATCTCTTATGTCTGCGTCGCGCAGAGCACGCGCAGACCTTTGGATCTGCAGCCTGTTTGTTTTTTGGAAGAGATTTCATTAAAAAAGCTCTTCTAGAGCTCTTCCTCGTGCAGATCTAGACCAACCTCTTCAAACCTCATCAAAACATCTCTTTCTTTCAAAACACCTGCACATCTTCAAACCTCTTCAAAACATCTCTTTCTTTCAAAATACCTGCACATCTTCAAACCTCAAACCCTAGCACCCATCTCCACTTCCAGACACCTCACCTCCTCCGCCACCCCCTCCACCTCTGTCTCCCCCTCCACCTCCGCCGCCCCTCCAATCGTTCACCCAGGTACGAATCATATCTCATTACGAACTGACACCTCACCTCCTCTGCGTCAACCTTCTCCACCGTTGTTCACCTTCTCCACTTCCACCCGACACCTCACCTCCTCTGCCGTCAACCTTCTCAACTTCCTGCCGCCCCTCCAATCGTTCACCCAGGTATGTGACGAGATCCAATGGCATTATCTGATTTGTAAAGTAAAGTTGGAATTGATTTATATGAAGTTGTTTTGTTGTTTCTTCGAAGTTTGAGGTTTAAACAAAACCAACAAGTAATTGTTCTCTTTAAAAAACAAACAGTCTTTTTCTTGCAGATTTCAGAGGTTTGATCCACCACTTCAGCTGCAGATGTCTGCAGATGTGGTCCTCAGACTGCAGATGTTTTACCTCTTCGAAAACAAACAGCACCTAAGTGTTTTTTTGGTCAAATAAAGTTATGAATATTTCTTTGATAATATTACTATGTATGAGCAAACTTAGAGGTATTTAGAGACTATTTTATTTACTTTATTCAAATCGCTTACTCGAAATATGCTATAGTCTACGAGGATCATAGGTTTAACCGGCTACACATAAACATTCTCTAATATTTGATACATTTTCATACATTTTTTATTGTTCTTTATAATTAACACAAACAATATTAATATTTGTAAAAGTAATGTTCTACTATAAAAGTAGCAATATGCAGCTAAAATATTCATGAATTTGTTATTGAAACTTGTACAGATGAAAAACCAATGTTTTAAACTAAAATAAAATTAATTTGTTACTGAAATTTGGATAGATGACAAAAAAAAGAATAAAATTTATTCCAAATTTCCAGTGGCTATTGGAATTTACACAGAATTCAAAATTTAAGGTCTTTAATGCATATAATAGGAAAATTAAAAAAAATATAGCCATAGGAGTCAAACCTGGGATTCGAACCTAGGCCTATATGGGAAAAGAAAGCAACTTTTCCACCAAACTGCATTCAAATTAATTGTTATTATACGCTTCGATCGTTTTTAGATCGAGGCCCTAAAAATTTGGTGGCCCAAAGCCCTAGCTTGTTTTCGCTTATGCTTGGGCCGACCTGTGGCAACCGATGAAGATATCCAGCCTTTAAGGCTTTTACGTTATACAACACTGCAATAAAATAGCTTAGCACTAGATTAAGATGACTAGGAAATAACCATGATCCAATCCCCATGTAACAAAATTGGACCACCTTATAACACCGGGTATGGGATCATATCCCTGTCCCCCAAACCTAAACCCACTACCAGCTAGTCTGTCATTTTTTTCTTGATTTTTTTAACACTAAACTTGAATTTTGTGCAACACTACATCTTTAATCAATAAAACTATTTATATAACAAAAGCATTGCAGATGTCCAAAAAAATCTGTTTGAAGATTCAGTAAAAACCGACTAGTGTTTGAAAACCCCTTCCACTTAGATTGAGAGAATGCAAAACCATTTTCAACCACTTTCTTGTGATTTTGAAGAAGGAACCTAATTTTAATTATTCATGAACTAACTTATGTCATCACATGTTATATTTTTTTTTTCAGTTTTAAAAAGAGATTCCAAATATTAAGGAAAAAAAGAAAAAATTGTGTCTGCAGAAAAAAACATTTTGATCAGCTTTTGGAGTCAAACCCACATGAGATTCAACATTTGTATAATTTGAATAACCTGCTGGATACTGAAATACAGCTTCTAATCCTCCTAAAATTATTTCTAGTAATTCTTGTAGTCAATATACAATTACTTGTGATTAAGAAGATGGTAGTGGTGGTACCCACTTGATTGCACACAATTAAGTGCAATGTTTTCATAACCAGACCGGACATCGAACCGGACGTCCTACCGGTTCACCGGTCGAACCGGATAATTAAATTAATTTAAAAAATATACAAAACCAACATTCTGGTTTTTCAGATAGTTTTATCTTTTTTTTTGTTGCTGAAATAAATCTGAGTTTTTAAACTCCATGCTTTTGAATCTTTTTGTAGAATAGAATCCTTCCAAAACATAACATAGTTTTCATTAGTTTAGCAATACTTGTTTAGGAGCATAAGATTCATGAGGGGTTTGTAAAATACTATCTAATAACAGAAACTCCATAAGAACACACATCTAAGAGCTACCAATAAGTGCAAACCTCAAATCTTGTCATGTTCCTCTACAAAGGCACCATTCTTTCAACATAACAGCTGATATGTTGAAAGCGGAATGTTCTTGACAACGGAAATTGGTGACCCGGGGTGAGTTGTACTGATTTAAAACATCTACTCTTCATGTTGTAGACATGTACATTTAACACATTCCCAGATAACTTGCTGAAGGAAAAGATAATCTCGTCCATATTAACAGAATTCATAGGGAAAGGGCAACCTAACTTGATCAAAGACTCGGGGAAAATAATTATTTCTCTGACCCAAACACGGTTTTCATAGTCTTGTAATACCCATATATTCATTCCGGTTTTTTCCAACACATGATCATCATCATGACAAACAACTCCAATACAGCCATTGATTTTTATGAGGTCAGGATGGTAATGGCTTTGCACCTTATGATCAATTACACCTTGAGGAGTGTTAATTATTAAAAACTTCTCTGTTCTCAAGTCAAACCCCAAAATGTCACATGTATCTAGAAGCAACAGATACACTACACTATTCACACAAACATTGATGTAGTCACCGCGGAATCCGAATACCAAACTACCCCGATGAAAACCAATAGGAGGCTCTACATCAATCTTTCTCCATGAATAATCTGACATAGAGTAAATCAGAATCTCTAGGGTACCAGATTCAAATATACCCGTGATGATTAAAATCTTATGTTCGTTTTTAGACTCATCAAACCCAAATAAGTAACACCCTTGTAAAGGGTACTTGGAAAAATCTGGATCTGGATCAGGGATTTTAAAAATGTTGTGTGTGCTAGGGTTTACAACGAAAATTTGATGGTAATAGTACTCGCCACGGGAAGAATATTTGACCAAAGCAAAAGAAACTAACCCGTTCAAATGATGAGCTTCTGTTATATCAGTAACATCAACGTCGTCGAGTGTCATGAAATGAGTGACGGGCTCACCGTCAAGAGGGGCGGAGAGCAAGTGTTGTTTTCGAGCGGAACAATCGTAAGCAGAAATAATTAAGGAGGTGTGGTGAGCACGGGTGGAGTGAAGTTTGGTGAATGATGGAGTGGAGAGGCGCAATAGCCATGGTTTAGAGAGGGATCGGAATCGAAGTATGGATTTGATGGGGAGTCTGGAGAAGATGTCTACCATGATTTCTGTTGGGAATGAAATCTTTGCTTCTTCTAGGGTTTCCATTTTTTTTTTCTGGAGAAAGTCGAAGGGTAGGGGAATCGTTTGGGAGTATAGATTGCAAGGGCAAGGGTTTCTTTAATACTCCACTTTACCTTGCAGGGCAAATCTTTACCTTGCATGGCAAAGGGCTGTAAACGAACTGAATGTTCAGCGAATAGTTCGTGAACCGTTTGGTAGGAAGTTCGTTTATGTTCGTTCGTTTATTAAACGAACGAACATGAACAAGAAATTTCGTTCGATTAGTTAAATGAACGAACATGAACAGAGGTCTCGTTCGTTCGATTGTGTTCGTGAACGTTCGGTAAGGTGTTCGTGAAAGTGTTCGTGAACATTCGATGATTTGTGTTCGTTTATGTTCGTATGTTTGTGTTTTAATTGAATATCGTTGTACTTTCTTATATTTTATTTGTACTTTTTATATTATTAAATTTTTATTTATTTTATTTCCTTAACAATTAAACTAGAAAACCCACTTTAATCTTGCTTATGCATCATTTCCCTTTTGTTTCTCATTATTTACATCCACGAATACAATCGACCTCCGCTCCACAATAAGGGATTCAAGTTCGAGTGCTACTCTCTGGGCTATATATCTTTATCCTTCGTCGCGTTCGCCAAATTTATTTGTGTTCGTTTGTGTTCGTGAACCGTTCGCGAAAACGCTCATTTCCTTAATGAACGAACACGAACATAAAATCTCGTTCGGTAAGTGTTCATGAACCATTCGTGAACGCATTTATTTGCTTAACGAACGAACACGAACAAGGCCTTGTCCGTGTTCGTTCTGTCCGTTTACAGCCATAAGGGCAAGGGTTTCTTTAATACTCAACTCTTTAGCCTTTTTTTTAATCCTTTAAAAATAACATTTTATTTTAGTTAAGAATTTATTTAATTAATTTTTTTTCAAATACCAAATTACAAATTGATAACGTTTTTTTTTACCGCTATTTAGCCTTTTTTTTTTAAATCCCATAAAAATAACATATATTTTTAGTTAAAAATAAGGATAAATTACACTTTTCGGCATTTATGTTTGTATCGAATTGCAATGGATAGCCTTTAAATTCAATAATTATAGTTACAATCCTTTATTTGGAAAATTCGTTACACCTTTCGTCCTTTACCATTAACAAGGTTAATTTTAAACGTTAAATATTGTCACATGGATCTCATATGAGGGCATTTATGTCCTTTCCCACCAGGCACTTTTCAGGCCAGATCCACCACCACCACCACCACCCTCCCCATCAACCTCCGCTGCAAGATTTCATCCAACACCGCCATCTAAGTGGTGGTTTTCTCATACGAACCATTCACCCAATACCATTGTCCTATGTAGCACGGGGACTCCATTTATGTGGCCGTACCCGTCTCAGGTACTTGTTGGGGACGGAAACACCATGGGTACTCGTCGGGGACGTTTCCTAAACGTTTCCAATGTCGGGGACGTATCTGGTAGAAGTATCCAGCCCGTTTCCATTTATTTTTAGGGTTTTTACCCTTTCAAATTCCACAACAGGCCATTAAATAAATAGACCTATCATATTCGGCTTCTCTAATCTCTAAACTCTCAAGTCTCATCATCTCTAATTCTTTATCGATTGCCGATCTCTCACTACATGAACCGGAATTTGAAAATGATTTGATTATTGATAATTAATTACCTTTGGAAGATGTAGTATTTTTAGAATTTGTTTAATGTATTTTTATTTTTTTATATTTTTTATTGCCGTACCCGTATCTTGGAATTTTGAGTTTTGCCGTTCCTTGTTCCCGTATCGTCCCCGTACCCCGATCCCGTACCCGTTCCAGTGCTACTTAGCCATTGTCTTCACCGTCTCTACACAAACACCCTACACCATTTTCTTTAACATCACAACTGCCAAAAATTCGTTGCTAAACAAACCCCAAAGATCGTCGACAAAATGATTGTTTCAATTTACGATCTCAGTTTGGGGAAAATGAAGACGTCGGATATGAACACCCCTCCATCTCGACTTAGGGTTTCGATAGGATGATGATGAATATTCTATGGTAATTTCCGGTGACAGTTGACGACAGGTGTACACAAATTGGAGTTTATTTCATTTGAATTCAGGGTTTTGTTTTATTAGTAATGCTAGGTAAAGTGCTATTCAATTTTCTCACTGGAAAATTCTAAATCTCAAAGATAGTGATGCTGGTGAAACAAGTTCTTTTGTTTAGATTTTTAAAAAATGGGTTTTGGTTTTGGTGGCTGTTTATTTAATTTGTAATGGTGTAGTTGATGATATGAACATTGGGAATGGATTGAAGTTAGGGTTTTGGTTAATTTGGGGATTAATGTTAGGTTTTAGGTTGATTAATTTGGGGGATTAATTGAATGGGAATTGACTATTGTTTGGTTCGTATATGAACAAGAAAAATTTATTGGATCAAACAGATGGAAGTGGGTTTTTTGGATTACCTTAATATTGTGACAGTCATAAGCATACATTTGTTTTGAGTAAAGTTTTTGGATGATGGAGGTGGTGAGCAAGGGTGGTAGCCAACTGATGAATTTTCGAAAACTTAAATCTGTTAAAAAGTTTACTAGAGATAGATAGACATGAGAGACGAGAGAAATTGGATAAGGGTTTTGGTTGTGTGTCTGTAACTTGGTTTTAAAAAGCGCGCTTAAGCGCGAAGCGCATCTAGGCGCAAACTCCATCGCTTTTGCGCTTCAAAGCGGGCAGGGTGTACAAGAAGCGCAGCTGAGGCGCGCTTTTTAGGGGAAAATCGACCTAAGGCGCAGGCTGAGGCGCGCGCTTTTTGTACATGGGGTGTTTCTATGCTTCTAAGTGTTGTACAGCAGGCTTTTTATGCTGTACATTTATGCTTTTTTTCATTTTAAAACATATATAAAGCTTAATTATAGCTAAATCATAGGTATTGGAGGCTAAACACTTATGGGATATATAAAATAAATTTTATAATCACTTTGCGCTTTGCGTACGAAAAGCTCACCGCTTTTGCGCTTCGCTTTAAAAAAATCTTTTTTAGACCTCATCGCTTTTGTGCGCTTCCCGCTTTTTTAAACCAAGGTCTGTAAAAATAAAGGGAAAAATAAGAGGAAAAAGGAGATATATATTTTAGAGTAAATTACGTTTTTGACCCTTGTGGTTATATCGCTTTTACTATATTAGACCAAAATAAGAATTTTTAACATATCTGTCCCCATGGTCTCTATAATTAACCATTTTGACCCCTAAGTCTAGAGATTATGGGGGCCAAAATGGTTAGTTATAGAGACCATGAGACTAAAATGGTTAGACTTAGGGGCCAAAATGGTTAGTTATAGAGACCATGTGGGCAGATATGTTAAATATTCTTATTTTGGGCTAATATGGTAAAAGTGATATAACCACAGGGGCCAAAAACGTAATTTACTCTATATTTTAAATATAGTTGTAAAATTACTAATCTACCCTCATGTGCAAGGCACATGCCATACTTAACTGAAAATTTTAACTTGGTTAGTGCTAAAGGACGTAGAGTGTAATAAGTTTTCCAAATAAAGGATTGTGACTGTAATTATTGAAGTTAAAAGCTATCCATTGCAATTCGATACAAACATAAAGAACGAAAAATGTAATTTACCCTAAAAATAATCATTTAATTAGATTCTTTTTAAATAAAAAATTATAAACTGCTAACGTTTACCACTCATAAAACTAAAGTATAAATTAAAAGGATAATCAAGTTCTAGAATTAATAAACTTAAAGGATAATCAAGTTCTAGAATTAAACCTGGGTTAAAAAACTAATACATAATTATAATTAATAGAGTTTTACCGCTATTTATGAAATATAGAGCAGGGTTGTGTTACCCTTACAGAAAATTGTGTACTAGGTATTTAATCTCGGATATTATGGTAAAACCAAGCATTGTAAACTTGGTAGAAAAGTGACTTTGAAAGTTTGGTTAACACAAATATGGTTCTAAAAAGAGAAGGATTAAACGAGTATTTCATGTTGACCAGCCATCCATTGGTAACCAACCATGGGTTAAGATTGCCACTTATCAAACTAATGGTTTCATTAAAATAAAGAAAATAAAGGTGGTGGTCGTTCGAAAGACCTAGGCCATGACCAAAAATCCCAAAGTTTGCATTTATTTAATAAGAACTTAGGTTGATTTAGGTTGTGATTGTGTATCAAAAATTAAGTAGGGTTGGGAGGCGGAAGAGAGATATATAATTTTTTAATTGAGTAGGGTTGGGTTGTCTCTATATTTAGGACATCTTGACACAATTTCACATGGACGAAGGTAAGGATGTCACCACACCTCTTAGTTCTTCCGATCCTCTATCTGCCAATGATCCTTCACCTTCACTTGATGTTACTCCCTATTGTCAACTTGTAGGCTCTTTGCAATACCTTTTCTTCGCCTGCCCCGACATCTCCTTTGCCATTAACAAATTATCTCAATTCATGCACTACCCGAAACAAACTCATTGGCAAGCTCTCAAGCGTGTCCTACGCTATCTAAAAGGTACCATGCACTATGGTCTCTTTTATAACAATTGATGTTCGTTCACACTCTCCGCTTTCTCCGACTCTCACTAGGGTGGTATTAGTGATTCGGGTAGATCCACTACTGCACATCTATTATACTTGGGTTCAAATATTATATCTTGGCGATCAAGTATGCAGAAATTCGTCTCTCGCTCCTCAACAGAAGCTGAGTACAAAGCCTTAGCCAACGCAACGACTGAAATTTTGTGGGTCAAAAAACGCTAGCCGAACTTGGGATCAAAATCGACCAACCGCCAACACTGTTTTGTGATAATACATGGTGCAAATTACTTATGTGCAAATCTGGTCTAAATTCCCGGATTAAACATGTGGCGCTCGATTACCATTTTGTTCGTGAACAGGTATTCACGAGTTTATTACGTGTGCTACATGTAAACTTTAAGGATCGACTTGTAGACATGTTAACTAGGGGTGCAAACGAGCCGAGCCGAGCCTGAGCTCGACCAGGCTGGAGCTTGAGCTCGACCAGGCTGGAGCTCGAGCTCGACCAGGCTCGATTCGAGCTTTATTTCTAAAGCTCGAGCTTGGCTCGAAGGTAATTTTTCAAGCTCGAGCTCGACTCATTTAGTATTTATTAATCAATTTAAATTAATTATAATTATTGTTACACATATAATTTAGTTATTTTTTTATATTTATATAAATGATAATCATTATTATATAAATATATGTTTAATATTAATAAAAAATATATAAACAGAAAGCTCGTTTAGGCTCGCGAGCCACTTGAGCTCGATAAGTGAAGCTCGGGCTCGTTTACTAAATGAGCTTGTTTTTAGGCTCGGGCTCGACCTCGAGCTCGTTTAAGCTCGGCTCGTTCGAGCTTTTTTTCTAGCCGAGCTCGGGTAGCTCGCGGGCAGCTCGGCTCGTTTGAACCCCTATTGTTAACCAAGCCTCTAAGCCGAGCTCCCTTTCTACATATCCGCTCCAAGACTGGAATCTATAATGGAGGAGACTCTAATCTTGCGGTGGCGTATTACGGATACCAAATCAACAGAAGTTTAAATTTCAAATATATAAGTTTAAATTATATAGTCGAAGTTGTTTTTTACTTGCCATAACAGTCTCCAGTAAGGCTGTTAATTCTCCATTCCATGTATCACCATCGCCAATATAAGGCACGTTCTATCTCCATTGGTATTCAAGCTTTTCACATAATACAATTCAAAAGTTATAGGTAGGGTAATGTCTTTTGGGTTTGTATAGTGATAGTGGGTGTCTGGTAGTTATTTGGTTGGCTTAGTTGAATCTTTGTGGCTGTGTTGTTTTTTCCTTCTATGTACTTTTTATTTCTTCAGCGCCCTCCTCTCCTCCTGATTGTTTTATTTAATTTTAATTGTGGTTAAAAATAGACATCTCAAGTGATTTGTTTGTTGTATTGATGTGTGCAAAATGCAACATATAAATTACGTCAAATGAGGTATAAAACTAACCCTTTTTGGTACCAATGTTGGAAAAAGTGTGCTTTTGTCTTCCTTTTGAATTTACAGAACCAAATTGTCACACCCCGATATTTACAGCTTAGCCCGGTGGGGAGTATCGTGACGTAAGATTGGTATCGTCATGGTCAAACATACACAGAATAGCAAAACGGAAGTCTTGGAATATAAAATATTATTACAAACTCAAATGTCTTGAAAATATAAAAATATTAAGTGCAGACAAGCTTGTAATAATCCACAGGCGGAACATTATAACAAAAGAAGTTTATCAGACTAATGGCTTATGCGAAGGAGTTGCAAATTCCTCGTCTAACAATCCTGAGCAGCTTCCAGCCTATTTACGTATTTGTACCTGTCACTTAGACTTTTAAAAATACGTCAGTTTTCACTGGTAAATACAATCAACCGACACATTTGAAAATGTTTATGAAAATTGATTTAGGTGCACAAGGCACGAAAGATTTTATACTTGGGACAAACTACATCTCATGTTATCAGTTTTACATAACTTGCTCTATATACGGGGCCCGGTACTATGCCGGTTCATGATTAACCGACACACCACTTATTCCCTTATTGGGAAACCCATATTAGGTATAAAATTATTTAATAAACCATGTCGCATCTGTCGGGTGTATGCCTACACCCCGTGCTTAGGTCGTGACCATTTGCAATTAATGAGTCAAGGATATTCAGGACACGATCGCATTAACCCCTAATGTTTCAATCAAGCAATACGAATTAAAACAGGTTATTAGAATTTCCCGACTCATTGGTCTTCGAATCCCATACCTGACCATGCGGTAATTATATTACCATATCGCAAGCCCGTATAAGGGAAAATAGGTTAAGAGTATTTACCTGAGCTAGCTCCTGTCTTAAATAGCAAGATTTTAATAACTCAGTCGTATTCAATTAAGTAAGCGTAGGTACAATTTATCGAAATTCTCTAATCTGGAATGATGGCATAAATAACCAATTAGAATGCTAACGGGTCTTAATTAAGTCATAGACTTAGACCGGCTAGTTTTTAAATATGAAAACGGTACGATACGCTAGATTAAGCGATGACCAGAATGGAATGGAATTTAGACCCAACAAGTATGAAGACTTGTATAATATGGGTAAACTAAATACATTCTGGATTTTGAAGTAAAAATGATAAGGTTTGACCCGTTTCGTTTAATTTATGCAAACTAGTTACATAAACCGTACCGAACGCGTATAATCATAACAGGTAACCGTATGAGTCAGGTACGAGTTCCATAAGTTATTATGCTTAAAATATGTTGTGATATCAGTAGGATATCTACAATTATGCCCAAAACGAATTTAAAACCAATTTAAGCCCCGTAAGGGTATTTTGGTCATTTTAAAATTTATAAAAGAGGTTTAATAGTAAACTGAGGTTCTGGTCTAAAATATTCAGTAAAAATACTTATTTTATAAAGTTATAACAGTAGGATATCATACATATGTGAGGTTTACCATTTATGCCCAAACTATGCACCGTATGGGCATTTTGGTCATTTCACATATGCTTTTAAGGACAAATTTGGAAGTCTGAGTTCACAACTTGTACTTACTAGAAAAATATTAAAATTTATTTTTAAAATTAGTAGGTAACAAGTCTTAGGTGTTAATTATGGTTTTAAACCATACTATGCACCTAATTATCGTAAAAGTCGGTATTTGACGATATTTGAGATGTTTATGAAATTCTGAGATTTTGTTCAGCCTTAACTGTTTAAAATATTTTATTTAATATATAAAATCAGTAGAAAAAGGTTTGACATGTTAATGATGTGTAAATCTCATTTTATTAATGAAAATGGCATTATCGTCAATTACCGAATTTATGCAAGAACTCTATGCTATGTTTAGTATAAAATCTGACCAAAAATTCCAAAAATCCCTAAAAATTATATTAAAACAATAGGCAAAGGGTTTTGTGCCAAAATTTGGGTTTACACATGATTTATGCTAAAAATGTAATTTAATTAACAAAAAGTTTCGTTTGACGGTATCCTGCATAACTTTAGTTTAAGACCATAAAATGATTTCAAATTTATTTGACATACTTATATATCAGTAATAAAGCTTTTTGTCCTCTCACATTTTCAAAAATCTCGTTTTTATAACATAATGGCATAATAGTCAATTTTTAAGCAAATAACGGAACATGCAAATGAACTATGATTTCTATGGGACCATAAAGTATAACCTCAGAGGGTTATACTAACATATAATATGGTCACAAAGGAACCCTAAGGCATAAAGATACTAAGCTAAATCGGGTCAAAACTTAAAGTCAAAGTAAAAGTCTACTTTTGCGAATTTCGGTTGCGAACCGAATCTAAACTCAGAATTGTCGGGTTGAACATGTCTAAACATGTTCTAATATTATTTACCTAGTTATTTAAGTGATAAAATGTATTTTATAGCTTCTACATTATCAGTTATGAATTATTTTATAAAAACTGACTTGTTTGACTATTCTGTTCATTACTTTGACCCGACAATTGACTAAGTAAACGTGATTCTTAGGAGGTGCCCTTTTGAGGGTTTAACACCTACCTAATTACGATCACGTAGCCATGTTCGTTGCGAACAATGGCTTGACATTTACGGTGTAACTAAAAGTCAAAGCGTTTATCGCATACGCTTGACTTTTCGGCTTTTTAAGCCAAATAAAATAAACTAGTCACGAAAGGACACTTACATATGATCCTATGGACTGAAGTAAGCTCAATGGTATGCTCCTATCAGTTCAGGAGCTCCCAATGTGAGAAGGAGAGCAAGAATGGAATGAAGGTGAAATGTGCAAGTGCTTCAAGAAAAATCAAGCCTATATGTAGATTTTGAGGATTGATTAGATTGTGCCAAGTGTTAAGTGGGTTAACAATATCATTGTAGGTGTATACCAGTTGATTAAATCAATATACTAGTCCCTTGTTTCATAAAAATGGTTTTGGAATCATGTGTGGGGAACAAGGAAAAAAACTTGCAGCCGCCAAACACTTCGCGCCGCGAGACGGCATAGGGGGAGTCTTATCACGCAGCACGACGCCACAAGGAACCAGCATAAAAAGTTTCAATCTTGGCATCTTTGGCCCCTGCACCTTTATATGCTATGTAATTTTCATTTTAGGCACAATTGGCCCTTGAAGTTTGTTTGTGGATGATCTTGGGAGAATAACAAAACACCGTTATGTCCGGTTTTGTTAAACGGTCACCGAAAACACTAGTTTCTCCCCGTTGACGCTTTTAACCCTTTAATTTGCGAACTTGTGCGTTTTAACGTGAAATGGCATAAAAGCCTTTCAAGATCAATAACACGTATTCCCAAGAGTATGATGGGATATTATGATATTCCAGTTTACTCCAGTTCGCTTAAATGGTCGCTCAAAGGTGTAGTTTTAGAGTTTGACGCTTTTGGCCCCTTTAATGCACAAATTGCGCGCATTATCATTTTATTGCGTTAAAGCCCTATCTTATCCATATTGGGTATTCCCGAGAATATTATTGAACATTACGATGCTTCGGGTTTGTTAAAAGGTCACTCAGAGGTCTAATTAAACATGTTGACACTTTTAACCCTTCTATTTGAAAGTTTTCGAAATTAATACATAACGATATCGAAACCTTGGGAATTTATTATCACTTATTCTTGAGAGTATAATCGAACATTACAAAGCCCCGGGTTCGTTAAAAGGTCACTCAAAGGTAAGAATTAACATGTTGACACGTTTAACCCCTTAGGGTCTGTTTGGTATGGGGTAATGGAATGGACGAGAGAATGGAATGGACAAGGTAATGGAATGGACAAAGGAATGAAATTGATCATTCCATTCCATAGTCTTGTTTGGTTACCATGTGGAAATGAAATGAATCATTACCTTGTAGTGTTTGGTAGGCAGGAAAAGAAGAAGGAATAAAATTGGTGATGAGTGGTGGTAGTCATGGCGGCAATGGGCGGCGGCGGGCGGCAGCGACGGTTGGTGGCAGTGGCGGTGGTAGGTTGTGGCGGAAGTGATGCTGGTGTTCGGTGGCGGAGGGTGGCGATGGTCGGAAGTGGTGCCGATGTTGTGGCAAAGGGTGGAGGCGGCGGGTGGGCGGTGTTAGTGGTAGAGGCGCCGGTGGTGGGTTGTGGTGGCGGTAGTCGGTGGTGTTTGGTAGTTGATGGTGGCGTTGGTGCCGATGTTCGGTGGCGGAGGGGGTGGTTGCGGCGGCGGATGGTGGCGCCGGTGTTCGGTGGCGGTGGTCGGCGGTGGCACGACGGGTGGCTGCGATGGCGGCCGGTGGTCGACGGCGTAAGGTGGCGGCGACGAGTGATGGTAGCATTTGTGGGTGGCTAGTGGTGAAGGTGGTGGGAGGTGTTGGTGATGAAGTTGGGTGAGAGAATGGAATGGAAAAAAAACAAGGGGTGTGGATGTAATGAATTTGAGGGAATGGAATGCCATATGTAATGGGTAATTCCATTATCTTAACCAACCAAACACATTTTTTTCCATTCCCTCGTAATAGTCCATTCCATTCCCTCTCTCATTCCTGCATACCAAACACTATCTTAGTCTTGTAAACTTTCGTTTACTTTCACCAACGGCTTCTTACGTCCGAATATTTAATCGTTTAAGAATATATTCATCATGTGTGGTCAATCAGAGGCACAAGTTTGGCATGTTGACACTTTTAGTCCCTCAACATTCATAGTTTTTGATTTTGACAAAATTAGTCCCTCATAGTCAACGTTTGACTTTATTAGGGTTTATTATACGTGTCAACACATAATTGGACACGTTTTTACGAGGTGTTACATCCTCACCCCCTTAAAAGAAACCTTGACCTCGAGATTTTCTCAAAATATGGAAGTACTTTCTGTCGTATAATGGACTTAACCTCCACAACATATTTGGGGCCTCTAAGGGCACCCCAGTTGACCTTTATAATAGGTACATGTTTTCTTTCGGAGCTTCTAAACCCGTCGACCCTTTATCGATACTGGTTCCTCATCAGACCATAAGTTTCATTAATCTACATATCATTTTGTGATAATGCTATCGATTTATCGACTAGACATATCCTTAATTCACAAGTGTGGAACACATTGTGAACTCCACCAAGCTCCTTAGATAAGTTTTTAGCTTATAGGCTATTGATATTGACGTAATCAATTTTCTTGAATGGTCCTATATAATTAGAGCATAACATGCCCGTTATCTCAAAATGCAACACACCTTTCTAGGGTGGTACTTTTTGTTGAATCTTGTTCTTTATTGAGAACTTAAGAGGTTTACGACTCTCATCAATAATGATTTTCTGCCGATTACTGGCAGCTTCCAGACGATCATGGATTCATATGATCTTATCCGTTGACTCCAGGGTAATCTCAGGTCCTAATAATTTGGACTTACCAAACTTCTGTCCCATAAACAGGCGTTTGACATTCTTTCTATACAAGGCCTCCAAAGGAGCAGCCTTGATGCTTATATAATTTCTATTAGTATAGGAAAACCTAATTAGGGTGAGATGGTCATTCCAACTACTACCCAATTAATCTCAAAGGAAAAGCTACCTTTATGGTTAGTCGAACAATCGACGATCCTGGGCAACTGATAAAATTTTCAATCGTTTTCCTAGTTAAATTTGTGGTAACTAATGCACAAATGTATTGTATCGTGCTTTCTTTTATCAATAATAATTGGAGCTTCTAAGATGATGAGCTAGGTTGTACTAACCTTTTCCCATAGACTCATCTGACTGGCTCTCAATTATTCCATTTCCGTCGGTGCTAACCGATATAGAGCTTCTGTAACACGTACGGCTCCTAATAGGATGTCAATCCTAACTTTGCCGGCCTCTCAGGAGGTAAACATGGTAGTTCTATGGAGAATACATCGAGTTATCCAATATTTGATAAAGATAGCTACAGTTTCCAGCTTTGATTCACTTACCGACGCTTGTGCCATGCAAATGACACATTTGTTTTACGAGTATATGATTACCTTAAGTAGAGACGCCTACTCAGGTATTTCTATAATGGATATCTCCTTTGAATACCACTAGCTGACTTTAGTACAATATGACCATTGGAATATCTTTGTGGTTCCATGCATTAAACCTCCATACTGATCAGGCATGGATGCAATCTATGGGACACACCGGGATACGTCAATCCTCATATGGCGCTTTTATCAAACATAGTTGGCACTTGCAGTTGATAAAATTCAATGAGAAAATAATTAAGATAAAATATATTGTCGTACTTTATCTGAAGAAAGAGTATTTTATATTTTATGAATGAGTATTTTCTGACAAGAATAGAAGGAATGGTTCCTATGGTTTTCGTCGTTAAGTTTTACCTTACACTTAATATCTGGAGTTCTTATGGAATAAAAGTTTGCTATGATTATGATCTATGAAAGACTTGGTAGTACCTGAATCAAAACAAAATTTTTAGTACTAATATCCTTGATTCTCAATAAAGGATGCCATTATTGATACGAACTGCCTCAGGCATTCATCAGGAGGGTTTAGGCGCCTCCATTCTTAGTCTCTCTAAACTTAACTATACCCCTTTTTCTTAGATTCCTGGGAGTTATCCTCCTTTCTCCTTTTCTGGCAGTCTCAGTTTTGACTGGTTTATTTCTTAACCCATTTAGCACGAGTGGCTGAGATGGATTCACAGTGGATTTATAAGAATCAGGTTTTGAAGTCTTAACATGCCCTCTAATTTCCGATCTAAACCATCAATATATAGTGCATTATGCTTAGATTATGGGTTAAGTGAATAGGGCACTATCCCAGACAATGAACTAACGTCTGTAACATACTGTCGACAGTCTAGAACTTTTATGGTGATAGTCAGAAAATTCTGATTCCACCTTTTCCATTTCGGGTTGCGGACAATAGGTTTTTCTGATAAGGTCTGTAAACTTGGATCGTCCCATATTGTATGAGGGTATCTTTCTTGTGGACTTTATTAATGTCCTCATTAACTAAGGGTATCGCTATTGAATGACTGTGATACATTACTCACAATGTCCTTTCCAGCATAACCGCTGATACACATAATGGTTTCTATTTCATCCAACAATTTCATGCAATAAATGGCCCCTTTTTCGCCATTGAAGTCTCTTGATTTGCAAGAGACGAAGTACTTTTAAGTACATCCTTTAGAGGAACTGGGCTCCTTGCCATATATGATCTTATTTGGTTTATTCTTCGCATTCGAAGTATGAATAAAGCTCTTCTCATGAGCAGAGGAATGTGTTTTAGAGAAAGTAGCATTCGGCTTTTTGAACCTTTTCACGACCTTTCTCATAGTCTTTCTAACAGCTGTGTCAATCACAGCTTGGAGATTAACTCCTTTAACATTGAGGTTCACATTTGTTGCATCATTAGCATTTGTCGCATTTTTAGTATCGCGACTATTGTTTGTCTGATCCGAGTTTGCCATACTCGAAGCTTAGTACTAAACATCAAATTAAACAATTGCTTGATTGCATTACAATAGATAGTCATCGTCCTGATGACCTAACATACATTAGCCATGGTATCATTAAACCTTATAGGCTATGATGTGTGTAAAATGCAACATATAAATTACATCAAATGAGGCATAAAACTAACCCTTTTTTAGTACTAATATTGGAAAAAGAGTGTTTTTGTCTTCCTTTTGTATTTTCAGGATTAAATGAGCTCAAAAACGCAAAAGAAGCAAAAAGACAGCTAAATCCAACATAAATACAAGAAAAGGAACATTAGTGGACTGCCCGAACCCTCAACGGCACCTTCCAAAGCAAAATAGAGAAAACAGAAGGCTGAACACGCCCCGTGCTCAGCCAGCACGGGGCCGTGCCCAAGAAGCAGCAGAAAAGACAAACCTATAGAAGCTTCTATTGCCCATCACGGGGCCGTGCTCAGCGGACACGGGGGCGTGTCGAAAGTACAGCAGGCGCATTTATTGTAATTGCGAATTACAATTAATGAGGAGAGAGAGTGTCAGACGGACACGGGGCCGTGTCCAGCGGACACGGGGCTGTGTCCAGCTCTCTGTTCAGCCTATAAATAGGAGTGCTTGGATTCATTTCATCTCATCCCTTGGCACACCACCTCTCTCACACTTCATCCACCACCCACCACCATCACAACACCATCATCCACCACCATCATCCATTGTCCATCGTAGAGTGTGTGAGTCGTCTCGGGATCCAAGATTGATCGTAAGAGTTCTTGACAATCAAGGCCATGTTTGCCTAAGTCTCTTACATCACTTGGTGAAGAGAAAGTGTCTAGTATAATACTTTTTATTTCTAATCTTTTGCACTTTTTATTTGGTTTTGTATTAATGACTTTAATAACTAGTTACTTATGTTGAAGGTGATCTTTCCTTATCGTTTGTCCGTGGTGTCTTGGCATTATTTTACTGTCTATATAAAATAAAGGATTTTCACCATTCATATCTCCACGGTCTATATGGAGGTATGTTGGCTACCTGGTAGGGGGTTAAGGGAACGGTTTGGTAAAGGTCTTGCCATTGTTCAGCGTTTAGAGGTCCTGCAATGGACCTGGGTCAAATTTAGTAGGACCTCCTTCAATACTTCACGGTATTGGATGGCGGGGGTCCAAACTCTTTGATCCCCTCATAAGTTAACTACTATTAATACTATAACCCGGCTATTTAGGACTGTATCCCTGCTGACTCAGACTACTTAGCCGAGGGTAACGTCACCGCCAAAAGCGGGGCCTACCACAATACTGCATTAATAACTTAATTCATTATCTTCCAATAATCCACCCCTTTAGGATTGTATCCCTGCTGACTCAAACTACTGGGGTGAGGGTAACGTCACCTTCAAAAGAGGGGCCTACTACAATAACTAAGATAATCTCTTAATTATGTGCAAAAGTGCGGAAATAATCAAAGGTTATACTAGATACGAGTCGGAACCAAGTGATTCATCTTGTCTATCTGTTTTTATTTTTATTTTCAGCATTTTAGTTAGTTTTATTTTTCTTAGTTCAAAACATTTTTCTAAACTTTTGTTTTGGTTAGACGTTGAGGATAAACCGGTACTAAAAGCTCTTGTGTCCTTGGACGACCTCGGTATCTTACCAACGCTATGCTACATTCAACGATGGGTGCACTTGCCCATATGTGTGTTTAGTGTTAGTGAAATATCGTGTTTTATAAATTTAAAACTTGGCTAAAATAAGTGTTAAAAAGGGCTTAAAATATACACCTAATATAAGTAACACTTCGCACGCATCAGGCTAATTGGTTATGAACATTCCTAATGAATGTTATTTGTATGTTTATCAATTACATTTAGCCTAGGTCACAAGAGGACCATCAATAGCATTTAGGGTTTGGATCGAGTCCATTACCTTTTTGACAGGGGATCAAATGTCACAATTGTCTTTGTTATGTTGATGATTTTGGATATCTCAAAGGCTCGCCTTAAGGACTTTTAAGATATGGGACATAAGTCTGTTATGAAGGACATATAAATGTAGCACATAGGCTTGTCACCAAGGACATTAATAGTCGTATGGCACGAAGGCCTTGTCGCAGAGGACATATATGATCTGGCACAAAAAGGCATGTCACGGAGGACATTTTAATGTATAAGTCGCGATCTTATTTGATCAGAGACTATAAGGTTAGAACATAGTTCTTCACCTTTGGCAGAGAGTCATAGACTACATCTGTCATTATTTTGAAAGACAATTATTTTGCCACATAGGCCAATAATTGGACATCACTAATGGATGTTTATATACACATATAATTGTCGTAATTTAAGATATCTGTCAAGATCTTATCGATCTTATATAGTATGAGGCTTGGGCATTGCCCATCACCTTTGACGGTGAACCATAACGGTCACATTTGTTAATGTCACTAATGGACAATTTGGTATATAGCCCGTAGGCAAAACATCACTAAAGGAAGTTAAATAATATGATCATCGTATCAGATGATATTAGTCATGATTGCATTGATCATATATAGACTATTAGGCTTGGACATAGTCCAATATCTTTAAACATGGGGTCATAGACCACAATTGTCGTTGTCTTATTGGACAACAAGTTTAGCCCATAGGCACTTCATCACTAACGGATGTTTATATTTTGATCATCACATTGATGATACTTGCCATGATCTAATTTGATCATATAGGCTTTAAGGATTGGACATAGTCCAAATACCTTGACGGCTAGTGTGGTTTCTCAAGTCACACTGCCAGGGGTGTTAACATGTTCTTAGATGTTAACAAGGATTAATTGTCTTAAGAGGGTTTTACCATCATAGCATGTCTGTATTGACATATTGGCTAGGTTATACCATTAAGAAGATCTTTTAAAATTATTTAGCAGATCGATAAAGTTCGAATAAAATTGATACTATTCTTTGATAAAGGACGAAATGAATACCTATATAAAATTTTCAAAGCTTCCCATAAATCATTAGGAAGTTTACAACAGTTCCTTAATCAGGACTTTTATTATCATATTAGTCCACAGAGGACTTAAAAGGAAATTATAAGTCCGTCTGGGAATTATAAATTATCATAAGTCCGTATAGGGACTATATTAAAACAGTTTGCCCACAAAGGGTCTATAATGAAATGTTATGTCTGCTAAGGGACTATAGTGAAATCTCATGTCCACAAGGGACTATTTCGAAATACTATATCCCCAAAGGGATTTTAAATAAAATAACATGTCCAAAAAAAAAGATCATATTAATACAGTGTGCGCACTAAAGGGCTTTGCTGAACAAATGTCCTCACAGGGACTCAATTCGAAAGATAAGTTCATTATAGAATTATAATAAACAAATGTCCATGCTGGGACTATACAGAAGAGATAGGTTCTTATAGGGACTTTGAAGCAATACCTGTCCAAACAGGGACGAAAGGGAAAATATAAGTCCGTCTAGGGATCTATAAGACATGTCAACATTGGGACAATAGTAAAACGATATATCCTCGAAAGGACTATGATGAATTCTTATGCCAGTGAAAGGACTATAATGAAGTATAATGTCCATGAAAGGACTATTTTGAAGTATGATATCCATGGAAGGATTATATTGAAATACCAAGTCCACGAAGGGACTATTTAAATAGTGTATACACAAAAGGGATTTTAATAAAATCACTTGTCCATGAAAGGACTATATTGAAATAGCATGCCCACCGTGGGACTTTATTGAATTAAAATGTCCACAAGGGACTATATTAAAATATAATGTCCATGAAAGGACTAAATAGAAAATGCCCATACAGTGTGACAACCCTCATAATTACAGGTATCCGTACAATTAATTAATATTAAATCTGTGCTTAATGACTGTGCTTGATTTCAACTGTTGACTTAAACTGCTTTATGATTTCTGCATCATACATACACATGCATCACATTTCATACTGTCACACCATTTATCACAGACAAACTTTAGTGACATACTTGATGCACAAACCACAGTTAGCACAGTGAGCGGATAACTCAGAAATACACTGACAGTGCCAGTACATAGACAGACGGTGTTTTGAGACCCAGTATGGGCCAGGGACAAGGTACTACACTAGTATGGTGTGTAGGGAAGTGAGGACCATAAGACTGAATCACTAGGTGATAGATAAAGTGCCGGGAAGTGCCTAAAACTCACTTTAAGTGCATAATACTGCATTTTTCAGCAAAATTCAGCATTTTAAAATGATAGTAATATGCAGAACATTGACTAAATGGTCCTGAATGCTTTCCTAAGTGTTGGGAATTAAAAGTGTTACAAAAAGATACATAAAGGACACTATACGGAACAACTTAGCACTTTAACGAACCGGTATCTAACCGAACAACCGGACATTACCCGGGACACCAAATTTTTGTCAAAAACATTGTTTTATTATTTTTGGACTAGTTATGGTCTCCGAATACCCCAACACATTGTATAATGTACCATACACATAATATACTAGATATTACACTTAACCTCCTAAATATTTACCTACTTACTGTCAAATTTTACAATTAACCCCCCCTCTCTCCATTTACGGTCCACAAGGGGACCCCACAACCCACTCACTAGATCTCCTCAATATTTTATTAGATTGTTACTTGCTTGAGTAGCCATATTATTGTGTAAGAAGATTATATATATAGGTTGCAAGATCATCATATCATTTCATATCTTCACTCAAACTTCACCCCACTCCCTCATCTCATTCTCTCCCTCTCGGCTCACTTATAACTGCCACCATCACCACCTTGTCACCACCATATCCATCCATTTTCAAGTTCATTCAAGTACCAGAAGGTGATTCTTGGATGCTTGAAGCTTGTGGATCATCAAGGAGCTTTCTTACTTGCATTCATTCACCACTTTTCATCATCTTTTTCACTAGTGTTCTTCCCTAGCTTAAAGCTAGTAGTAAGATCTCTCATAACTCTTGTTTACTTTTATTTTTATGATTAAAAGATATACATTGTGATGAAATAACAAGAACACTAAAATACGTGCACTTAAATCTTGAAACATAAAGATGATATTTGATGAAATCTTATTGGATTAAGGTTGATTAAAGCATGCATGGCATTTGATTGTTGATTTCTTGATAATATGATGTTGATCATCATATGGAACTTGTTAAAGTATGATTAAAAACATGGTTTAACAAGTTAGAGGGTGATTATGGGTTTACATGAAATAATCATCTTCTTGAACAAACATGAACTTGAAAGTAAAAATGATTTTCTTACAAAATAATAAACCTAGTGAAGTAGTAAACTTGGGAATCCAAGACTTGTGTATGATTATCCAAGAAAAAACAAGTTGTAAAGATGATTTTTGAAAGATCATAACTTTTCTTGCACATACATTATATTTGGAAATAAAATGAGTGTAGGAAGGCTAGTAAAACATGAAGATGTTGTAATTAAATATTTTTGTAAAATAAGTTCACAAGTTGTGAACATCTATAAATTCCGAGAATGAGATTCTAACAAAAGTAAATACACTTTGGAAGGTAACTAAAGCCACTAAACGCTTTACTAAGCTACTACACATTTTTGTGAAATATCAAGTTCATGATGTTATGAAAATCATATAATTTTTGCACTTGGTGAACATAACATTGTTTAAAGTATGATTGTTGATTGATTGAATGAATTTTGAAAATAAAATGATATGCTATTTAGCATGGACACCTCCATGTACAAAGGAAACTATGGCGAAATTTTCTAAAAATTTCAACACTTAGAAAATATTTTCTAACAAGTGTTACAAGTCTATTTTTAACTATGATCTTCCACAATAAACTTTGCCATAAATTTTTGTAACAAAATACAAAGTATTGGAGGATGGTTTTCGTAAGTAAAAATGGGTAAATATATATTTAGAATATATATTTTGTATTAAGACACTTGTGTGGATATTTGTTTGATTGTGGAGTAGTTATATTATTTTAGGGTAAAATAATATATCTTAACAAGAGACCATGAAATTACAACTCCAACATTATACCAAAAATTACAAGGAATAAATAATTAAGTTACACACTTGTTATTGTGGAACCAAACGTTAAAATGTAAACTATGAAATATTCCGGAACATACTTTTGCAAATATATATATATATTTTTTTGGTAAATATTATTTTGATACAAGAAGTGAAAATATATTATTTTTGGGAAAGATATATATATTTTGGAATACATTATTTTTGGCAAATAAATTATGTATATTTTCTAAGTGGGACTCAAAAATATATTATTTCAAATACGACTATACATGTATAAATACCCCCATACTTGGGAAAGAAATACGGAGTTAAATACTTTCGATGTATTAATACAAAAATATTGAATGAACAAGTATTCCAACACTACATATAATTTAAGTTGAAATACGAATTATTTTTGACAAACAATTACAACTTGGAATAACATAAGAACGCAACTCAAAACGTTAAACTCTAAGCCAAGGCACGGCCCGTTCGTCTAATAGACATTAGTACGTTGTAGGTTGTCGTGTAGCTGACAGAGTTTGAGTTACGGTACAGAAGACGCACTACTGTGAGTTCATGTCCCCCTTTTTCTTAAACTGTTTTGTTTACTTACTTTAGGGGTGAAATACATGTTACAAAGGGATACTTACAATACTATTGGTATGATTATCCTAGGAAAGAACCATAGATCATGTGGTAGGGTAGGCAGATACTTGGGACCATTAATCCTCGTATCAGGACCGAGGGGCATGAGTGATAGATCTATTTGGGTGTAGCGAGCCCACACCCATGAGGCCGGGGCGGCCCATAGAGGTGAACTATGTCTTCCAGCCGGGAGCCCGGTACAACTTTGCTAGGTTTGAGTCTTCCTACACCGTCACACATTTCAGTGGCCTTGCAAACCATTGGTGATCTTTTCCTTGTTTGCAATCATACCGGGACATACATACATTGTTTACAAAGGTTTATACATACTCACAAACACATGAACTCGCTCAACTTTTTTTGATTTTTCAAACTACATGTATTTCATGGAATTAATCGGATCTGGCAAGTGATACGTGTTAGTCAAATTGCGTACTAAATAAAGATGTCATCCAGGGTTGTAGGGTTGGGAGGTGTAACCTCTTCCTGGATGGGTTACATGTCTCTAAACCTCGTATTATTGAAAGTCTTTTGTTGAATCTTTTGAACTCGTTTTAAACAAGTCATGGGTTGTAACTTATTTTGGGGTTGATGTTTTTAGACAATGTTGTTGTGGTATTTTCTAAAATCTTTTAATGGATGAACATCTCGTATTTTATCATATACATTGTTATGATTGTTGCTATGGTATTAAGAAGTCACACCAAATAACCACGCTTCCGTAAAAGTCAGGGTGTGACAGCTTGGTATCAGAGCCTCGATCATAGCGAACTAGGATTCTTTCTCGAGTCTAGACTATGATCACTAGGCCTCTCACAAAAATGTTTTCAAACATTCTTACATTGCATACACAAAACGTCCAGATCCAGGAACAAACATTTTTACAAACAAAAGACACATATACACGTTTCAAAAAGGTTATGTATGTAATTTAGTCTTAGAGACTGAGGGAGTACAGTCTTAGAGGCTGGGGATAATTCAGTCTTAGAGACTGAGGGAGTACAGTCTTAGAGGCTGGGGATAATTCAGTCTTAGAGACTGATGGAGTACAGTCTTAGAGGCTGGGGATAATTTAGTCTTAGAGACTGAGGGAGGTCAGTCTTAGGGACTGGGGAAATTTAGTCTTAGAGACTGGGAGGTTTGGTCTTAGAGACCTGGGAGTTAGTCTTAGAGACTGGGAGGTTTGGTCTTAGAGACCAGGGAGTTAGTCTGAGAAACTGGGTGGGATAGTCTGGGAAGACTAGGATGCATACATGATTACATTGCTATTTGCTTACATGCTTATCTGATATATGTGCATATGTTGTGATTGTGTTACAGACACCATGTCATCTGCTTCTGATAGTGGAGTGTCTGACACGATAGACCCTATGGCTATTACCTCGGATGATGAGATAGCCACGGACCCGGAGGTTTATACATCAGACACCACGAGTACCGACGAGGATGATTTTCAGCCCTTTGCCCTACCAGACTTTGGAGACGACTTGCCTTTAGCTGATGGTCTACCGGGTGAGGATCTACCACTTGTCCAGATCCCTGCCCCTCTCCCACTTGCTGCAGTTCCTTTCGAGGAACAGCCTCTTGATGCTATGGCCGATGACGACATCGATCTATTCATCGAGGGTCCCCCGGAGGGTGACCAGGATGGCGGGGCCCCAATAGATGACGATATTCCACTTGCTGATTTTCTGGTCGATGACCCTGTTGTTCCTGTGGTTGAGGTTCCTGCTGTTGATGCCATTGTTGTGACACTTATCGAGGCTCCTGTTGTGGAGGCCTTGCCCGATCCGTCTGGTTCCTACTCACTTGAATCTGTATCATCCGCCACTCTTCACGCCCAGGGCGTGCAGCACTACTCCACCGACACTGATTCGGACATGGCAATATCTGCTGCACCCATTGTTCCCCATGACTTTGACCCGGATCCTGAGGTTGAGTTTGTACCTGCTGAGCCACTCGTTGAGGCACCTATTTTTCCGGTCGATCAGCTCCTCGATATGCCCGCTGATCATGAGCCAGCTTTAGCCGACCCTTTACCTATGCACAACCCTATTCCTGATGATGTACCAGTCGTTGCACCAACCGTTGTTGATGTTCCTGTCGTTGTTGCACCTCTACACGACCCTATGCCTATGTTTGATGATCATGCACCTTTTGCTACACACATTGATCCCAGATATGCCGACACCCGTAACGGGTGGATTGAGGATGATGATGACTATCCTCCATTTGTTCTACCAGTCACTCCCCCTACTGCACCTGTTTTTGCACCCTTTGATGTCCCACAGTTTCACCCTCCCATGTCAGACGTCCACCGCACGGATTTACCCGTCACTTTTCTTCAGGACATTCCTCCTCCCCGTCCAGGGGAAGGACCTTCTACTTAGCAGCATGATCACATACCACATATGACAGCAGCCTTTCCATTTATACCCCCTTTTGCACCTGCTGCACACACTTCTTTTTCTTCTTCAGCACCCACGGGCGAGCCATTTATGTGGTCTTCGCCCAACGTCATGCCTTTGTCAGATCCATACCATCCTTTTCATGTTGGGTATACGACGGATGATATACTTTTATCCCTGCAGTTACAGCAGGATGCGTTGAGCCGACGAGTCCAGGAGCTGGAGAGGATCCCTCGTCCTCCCCCTTGTCATTGCCAGTCTCCATTTGCGACACCACCAGCTCCCCTCGGACTGCACCCTGATTCTGATGTCCACTTCCTCACTACGGACCAGCAGATTGCTTACCTGCTGCATGTTGTCCATGCTCTTGAGGAGGATTTGGCGCGTTTGCGCATATTGATTTTCATTCCTCCACCTCCACCTCCTCCTCCCCTACCATCAGTTTGAGGATTTTCGGTTTGATGCAGATGTCATGCTTTTGATGAGAGTACAACGATTGAGCCTGATTGCCTAGCATTTTGAAGACCACATGATGACTTATGACTTTTGACATTTGGTTGTTGTATATTGTTAGACGATTCAGACAAGCGTGATGTAACCCTTAGTCTCTTTTAATGTATGTTACATTTGTAAAACTTGTAAACCGTATTGGTGGTCTTGTTATATGATAGCTCAATCACAACATTCTCATTACATGCGTTGTTGGATTATTTGATTTGTGTTATGACATGGGATGTTATGTGTTATTGTGTTGATGGATGTTATTACATACGCATATTACTTACTTACTATACTTACTATGACCTGACCAATATGATCTTCTTTTAGAAGATGCCTCCACGACGAGACACACGTTTGCCTACTACTGAGGCAGAATTACAGGAACGTATTTCAAAAGCAATAGCAGATTATGAGGCCTCGCACGCCGAAACAAGCAGGAATACCTCAAACAACAACAACAACCCACCCAATGGTAATATTCAAGTCGATTGAGACACACTACATTACATTCGGATATTCCTTGCACATCCGCTAATGCAACCTGTAAATGTTATTGCCTGTACAGGCTGTACCTACAAACAATTTTTGGATTGTAAGCCCTTAAATTACGACGGCACTGGGGGTGCTGTTGCATTCGTCAGATGGACATAAAAGACGGATTCGGTAATAAGGATGAGCAAATGTGCTCCTGAAAACCAAGTTACTTACGTCTCGGGACTCTTTCTTGATGGTGCTTTTTCCTGGTGGAACCTGCAAGTGCAAACCCTAGGAGAGGCGGCGGCATATGCACTGACATGGGCTGAACTGAAGGAGCTCATGAGGAAGAAATACTGTTCACGGACCGAAATACAGAAGCTGGAAACTGAATTTTGGAATCTCAAAATGGACGGGCCAAAAATTGCTGAATATGTCCAAAGATTCCACGACTTGTCACGCGTTGTGCCGTATATGGTTGATCCTGAATTTAAACGCATTGAGCATTTCATCTGGGGATTGGCACCCCAGATCATGAGTATGGTAACAACGTCCAAGCCTCCAACAATTACCGAAGCCATTGATCTCAACATGGCACTTACAGAGGAAGCCATCCGGTTGAACAAGTTTTCAATTTCTGAACCAAAGAAAAAGGAGACACATGTTGAATCATCAAATGAGAACAAGAGGAAGTTATCAAACTTCAAAAAGGGTACTGATGTGTGCAAAATGCAACATATAAATTTCATCAATTGTGGCATAAAACTAACCCTTTTTTAGTACTAATGTTGGAAAAAGTGTGCTTTTGTCTTCCTTTTGTATTTTCAGGATTAAATGAGCTCAAATTAACAAAAGAAGCAAAAAGGCATCAAAATCTAACATAAATACAAGAAAAGGAACAAGACGTGACATGCACGACCCCACAACAGCATCTCCCAAAGCAAAAACAAGATGAAAGCTGAGCATGGGGCTGTGCCCAGCTAAGCATGGGGTTGTGCCCAGCTGAGCACGGGGCGTGCTCAGCTCAACACGGGGCGTGTCCAGCCAACACGGGGCGTGTCCAACTGTCTGCAGAAAAGACAAAGTTGTAGAAGCTTCTATTGCCCACCACGGGGCCGTGCTCAGTGGACATGGGGCCGTGGTCAACTATAAGATTCGCAGAATCCAGGCAAATCTTCATAGTACAAAGATTCTTCTGCACACGGGGCCGTGCCCAGCGGACACGGGGGCGTGGTCAACTAATGCGGACAAGAGCAATTAAAGAAGAAAGAGAAAAGGGTGGACACGGGGCCGTGTCCAGCGGACACGGGGCCGTGTCCAGGCTTCTGTTCAGCCTATAAATAGGAGTGCTTGGCTCAAGTTCAAAGCATCCCTTGGCACACCACCTCTTTCACACTTCATCCACCACCCACCACCACCATAACACCATCATCCACCACCATCATCCATTGTCCATCATAGAGTGTGTGAGTCGTCTCGGGATCCAAGATTGATCGTAAGAGTTCTTGACAATCAAGGCCATGTTTGCCTAAGTCTCTTACATCACTTGGTGAAGAAAAAGTGTCTAGTGTAATACTTTTTATTTCTAATCTTTTGCACTTTTTACTTGGTTTTGTATTAATGACTTTAATAACTAGTTGCTTATGTTGAAGGTGATCTTTCCTTATCATTTGTCCGTGGTGTCTTGGCATTATTTTACTGTCTATATAAAATAAAAGATTTTCACCATTCATATCTCCACGGTCTATATGGAGGTATGTTGGCTACCTGGTCGGGGTTTAAGGGAACGGTTTGGTAAAGGTCTTGCCATTGTTCAGCGTTTAGAGGTCCTGCAATGGACCTGGGTCAAATTTAGTAGGACCTCCTTCAATACATAACGGTATTGGATGGCGGGGGTCCAAACTCTTTGATCCCCTCATAAGTTAACTACTATTAATACTATAACCCGGCTATTTAGGACTGTATCCCTGCTGACTCAGACTACTTAGTCGAGGGTAACGTCGCCTCCAAAAGAGGGGCCTACCATAATTTGCATTAATAACTTAATTAATTATCTTTCAATAATCCACCCTTTTAGGATTGTATCCTTGCTGACTCAAACTACTGGGGTGAGGGTAACGTCACCTTCAAAAGAGGGGCCTACTACAATAACTAAGATAATCTCTTAAAATAGTGCAAAAGTGTGGAAATAATCAAAGGTTACACTAGATACGAGTCGGAACCAAGTGATTCATCTTGTCTATCTGTTTTTTCTTTTTATTTTATTTTTCAGCATTTTTAGTTAGTTTTTATTTTTCTTAGTTTAAAACATTTTTTCTAAACTTTTATTTTTGATTAGACGTTGAGGATAAACCGGTACTAAAATCTCTTGTGTCCTTGGACGACCTCAGTATCTTGCCAACACTATACTACGCTCACGATGGGTGCACTTGCCCATATGTGTGTTTAGTGTTAGTAAAATATCGTGTTTTATAAATTTAAAACTTGGCTAAAAATAAGTGTTAAAAAGGGCTTAAAATATACACCTAAAATATATAACACTTCACACGCATCAAGTTTTTGGCGCCGTTGCCGGGGACACAAGGATTTTAAGAAAGCTTAAAATCGACGGCCTAATCAGTTTTTCAAAACCTTTTCAAAACGCGCACACATTTTTCTGCATTTTAGTTTAGATTTGCATTTACAGTAAGTTGTACACGGGGCCGTGCTCACTGAACACGGGGCCGTGCTGCACATTTTCATAAAAACACCCACTAACTGTAGCTTGAACACGGGCCGTGCTCACTGAACATGCCCCGTGCTCAACGAAATCAGTAAATTTAATTAAAACGCCCAGATACAGATCCTGAACACGGGGCCGTGTCCACTGAACACGGGGCCGTGTCCAGCCTCTGTTTCCGTTTTTATTTTTGTTTTCTGATCTCGAGACTTGGTTGTGGTCTACTGAGTGATTCTTATGGATCAATACTCAGGAGGTTACAACTACACCTATGAGGAGGATGATTATAGGGGTAACTATTGCACTAATTGTCGTAACACACACTCGGTTCAAAATAGTCACTCATATCAACCATCCAATTCATACACCTACTATGAGGAGTCCAGGTACGAGCCATCAACTTCATACACATCCTATGAAGACCAAAGGTATGAACCTCCTCCCTCATACTCATATTTTGATGAACCAAGGTATGAGCCTTCTTACTCATACTTTGAGGAACCAAGATATGAGCCACCACCTTCGTATGCTTATTATGAGGAACCATGGCGTGAACAACCCACCTCATATGAGTATTATGAAGAACATAATTATGACCCTTATCCATCATATGCTTACAATGAAGAACAATGGTGTGAACCATCTACTTCATATGGGTATTATGAGGAACAAAGGATCGAACAACCGGATTCAAGCTTTGAAAATTCCGATTCTTTTTCTATAACCGAAGTAACCGATAGGATATTAGAACACATTAGAGTTATCGATCGATGTATAAAAGAATCTCGCGCAAGGGAAGAGGAGTCCCGCGCAAGAGAAGAATTAAAAAAAGAAGAGATAACCAAAAGTGTAAAAATGGAAGAACAAATAAGTGAAAAACCGACACATGAGTTAAACAACGAAAAAGGTGAGTCCGACAACGTTAGAATTCAAGAAGAGTCTAATTTTGAAGAAATTAATCTCTTGTCACCTTCTTTTGAAAATCATTGTTTAGTTCCAACTCATGCTAAGTTTTTAAAAGAGTTAAACACTAACACTAGAATTGACGAAACGGTAAGTGTTAAGTTAACTAATGATCAAACCTCGCTAATAAAAGAAGACCCATTTGAAATTAACATTACACCGGTTCCATGTTTCTTTCAAAATTCATTTATTAGTAATGTCACAATCGATAAAGATCTTTGTGTTAACATAATGCCTAACTACATTTTCGAAAAATTAAGTATTAGTGATTTTTCTCCACTTCAAATACCCATTTTTCTATCCAATCGGAAAGTAATAAAATCAATCGGTATAGTTGAGGATGTCTTGGTTCAAACAAATCAAATGGTAGTCCCCACCGACTTTGTCATCCTCGATGACGCTCCTCTAGTGTTGGGACGACCATTTGTAAAAACTCACGAAGCTTTGAAAAACCGGAAGTACAACAATCTACCTCTTCAATTAGGGGCATTTAAAAAGAGTGTCGATCTTGAGCGGTCAATGAAATATCCATTCGGCAATAATGACCCCCTAATTGAAGATGTGCCAGAACCACCCGATAAGGAGGGTCTAGCCAAGGACCCTTATAAACGTGGCGCACCACGGAGGCATTCCGCGGAACTATCCTTAGTTTTAGATTAATTTAACTTTTATATTTTCTAGTTTAGTTTTAATTTTCAGGAATAAAACACACTCGGGATGATGAAGGATACTAAGGGAAGCTTGAACCAACAACCCATGCACAAAAACAGAGCCTCCCAACAATTTTTCTTCATTACAACAAGTTCAGCACGTGGCCGTGCTCACCCCAACACGCCCCGTGCCCGAGGTTCTGTAGAAAATGCCCAGTTCAGGTACCTGGACACGGGGCCGTGCTCACTGGACACGCCCCCGTGCCCAGCCTTCTGTTTACTTTTGGTACTGGCAGTCTGGACACTGGGCCGTGCTCAGCCAACACCACCCCGTGTTCAACTACCCAGTACCATAAAATCTTGTTTTTAACCCACTTTAACACATTTTAATCAACCGAAAAACTTATTTTTGGGACACATTGAGGACAATGTGTAATTTAAGTGTGGGGGGGGGGGGATGCTAAAACCTTGAATCTTGCAAGTCCTAAATACAAGCCTTACACAAAACTCTATTGGAACCGCTAATCACCCCAAATTTTTTCAAAAATTTTCAATTTTTTTTTACTTGTCTAGGTTTAACTTGGGAATTTCAAGTTCTAAAAAGGTTATATTTTTACGAATTTACAACTGATAGCGTCGTGATAAAAAGAACCAACATAAGAAAATTATGAAAAGGCATGACAAGCTTAGTTAAAAATTTGATTATATATACTTGATCACATAAAAACCCATTCCCACAAAAGTGAGTTTTGAGCCTTTATTGAGCATACAATTACATATCATTAGACTAAATGCTCATCTTTCGTTTCTTGTGTGAATAGACGCTTGGTTCTTACGACTCTAGAACTTGCCACGACGATACATTCCCGGTCCTTATCAACTTAAACCCAAGTAAGTAAATGATGGAGGCATTAGGACTAACCCTTTTTATTTCTACACCATTATTTTTCTTTTTTTTTACCACCTACCCAAAATCCCCCTAGTTAGCCCCTTTGAGCCTAAAACTTTTCATTTCATAACCCAAACCAAACACCCTTTCACCCACCAAAACCTTTTTCATTTTTAACCCTTTGTTTTAGTAACTAGCTCAGTTTTTCGTATGACTTTTCTAAAAAAAAAAAAAAAGAGAGAGAGTTATTGTTGATGAAGCAAAAGAAAATAAACAAACAAGTTTATCAAAAATGACTTTGTTTGAATAAAAGCTTCATCAAAATAAAAGTTGCAAAAAAAAAAAGTCATACGAAAACCGACGCTTGTTACGCTTTTCTCCCTTTCACTAACCACTAACCCAACCACCTACCTTTAACCCAAGCCTAACCCTTCATCCAAAAAGTCCTCTTGATATTTACAAAGGTATATAGTTAAAAAGGAGGAGGAATAAGTTCCATGCCGCTCTCGAGTGTTTCACAAAAATACATCTTCGGCCGAGTGTTGAGTGATCCCCCGTGAGGTATGTGAACTTGTATATAAATGGAATTTTAAAAAGGCATGTTATGCCCTAATAAGTAATTTATCTTATGTAATGTTTTAAATAAATCATGACGAATAGGACTGTAAATAAATAAAAATAAAACCTAATAAAGAATCTTGGAAATCCCAACACTCTATGACAAGCCCTAAAACCTTCTCTTCTACTCATTCCATTTGGGTGTGTAATAGCCACATATTAAAGAGTTTTGCTTGAGGACAAGCAAAGATTCAAGTGTGGGGGTATTTGATGTGTGCAAAATGCAACATATAAATTTCATCAATTGTGGCATAAAACTAACCCTTTTTTAGTGCTAATGTTGGAAAAAGTGTGCTTTTGTCTTCCTTTTGTATTTTCAGGATTAAATGAGCTCAAATTAACAAAAGAAGAAAAAAGGCATCAAAATCTAACATAAATACAAGAAAAGGAACAAGACGTGACATGCCCGACCCCACAACAGCATCTCCCAAAGCAAAAACAAGAAGAAAGCTGAGCATGGGGCTGTGCCCAGCTAAGCATGGGGTTGTGCCCAGCTGAGCACGGGGCGTGCTCAGCTCAACACGGGGCGTGTCCAGCCAACACGGGGCGTGTCCAGCGGACACGGGGCGTGCTCAACTTTCTGTAGAAAAGACAAAGTTGTAGAAGCTTCTATTGCCCACCACGGGGCCGTGGTTAACTATAAGATTCGCAGAATCCAGGCAAATCTTCATAGTACAAAGATTCTTCTGCACACGGGGCCGTGCCCAGCGGACACGAGGGCGTGGTCAACTAATGCGGACAAGAGCAATTAATGAAGAAAGAGAAAAGGGTGGACACGGGGCCGTGTCCAGGCTTCTGTTCAGCCTATAAATAGGAGTGCTTGGCTCAAGTTCAAAGCATCCCTTGGCACACCACCTCTTTCACACTTCATCCACCACCCACCACCACCATAACACCATCATCCACCACCATCATCCATTGTCCATCATAGAGTGTGTGAGTCGTCTCGGGATCCAAGATTGATCGTAAGAGTTCTTGACAATCAAGGCCATGTTTGCCTAAGTCTCTTACATCACTTGGTGAAGAAAAAGTGTCTAGTGTAATACTTTTTATTTCTAATCTTTTGCACTTTTTACTTGGTTTTGTATTAATGACTTTAATAACTAGTTGCTTATGTTGAAGGTGATCTTTCCTTATCATTTGTCCGTGGTGTCTTGGCATACTGTCTATATAAAATAAAAGATTTTCACCATTCATATCTCCACGGTCTATATGGAGGTATGTTGGCTACCTGGTCGGGGGTTAAGGGAACGGTTTGGTAAAGGTCTTGCCATTGTTCAGCGTTTAGAGGTCCTGCAATGGACCTGGGTCAAATTTAGTAGGACCTCCTTCAATACTTAACGGTATTGGATGGCGGGGGTCCAAACTCTTTGATCCCCTCATAAGTTAACTACTATTAATACTATAACCCGGCTATTTAGGACTGTATCCCTGCTGATTCAGACTACTTAGTCGTGGGTAACGTCACCTCCAAAAGAGGGGCCTACCATAATTTGCATTAATAACTTAATTAATTATCTTTCAATAATCCACCCTTTTAGGATTGTATCCTTGCTGACTCAAACTACTGGGGTGAGGGTAACGTCACCTTCAAAAAAGGGGCCTACTACAATAACTAAGATAATCTCTTAAAATAGTGCAAAAGTGCGGAAATAATCAAAGGTTACACTAGATACGAGTCGGAACCAAGTGATTCATCTTGTCTATCTGTTTTTCTTTTTATTTTATTTTTCAGCATTTTTAGTTAGTTTTTATTTTTCTTAGTTTAAAACATTTTTTCTAAACTTTTATTTTTGATTAGACGTTGAGGATAAACCGGTACTAAAAGCTCTTGTGTCCTTGGATGACCTCGGTATCTTGCCAACACTATACTACGTTCACGATGGGTGCACTTGCCCATATGTGTGTTTAGTGTTAGTAAAATATCGTGTTTTATAAATTTAAAACTTGGCTAAAAATAAGTGTTAAAAAGGGCTTAAAATATACACCTAAAATATATAACACTTCACACGCATCAGGTACCAACAGTGTCAGCAAGAGAGAAGAGGGAAACGCACCAGCCAGGGCCAAAACTGGTGCCGAAAGCAAAGGAAGAGGATAGGGCTGCAAATGAACCAAACAAACATGAACAAGACCTTGTTCGTGTTTGTTTGTTAAGAAATATATGTGTTCGTGAACCGTTCACGAACACTTATCGAACGAGATTTTATGTTCGTGTTCATTTGTTAAAGAAAGAAACTTGTTCGTGTTTGTTTGTTAATTTTAGGCAACGAATAAAAACGAACGTTGACGAACACAAATGAGTACAAACTAATCTTCATGAACACAAATGGAAACAAACGAACACAAACAATCGTTCATGAACATAACATATAATACACTGACACTTATTAGATATTTAATTTGTCAAAATTTAAAGTACTTAAATAAATATAAAAATTAAAAACACTAATAAACTATCGAACACATTACCGAACGTTCACGAACATAAACGAACGACACGACCTCTGTTCATGTTTGTTCATTTAACTAAACGAACGAAATTTCTTGTTCGTGTTCGTTTGTTTAATAAACGAATGGACACAAACTAAATTCCCGCCGAACGGTTCACGAACTGTTCGTCAAACATTTGGTTCGTTTGCAGCCCTAGAAGAGGATATATGGGCACTTTGCCCAAGTGTAACGCGTGTCAGTTGCATCACGAGGGATAATGTCAAACTGGAAAATGTGAATCTTGTGGAAGAGCTGGGCACTCAAAAGAAACGTGCTGGGTTGGTACTGGCCGTGGTGGCCAGAGGGGAAACAATCGTGGTGGTAATGGATACAGAAACCGGCCGCAAGGAAATAATGGAGGCAATGGTAATCGTGGGAATGTTGGGAACCATGGAGCAAACAATGCTCAAGGTGGTAATGGGAATGGTCGAGGACCAGGGTGTTTCAATTGTGGAGACATGGGGCACTTTAAGCGGGAATGCCCGAAACTCAATCAAGCGCAAGGCAGAGTCTTCAACATAGGTGCAAGGGAAGCACACCAGGACCCCAATGTAGTTACTGGTACGTTCCCTATTAATCAACGCTTTGCATCTGTTCTATTTGACACTGGTGCCGACTATAGCTTTGTATCACTAGAATTTAAAAGTATGCTTGGGTTAACTGCTAGTAAGTTAGACATTCCGTACTCAATTGAACTGGCTAATGGAAAGCTAGTTGAAATGAATGAAGTCATCAGAGGTGCGTAATAGAGCTGGGAAAGCACGAGTTTACACTGGATCTACTGCCAGTCGAGTTGGGAAGCTTCGACGTGGTAGTAGGAATGGATTGGTTGTCTAGCAACAGAGCCGAAATTGTATGTCACGAGAAGACTATTCGCATCCCAATGGCGAATGGAGAAACGATTGTGGTACACGGAGAGAAGTGTGATACGCCCTTAAGGATTATTAGTTGCTTAAAGGCTAGAAAATGTTTGAGGAAGGGATGTGTCGCCTTCTTGGCACACAACATGGATAAAGAAGCCGTTGAGTCGAAACTAGAAGACATTCCAATCATGAAGGAATATCCTAAAGTCTTTCCCGAAGACTTGCTAGGATTGCCGCCACAAAGACAAGTCGAGTTTCATATTGACTTAGTTCCAGGCGCCGCGCCTGTAGCTAAGGCACCCTATCGACTTGCACATTTAGAGATGCAAGAGCTGTCAACGCAACTCCAGGAGCTGTTAGATAAGGGATTTATCAGGCCAAGCTTCTCGCCTTGGGGAGCTCCAGTTTTGTTCGTTAAGAAGAAAGATGGTAGTTTTCGCATGTGTATCGACTACCGGGAGCTGAATAAGTTGACGATCAAGAATAAGTATCCTTTGCCAAGGATCGATGACCTGTTCGATCAATTGTAAGGTTCAAGTTTTTACTCAAAGATCGATCTACGATCAGGTTATCACCAGTTGAGGATTCAAGAGGAGAGTATTCCAAAAACTGCTTTTAGGACTCGCTATGGGCATTACGAGTTCCTGGTTAAGCCATTTGGGTTGAAAAACGCGCCAGCCGTGTTTATGGATCTGATGAACAGAGTCTGCAAGCCGTACCTCGATAAGTTCGTGATCGTGTTTATTGATGACATTTTGATCTAATCAAAGACGAAAGAAGATCATGAACAACATTTAAGAGCTATTTTAGAGCTGCTTAAAAAGGAGAAGTTATACGCAAAGTTTTCAAAGTGCGAGTCCTGGTTACGCGAAGTCTAGTTCCTTGGTCATGTAGTTAATGGAATTGGAATTCATGTGGATCCCACAAAGATCGAGGCAATCAAGAACTGGGAGACTCCGAAGACGCCAACCGAGATTCGACAGTTCCTAGGTTTGGCAGGATACTACCGCAGGTTCATTGAGGATTTCTCGAAAATCGCTCAACCATTGACCTCTCTCACCCAGAAAGACAAGAAGTTTGATTGGGAAGACAAACAAGAAGAAGCATTCCAATTGTTGAAGAACAAACTTTGCGACGCACCAATCTTATCTCTACCCGAAGGCACCGACGACTTCGTGGTATATTGCGACGCTTCGCGTCAAGGTTTAGGCTGCGTGCTGATGCAGCGACAAAAAGTTATAGCCTATGCTTCGCGCCAGGTGAAGGTTCACGAGTAAAACTACACCACTCATGACTTGGAGTTAGGCGCAGTGGTGTTTGCATTAAAATTTTGGCGACATTACTTGTATGGCACGCGATGCATAATCTTTACTGACCACAAGAGCCTGCAGCATATCTTCGATCAAAAAGAGCTTAACATGAGACAAAGACGCTGGGTTGAGTTGTTGAACGACTATGATTGCGATATCAAGTATCACCCAGGGAAGGCGAATGTAGTCGCCGATGCCTTAAGTCGGAAAGAAAGGATTAAGCCCATAAGGGTTAGGGCTTTGGAAATGATTGTTCAGACAGATCTCACGTTGCGCATTCGTGCTGCGCAGAGAGAAGCTCTTAAAAGGGAGAATCTTGAAAATGAATATCTCCGGGGGATGGAGAAGCAATTGATACCAAAGGAGGATGGAACATTATGTTTCTTGGGAAGAATTTGGGTTCCTTTCTTTGGTGGTCTGAGAGACGTTATTTTTGATGAGGCTCACAAGTTAAGGTACTCGATCCATCCAGGATCGGATAAGATGTACCAAGATCTAAAGGATTTCTATTGGTGGCCAAGAATAAAAGGCGATGTTGCGATTTATGTTGGCAAATGTTTAACTTGCGCCAAGGTAAAGGTCGAGTACCAGAAGCCTTCAGGTCTCTTGCAGCAACCTGAAATACCCCAATGGAAATGGGAACAGATTTCGATGGACTTTATAACGAAATTACCAAAGACGCCCAACGACCATGATACAATTTGGGTGATTGTAGACCGTGTAACGAAATCTGCACACTTTTTGGCAATCAAAGAGAAAGACAACACGAGCAAGTTAGCTGAGCTATACCTGAGAGAGATTGTTGCACGTCATGGAGTGCCTCTCTCAATTATCTCTGATAGAGATGGAAGATTCGTGTCAAGGATTTGGCAATCCTTCCAAGAAGCTTTTGGCTCTCAGCTGAATCTGAGTACTGCATTTCACCCGCAGACAGACGGACAGAGCGAACGAACAATTCAAACATTAGAAGACATGTTGTGAGCTTGCGTAATGGATTTAGGTGGAAGTTGGGACACTCACCTACCATTGGTTGAATTTTCATATAATGATAGTTATCATGCAAGCATTCAGGCCGCACCGTTCGAAGCTCTCTATGGACGTAAGTGTCGATCACCGCTATGTTGGGGCAGACGCGAGTGATAGGCAGCTTGTCGGTCCAGAATTGGTTCAGGAAACGATATACAAGATTATGCAGATCCGAGAACGCATCAAAGCGGCTCGTGATCGACAAAAGTGTTATACGGACCGGAGAAGAAAACCTCTGGAATTTGAGGTGGGAGATATGGTATTGTTGAAGGTTTCACCCTGGAAGGGTGTGGCACGCTTTGGGAAGTGTGGGAAGTTGAACCCCAGATACATTGGTCCATTTAGAATCCTAGAATGGATTGGTCTCGTAGCATACAAGTTGGATTTACCTGCCGAACTAAACGGCGTTCACGATACATTTCATGTATCCAATTTGAAAAAGAGTCCAACTCAAGAGATAGTTGTCATTCCTGCCGACGAAGTTCATATACTGACAGTGCTAGTACATAAACAGACGGTGTTTTGAGACCCAGTATGGGCCAGGGACAAGGTACTACACTAGTATGGTGTGTAGGGAAGTGAGGACCACAAGACTGTATCACTAGGTGATAGATGAGGTGCCAGGAAGTGCCTAAAACTCACTTTAAGTGCAGAATTCTGCATTTTTCAGCAAAATTCAGCATTTTAAAATGATAGTAATATGCAGAACATTGACTAAATGGTCCTGAATGCTTTCCTAAGTGTTGGGAATTAAAAGTGTTACAAAAAAGATACATAAAGGACACTATACGGAACAACTTAGCACTTTAACAAACCGGTATCTAACCGAACAACCGGACATTACTCGGGACACCAAATTTTTGTCAGAAACATTGTTTTATTATTTTTGGACTAGTTATGGTCTTCGAATACCCCAACACATTGAATAATGTACCATACACAAAATATACTAGATATTACACTTAACCTCCTAAATATTTACCTACTTACTATCAAATTTAACAATTAACCCCCCCCCCCCCTCTCTCCATTTACGGTCCACAAGGGGACCCCACAACCCACTCACTAGATCTCCTCAATATTTTATTAGATTGTTACTTGCTTGAGTAGCCATATTATTGTGTAAGAAGATTATATGTATGGGTTGCAAGATCATCATATCATTTCATATCTTCACTCAAACTTCACCCCACTCCCTCATCTCACTCTCTCCCTCTCGGCTCACTTATAACCGCCACCACCACCACCTTGTCACCACCATATCCATCCATTTTCAAGTTCATTCAAGTACCAGAAGGTGATTCTTGGATGCTTGAAGCTTGTGGATCATCAAGGAGCTTTCTTACTTGCATTCATTCACCACTTTTCATCATCTTTTTCACTAGTGTTCTTCCCTAGCTTAAAGCTAGTAGTAAGATCTCTCATAACTCTTGTTTACTTTTATTTTTATGATTAAAAGATATACATTGTGATGAAATAACAAGAACACTAAAATACGTGCACTTAAATCTTGAAACATAAAGATGATATTTGATGAAATCTTATTGGATTAAGGTTGATTAAAGCATGCATGGCATTTGATTGTTGATTTCTTGATAATATGATGTTGATCATCATATGGAACTTGTTAAAGTATGATTAAAAACATGGTTTAACAAGTTAGAGGGTGATTATGGGATTACATGAAAAAATCATCTTCTTGAACAAACATGAACTTGAAATTAAAAATGATTTTCTTACAAAGTAATAAACCTAGTGAACTAGTAAACTTGGGAATCCAAGACTTGTGTATGATTATCCAAGAAAAACCAAGTTGTAAAGATGATTTTTGAAAGATCATAACTTTTCTTGCACTTACATTATTTTTGGAAATAAAATGAGTGTAGGAAGGCTAGTAAAACATGAAGATGTTGTAATTAAATATTTTTTTGTAAAATAAGTTCACAAGTTGTGAACATCTATAAATTCCGAGAATGAGATTCTAACAAAAGTAAATACACTTTGGAAGGTAACTAAAGCCACTAAACGCTTTACTACGCTACTACACATTTTTTGTGAAATATCAAGTTCATGATGTTATGAAAATCATATAATTTTTGCACTTGGTGAACATAACATTGTTTAAAGTATGATTGTTGATTGATTGAATGAATTTTGAAAAGAAAATGATATGCTATTTAGCATGGACACCTCCATGTACAAAGGAAACTATGGCGAAATTTTCTAAAAATTTCAACACTTAGAAAATATTTTCTAACAAGTGTTACAAGTGTATTTTTAACTATGATCTTCCACAATAAACTTTGCCATAAATTTTTGTAACAAAATACAAAGTATTGGAGGATGGTTTTCGTAAGTAAAAATGGGTAAATATATATTTAGAATATATATTTTGTATTAAGACACTTGTGTGGACATTTGTTTGATTGTGGAGTAGTTATATTATTTTAGGGTAAAATAATATATCTTAACAAGAGACCATGAAATTACAACTCCAACATGATACCAAAAATTACAAGGAATAAATAATTAAGTTACACACTTGTTATTGTGGAACCAAACGTTAAAATGTAAACTATGAAATATTCCGGAACATACTTTTGCAAATATATTTTTTTTGGTAAATATTGTTTTGATACAAGAACTGAAAATATATTATTTTTGGGAAAGATATATATATTTTGGAATACATTATTTTTGGCAAATAAATTATGTATATTTTCAAAGTGGGACTCAAAAATACATTATTTCAAATACGACTATACATGTATAAATACCCCCATACTTGGGAAACAAATACGGAGTTAAATACTTTCCATGTATTAATACAAAAATATTGAATGAACAAGTATTCCAACACTACATATAATTTAAGTTGAAATACGAATTATTTTTGACAAATAATTACAACTTGGAATAACATAAGAACGCAACTCAAGACGTTAAACTCTAAGCCAAGGCACGGCCCGTTCGTCTAATAGACATTAGTACGTTGTAGGTTGTCGTGTAGCTGACAGAGTTTGAGTTACGGTACAGAAGACGCACTACTGTGATTTCATGTCCCCCTTTTTTCTTAAACTGTTTTGTTTACTTACTTCGGAGGTGAAATACATGTTACAAAGGGATACTTACAATACTATTGGTATGATTAGCCTAGGAAAGAACCATAGATCATGTGGTAGGGTAGGCAGATACTTGGGACCATTAATCCTCGTATCAGGACCGAGGGGCATGAGTGATAGATCTATTTGGGTGTAGCGAGCCCACACCCATGAGGCCGGGGCGGCCCATAGAGGTGAACTATGTCTTCCAGCCGGGAGCCCGGTACAACTTTGCTAGGTTTGAGTCTTCCTACACCGTCACACATATCAGTGGCCTTGCAAACCATTGGTGATCTTTTCCTTGTTTGCAATCATACCGAGACATACATACATTGTTTACAAAGGTTTATACATACTCACATACACATGAACTCGCTCAAATTTTGTTGATTTTTCAAACTACATGTATTTCAGAGAATTAATCGGATCTGGCAAGTGATGCGTGTTAGTCAAGCTGCGTACTAAATAAAGATGTCATCCAGGGTTGTAGGGTTGGGAGGTGTAACCTCTTCCTGGACGGGTTACATGTCTCTAAACCTCGTGTTATTGAAAGTCTTTTGTTGAATCTTTTGAACTCGTTTTAAACAAGTCATGGGTTGTAACTTATTTTGGGGTTGATGTTTTTAGACAATGTTGTTGTGGTATTTTCTAAAATCTTTTAATGGATGAACATCTCGTAATTTATCATATAGCATTGTTATGATTGTTGCTATGGTATTAAGAAGTCACACCAAATAACCACGCTTCAGCAAAAGTCAGGGTGTGACATACAGGGTCTTAAATCAAATGGTATGTCCACACAGGGACTATATAGAAGAGATAGGTCCTTATAGGGACTTAAAGGATAATGAATATTATGGAAGAAGGATTCTCTAATGCCTTTCTTGCTTCCTTTCGATTGTTTCTCTTCTTTGTTTACCTTATATGGTAGGGATACTGAAAACATCAGTGAATGAAGTAAGTATTTCAAATCAGGATCCACTGTAGAAGTAGAATCCAAGGATTCAATGGTTAAAGAATTGACATGGATCACGGATTAGGTTTTGACTGGTATAGTCCAAGTCTGGAATTCCAAAACTTGGAGATAGGAAATAGGGATTAATAGCATCGACATGTATCATTTTCAATATGAGAGCCTTAGGGATCTCCTGGTATAGACTCCACTAGTACCGACTTTGAGATTTTAGCCTCAGGGACCTCCGGTATGGACTCCGTAGTCTGTTTAAAAATTTAATGGGTTTGGTTTTAGGAATGAGTCCATAAAGGTCTTCCTCCAAACTGGTCGCACGCCCATTCTAGCCGTGGTATGAAGCTGAGCATTTCTTGGCTCCGGACGGGAAGAATTTCCATCAACGGCTTCTTTGCTTGGCGACATATTTAAAACACATAAAATCGAAAACAATGTTTACTAAATAGGGTTGAGAGCATTCCTATGTTAAGTCTAGACTCAGAAGATCTAAGGAATATGCTATTGTGTCATTTGAGATTAAACACTAAAGGCTAGTGTTTAATTCACTCAAACATTGGCTCTGATACCAACCTGTCACACCCCGATATTTACAGCTCAGTCCAGTGGGCCCGGTGGGGAGTATCGTGACGTAAGATTGTTATCGTCATGGTCAAACATACACATAATAGCACAGCGGAAGTCTTGGAATATAAAATATTATTACAAACCCAAATGTCTTGAAAATATAAAAATATTAAGTGCAGACAAGCTTGTAATAATCCAAAGGCGGATCATTATAACAAAAGAAGTTTATCAGACTAATGGCTTATGCGAAGGAGTTGCAAGTTCCTCGTCTAACAATCCTGAGCAGCTTCCAGCCTATTTACGTATTTGTACCTGTCACTTAGACTTTTGAAAATACGTCAGTTTTCACTGGTAAATACAATCAATCAACACATTTGAAAATGTTCATGAAAATTGATTTAGGTGCACAAGGCACGAAAGATTTTATACTTGGGACAAACTATATCTCATGTTATCAGTTTTACATGACTTGCTCTATATACGGGGCCCAGAACTATGCCGGTTCATGATTAACCGACACACCACTTATTCCCTTATTGGGAAACCCATATTGGGTATAAAATTATTTAATAAACCATCGCATCTATCGGGTGTATGCCTACACCCCGTGCTTAGGTCGTAGCCATTTGCAATTAATGAGTCAAGGATATCCAGGACACGGTCGCATTAACCCCCAATGTTTCAGTCAAGTAATACGAATTAAAAAAGGTTATTTGAATTTCCTGACTTATTGGTCTTCGAATCCCATACCTGACCATGCGGTAATTATATTACCGTATCCCAAGCTCGTATAAGGGAAAATAGGTTAAGAGTATTTACCTGAGGTAGCTCCTCTCTTAAATAGCAAGATTTATAATAACTCAGCTGTATTCAATTAAGTAAGTGTAGGTACAATTTAACGGAAGGCTCTAGTCTGGAATGATGGTATAAATAACCAATTAGAATGCTAACGGGTCTTAATTAAGTCATAGACTTAGACCAGCTAGTTTTTAAATATGAAAACGGTACGATACGCTAGATTAAGCAATGACCGAAATGGAATGTAATTTAGACCAAACAAGTATGAAGACTTGTATAATATGGGTAAACTAAATACATTCTGGATTTTGAAGGAAAAATGATAAGGTTTGACCCGTTTCGTTAATTTATGCAAACTAGTTATATAAACCGTAACGAACGCATATAATCATAACGGGTAACCGGATGAGTCAGGTACAAGTTCCATAAGTTATTATGCTTTAAATATGTTGTGATATCAGTAGGATATCTACAATTATGCCCAAAACAAATTTAAAACCAATTTAAGCCCCGTAAGGGTATTTTGGTCTTTTTAAAATTTATAAAAGAGGTTTAATAGTAAACTAAGGTTCTGGTCTAAAATATTCAGTAAAAATACTTATTTTATAAAGTTATAACAGTAGGATATTATACATATGTGAGGTTTACCATTTATGGCCAAACTATGCACCGTAGGGGCATTTTGGTTATTTCACATATGCTTTTAAGGAAAAATTTGGAAGTCTGAGTTCACAACTTGTACTTACTGTAAAAATATTAAAATTTATTTTTAAAATCAGTAGGTAACAAGTTTTAGGTGTTAATTATGGCTTTAAACCATACTATGCACCTAATTATCGTAAAAGTCGGTATTTGACGATATTTGAGATGTTTATGAAATTCTGAGATTTTGATCAACCTTAACTGTTTAAAATATTTTATTTAATATATAAAATTAGTAGAAAAAGGTTTGGCATCTTAATGATCTGTAAATCTTATTTTATTAATGAAAAGGGCATTATCGTCAATTACCGAATTTATGCAAGAACTCTATGTTATGGTCAGTATAGAATCTGACCAAAAATTCCAAAATCCCTAAAAATTATATTAAAACAGTAGGCAATGGGTTTGGTACCAAAATTTGGGTTTAAACATGATTTATGCTAAAAATGTGATTTAATAAACAAAAAGCTTCGTTTTACGATATCCTGCATAACTTTAGTTTGAGACCATAAAATGATGTCAAATTTATTTGACATACTTATATATTAGTAATAAAGCTTTTTGTCCTCTCACATTTTCAAAAATCTCGTTTTTATAACATAAGGGCATAATAGTCAATTTTTAAGCAAATAACGGAGCATGCAAATGAACTATGATTTCTATGGGACCATGAAGTATAACCTCAGAGGGTTATACTAACATATAGTATGGTCACAAAGGAACCCTAAGGCATAAAGATACTAAGCTAAATCGGGTCAAAACTGAAAGTCAAAACAAAAGTCTACTTTTGCGACTTTCGGTTGCGAACCGAGCCTAAACTCAGAATTGTCGGGTTGAACATGTCTATACATGTTATTATATTATTTACCGAGTTATTTAAGTGATAAAATATATTTTATAGCCTCTATATTATCAGTTATGAATTATTTTTTAAAAACTGACTCGTTTGACTTTTCTGTTCATTACTTTGACCCGACAATTGACTAAGTAAACGTGATTCTAAGGAGGTGCCCTTTTAAGGGTTTAATACCTACCTAATTACGATCACGTAGCCACGTTCGTTGCGAACAATTGCTTGACCATTTACGGTCTAACTAAAAGTCAAAGCGTTTATCGCATACGCTTGACTTTTTGGCTTTTTAAGCCAAATAAAATAAACTAGTCACGAAAGGACACTTACATATGGTCCTATGGACTGAAGTAAGCTCAATGGTATGCTCCTATCAGTTTAGGAGCTCCCAATGTGAGAAGGAGAACAAGAATGGAATGAAGGTGAAATGTGCAAGTGCTTCAAGAAAAATCAAGCCTATTTATAGATTTTGAGGATTGATTGGATTGTGCCAAGTGTTAAGTGGGTTAACAAGATCATTACAGGTGTATACCCGTTGATTAAATCAGTATACTAGTCCCTTGTTTCATAAAAATGGTTTTGGAATCATGTGTGGGGAACAAGGAAGAAAACCTGCAGCTGCCAAACACTTTCTGTCAAAATGATACCGTCGCGTCGCGTGACGGCATAGGAGGAGTCTTGTCGCGCAGCGCGACGCCACAAGGAACCAGCATAACAAGTTTCAATCTTGGCAACTTTGGCCCCTGCACCTTTATATGCTATGTAACTTTCATTTTAGGCACAATTGGCCCTTGAAGTTAGTTTGTGGATGATCTTGGGAGAATAACCAAACACCGTCATGTCCAGTTTCGTTAAACGGTCACCGAAAACACTAGTTTCTCCCCGTTGACGCTTTTAACCCTTTAATTTGCGAACTTGTGCGTTTTAACGCGAAATGGCCTAAATGCCTTTCAAGATCAATAACAAGTATTCCCAAGAGTATGATGGGATATTATGATATTCCAGTTTACTCCAGTTCGCTTAAATGGTCGCTCAAAGGTGTAGTTTTAGAGTTTGACGCTTTTGGCCCCTTTAATGCACAACTTGCGCGCATTATCATTTTATTGCGTTAAAGCCCTATGTTATCCATATTGGGTATTCTCGGGAATATTATTGAACATTACGATGCTTTGGGTTTCTTAAAAGGTCACTCAGAGGTGTAATTAAACATGTTGACACTTTTAACCCTTCTATTTGAAAGTTTACGAAATTAATACATAACGATATCAAAACCTTGAGAATTTATTATCACTTATTCTTGAGAGTATAATCGAACATTACAAAGCCCTGGGTTCGTTAAAAGGTCACTCAGAGGTAAGAATTAACATGTTGACACGTTTAACCCCTTAGTCTTGTAAACTTTTGTTTACTTTCACCAACGGCTTCTTACGTCCGAATACTTAATCGTTTAAGAATATATTCATCATGTGTGGTCAATCAGAGGCACAAGTTTGGCATGTTGACACTTTTAGTCCCTCAACATTCATAGTTTTTGATTTTGACGAAATTAGTCCCTCATAGTCAACGTTTGACTTTATTAGGGTTTATTATACGTGTCAACACATCATTGGACAAGTTTTTACGAGGTGTTACACAAATGAGCTCAAACGAGAAAAAGGAACAAATATGCCGCAAAAACCAACATAAATACAAAGAAAAGAAATAAACGTGTCACGGCCCCCGTCCCGGTGTGACCCGGTCCAGGAGCCGCGTGACAGATTCCCGTGGTATTTATTATTTGAGTTGACAGCGGAAGTCTAGCAGGATCTTTTAAAACTTGAAAATGCCCGATTATTTTATTTCATAATTTAGGACAAACCCCGTAATTTACAATAGAAGAATTTTACTAGGAAATTCCCTGTTTTACAAAACATGTTTATTTATTTATCTGAGCCACTACTTCAAGCTTGTTAGTGCTCCGTAGCACTTTTCCTTGATTCACAGTAGGTCACCTGAAACATATTTTAAACATGTTTTAAAAATATTTTATCAGCGGGGAAATACTGGCGAGTCACTCAATTTGATAAAATGACACATAGTTATATATTACAGCATAAGAGTGATTACAATGGCTACTATCTTATTTTTATCTGGCGCCGTGTCACCTCCTGGTGACGATGGTCATACCACTATTGGGTCCTTTCACCCAAGTAGTGATGATTATCACTGTTAGGTTGATGAACCTAACCGTGAGAAATTAGTAATGTGCACAATACCCCACTAGCCAGTGATTCAAGATAACCACGACTTAATCCCTGTAATTATAACTTTTGAAAATGATTGGAGTATTGTAAAACATTATTGATAAAAAGAGAAGGACTCACATTGCAGATTTAAACGGGCAGAGTTTTAGCCTACTGATAAGCCTTGTAACCTAATTTAAATAACAATGCACACGAACTAGGTCAGTAACTTAATACAGCATTTACGACAACTCACGAGAGTAAAACCCTCACGACGAATGACAAAATATAGCCCTGATTTGGGCAACACTTAAACATCCATCGGATTGGTTTTAAATCGATCGGACATTGAATCGTGGCAATGATCGAGTTAATACCCTGTATCGTAGCATCGTTTCTCTACTGGAAATTATGATTTTTTGAGCACTATACTTTCGTTTTTGAAAATTTTGTCGAGTGCAGATGAACAGGCCATGAACTAAGCAATTTATAGCTGAAAATAGGGTTTTACGTGGCCCACGTAAACCCTTTCTTAAACTTACTCGGCCCACGAGGGCCACCTAGTCGTAGACTAGGGCTAGCGTGTCACACCTAGGTCTGCCACGTGTGCGACACGTGGCCTGGGGCGCTTATCCGGTCAAATTTGAGTTGACGCGGCCCGCGTAAACTCTTCTTATGGTTTACGCGGCCCGCCTGAAACCCAATTTTCTTAATTTCTTGGTTTTTCATGCGCATTAGGGTTTCAGGGGTCCGGGTTTTCACTTACGGGTCGTTTTGGGACATTTTTGCAGGTCCTTACATTCTCCCCACCTTATTTAGAATCTCGTCCTCGAGATTTTACTTGAATAAGTGAGGATACTTTCTCTTCATTTCCGATTCCAGCTCCCAAGTGTACTTCGGTCATCTCTTTGAATCCCACTTGACTTTGACCAGCACTAGTCGTTTGTGCTTGAGAAATTTGACCTTTCTGTCTTCTGTCTGAAGTGGTTTCTCCACGAACTTCAATTTCTCATTCACCTCTATGTCTTGGAGAGGTACTACCAATGATTCGTCAGATAAACACTTCTTGAGGTTGGATACATGAAATACGTCATGTACTCCAGCTAACTCTTCTGGTAGTTGTAAGCGATATGCAACCGGTCCTATGTGTTGTATTACTGGGAATGGTCCTACGTATCTTGGACTTAGCTTTCCTTTCTTACCGCACCGAACTACTCCTTTCCAAGGAGAAACTTTCAAGAGTACCTTGTCTCCAACTTGAAATTCTAGTGGCTTGCGTCGATTATCGGCATAACTCTTCTGGCGATCTCGAGCCGTTTTCATTCTTTCCTTGATTTGAGTGATCTTGTCGGTGGTCTCTTGCACAATCTCGGGTCCTGATAACTGGCTTTCTCCTATTTCTGCCCAGCAAGCTGGAGTTCTGCACTTTTGTCCATACAGTGCTTCAAACGGGGGCAGCTTCAATGCTTGCATGATAACTATTATTATAGGAGAATTCAATTAACAGTAGGTGGTCATCCCAGTTTCCACCAAAATCTATCCCACATGCCCTAAGCATGTCTTCCAGGGTTTGGATCGTCTTTTCACTTTGTCCGTCTGTTTGAGGATGATATGCAGTACTTAAATTTAGTCGGGTTCCCATTGCTTCCTGGAAACTGGTCCAGAAATGGGAAGTGAAACGACTATCTCTATCCGATACAACGGAGAGTGGGACTCCATGTAAGGATACTACTTCATCCACATACAACTTTGCCAACCTTTCCATGTTAAAGGTTTCCTTCATGGGTAGAAAATGAGCTGATTTGGTTAATCGGTCCACAATTACCCAAATCGCGTCATTACCTTTTCTGGTTTTGGGCAACTTAGTAACAAAATCCATGGTTATAAGTTCCCATTTCCATACAGGCATTTCTAACTGTTGTAGTAGACCTGAGGGTTTCTGATGTTCTGCCTTAACTTGTGAACAAGTAAGACACTTAGAAACATATCTAGCTATGTCCTTTTTCATTCCTATCCACCAGAAGTTATTCCTTAAATCTTGGTACATCTTATTATTACCAGGATGCATGGTATACCTAGATTTATGGGCTTCCTCTAAAATCTAATTCCTTAATTCTCCTTGCTTAGGTACCCAAATTCTTTTCTTGTGGAATCTCCAGATTCCATCAGCCCCTTGCTCCAAGTCTTTTATTCTTCCTTTCATTCCTTCAGCATCATCCTTGATTGCTGTTTCTTGAACATTTTTTAATTGTTCCATTAAATCTAATTGTAGATTTAATCTAAGAGCACGAACTCGCTTTTGCTTCTCATGATACTTACGAGTTAAGGCATCTGCTACTACATTTTCCTTTCCTTCGTGATATTGAATATCACAGTCGTAATCGCTTAAAATTTCCGTCCATCTTCTTTGCCTCATGTTTAATTCTTTTTGCCCAAATATGTATCTTAAACTCTTATGATCTGTATAGACTGTAAACTTACTGCCATACAGATAGTGTCTCCAAATCTTAAGGGCAAAAATTATGGCTCCTAACTCTAAGTCATGAGTTGTATAGTTTTCTTCGTGCTTCTTTAATTGTCTTGATGCATACGCAATTACCTTTTTGTGTTGCATTAACACACATTCTAATCCTAGTTTTGAAGCATCACAATAAACTTCAAAATCTTCTGTCCCTTCTGGTAAGGCAAGAATTGGGGCGTTTGTTAATGTTCGCTTTAAAACCTTAAAAGCCTCCTCTTGTCTAGGTCCCCATTCAAACTTAACTCCCTTACAGGTTAGCTTAGTTAATGGCACAGCTATTTTAGAAAAATCTTTAATGAATCATCTATAATATCCAGCTAATCCTAGAAAACTTCTAACTTCTATAGCTGATTGCGGGACCTTCCATTTGGTGATAGCTTCTATTTTGGAGGGATCTACGTGAATACCTTCGTGATTCACCATGTGTCCTAAAAATTGTACCTCTTGTAGCCAAAATTCACATTTCGAGAATTTGGCATAAAACTTTTCTTTTCTTAACAAAGTTAAGAGTGCATGCAAGTGTTGACAGTGCTCATCCTTGCTTTTGGAATAAATAAGTATATCGTCGATGAAGACAATTACAAATTTATCCAAATACGGTTTACAGATTCTATTCATCATGTCCATGAATGCTGCAGGAACATTTGTTAGTCCAAAGGGCATGACTGTAAACTCGTAATGACCATACCTACTTCTGAAAGCAGTTTTAGGTAGGCCTTCTTCTTGTACTTTCAACTGATGATATCCGGAGCGTAAGTCGATCTTAGAAAAGTATCTAGCTCTTTGCAATTGATCAAGAAGATCATCAATCCTAGGTAATGGGTATCGATTCTTGATTGTAACCTTATTCAATTCCCTATAATCGATACACATTCGCATCGAACCATCTTTCTTCTTTACGAACAACACTGGAGCTCCCCACGGGGATGAACTAGGTTGTATAAATCCTTTGCTTAGTAATTCATCTAACTGCTTTTTCAATTCTAACATTTCTGTGGGTGCTAACCGATAAGGTGCCTTGGCTATCGGTGTAGTTCCAGGAATTAGATGAATTCTAAATTCTACTTCCCTATTTGGTGGTAATCCAGGTAATTCTTCTGGGAATACATCCGGATATTTTGATACTACCGGAATTTCTTTAAGTTCCTTACCTTTAGTGTTAATGATTGCTGAAATCATATACACTATTTCTTGTTTTCTTGAATAACTGGCCAATTTCATTACTGAAATGAATTTCAGTGGCTTACGTGGCTTATCTCCTGTAATCACCACTAATTCTCCTGTGGGTGTATGAATTTCTATGGAATTCTTATCACATAGGATTTGAGCATGGTTGTCTACTAACCAATCCATTCCTAACACAACATCAAATCCGGCTAAATCCATAGGTAACAGGTTTGCAGAAAATTTATGGCCTAAGAGTTCTATCTTTCCTTTTCGTAAAACCTTATCTATGTTAACAGAATTCCCATCTGCCGTTTCGACTGTAAAAATCTGCCTAAGGTTGGTTAAGGGTAAATTAAGAGCTTGGCAGAATAAAGTATTTATAAAACTTTGGTTTGCACCAGAGTCAAATAATACTTTTGCATAAACGTCGTGAACTAGGAACGTACCAGCTATCACGTCAGGGATTAGCTCTGCTTCCTGAGTAGTCAACTGGAAGGCTCTTGCATTTTTCTTGGTAGTTCCTTCTGCAGGTTTGGCTTTGTTATCAGTTGGTTTGACCAATTTTGGGCAGTCTGGCCTAAAATGTCCAGCTTCTCCACAGTTGTAGCAAATTGTTGATTTCTTCTTCCTGCAATCTTCTTCTTGGTGCCCTGGAATTTTGCAGTAATTGCAATACCCTTTGCATCTTCCAAAATACTTTCTTTTACAGGTATTGCAAAATGGAACAGTGGAAGATTGCCCAGTTCCCTTTTTCTTGAAATTACTACTGTTACCCACACGGAATCCCTGGGTAATCTTTTGGGCCACTTCCTTCTTTCTATTTTCTTCTCGCGTATGCACCAGTCCGTCCGTCAAAGTGTTGGCTAATTCTACTGCATCGTCAATAGTACGGGGTCTTGCAGGTTTAACGATATCACGGATTTCGCCAATTAATCCCCAAATATAGCGGGAAATAAGTACCGGTTCTGGCGAAGCCAGGGTTGGTACTACTCTAGCATACTCGAAGAATGTCGAAGTATACCCTCGACAGTCCACATCCACCATCCGGTGGTTCAGGAATTTATTCGCCATTTGTTCCTTTTCATATTCGGGACATAATTTTCTTTCTACTAGCCGTTTAAATTCTTCCCAACTCATGGCATAGGCCATGTCACTTCCCTTGGCTTGTAGTACCATATTCCACCATTCTAGCGCCCCTTCTTTAAAAAGATGCGACGCGTACATGACCTTGTCTTCCTCGGCAAATTTACTTATTTTGATTACTGCTTCGGTTTTTTCTAACCAACGCAGTGCTGCAGTCGCCCCCTCGTTGCCTGCAAATTCAACCGGCTTACAAACCAGAAATTCCTTGTAAGTGCAACCAGGCGTTGCAGCTTTCATTTTCTTAAGGAATGGGGCTTGGCTCCAATCATTATCGTTGTTAGTATTGTTGCCGCTTCCATTTACACTATTACTAAAATTGTCATCACGAGTACGTTTGCTGTGAGTAGGCGGTGGAGGTTCAATTGGATTTTTGGGCAGCAGCAAGGATTGCTGGAATAGCATTAGCTATTCCTTGGGCAACGATATTTTCTATATCCTGCCTATTAAGAAATTGGTCTCCATTGTTTTGCTCAGATTGGTTAACCTCGTTAACTGGTTCATTACCAGCGTGTTCCATCTGATAATTAATATATATAAGTTATTAGCACAAAATAAATGACAATCAAACATAATAAGACAATCGCACATAATCACGTCAACACGTATAACCAAAGTTGTCGACCTTGCGAGGTTGATATTTTTATATATTAATATGCATCCATACATTACCAGATATTTTACAAAAGTTTTATTTTTAGTTATTTTACACGATTATATTTTTATTATTATATTATTATTATTAAACATGCATTCCTATAACCACACACGATCCCGTCAGCTGGCATTTCAGAAGCGACGTTCTCTCTCGTCGTACTTCCAGGATATCTTTTCCCCTACTTCCCAGATTCTGTTTCCTGCGTCCACCAACTCCTCGCCATAGTGGCGGAGTTCAGCCAAGTTCTCGGAGCTCATAGGTGGGTGTAGTGGAGGCTCAGGGTCAAATTGGGGGAAAAGGTATTAGGGTTATTTAGGAGATCCTGAAATTGCCAGTCCGTTGTCCACCATTCTTCTAGCTCTGCTGGTAGAGGTCGGGGGTTTACAAGGGGATCTGGAATAGCAGGTTCCAGATTGACTGGAAGTTGGGCTTCCGCTGGGTAATTAAAGAGATTTCCATCGTCAGGTCCGATGAGGTCGCTATTTGCCAGTTGGCGGTCCAGCTCCTCCCAGGGTGGCCTCTTCTGTACTTGCCTTGAACTTTCCCCGATCTCTATTCCCTTGCCTTTATCTTTGGGATTCTCAATCTTTATAACTTTTTGTGTTGCTGGTCTCTTCCTACGCACACGCCTCCAGCCTACAAGTCTTCTTTTCTTCTTCGGTTTAGGTTTTTCCTGAGGTTGGGCTTGGAATATCATTGGCTCTTCAGTGTCAGCCTGGTAGCCAGTAAAGGTACTGGTGGTATCCATATCTGAGCTATGGATAGAAAAGTTTTGAAGTGCTTCGGATAGTTCATTCATGCTGTTTAGCATACATGAAGAAACACACAAAATGCTAAGTTAAAATTTTGTAGATTAAATTTTCACAAAATCACAGAATGGCAATCAGAAAAATTAAGTATTTCTAAATACTTAATTGGCTTAAATCAGTGGCTCTGATACCACCTTTTTCTGTCACGGCCCCCGTCCCGGTGTGACCCGGTCCAAGAGCCGCGGGACAGAAACCTGTGGTATTTATTATTTGAGTTGACAGCGGAAGTCTAGCAGGATCTTTTAAAACTTGAAAATGCCCGATTATTTTATTTCATAATTTGGGACAAACCCCGTAATTTACAATAGAGGAATTTTACTAGGAAATTCCCTGTTTTACAAACCATGTTTATTTATTTATCTGAGCCACTACTTCAAGCTTGTTAGTGCTCCGTAGCACTTTTCCTTGATTCACACTAGGTCACCTGAAACATGTTTTAAAAATATTTTATCAGCGGGGAAATACTGGCGAGTCACTCAATTTGATAAAATGACACATAGTTATAAATTACAGCATAAGAGCAATTACAATGGCTACTATCTTATTTTTATCTGGCGCCGTGTCACCTCCTGGTGACGATGGTCATACCACTATTGGGTCCTTTCACCCAAGTAGTGATGATTATCACTGTTAGGTTGATGAACCTAACCGTGAGAAATTAGTAATGTGCACAATACCCCACTAGCCAGTGATTCAAGATAACCACGACTTAATCCCTGTAATTATAACTTTTGAAAATGATTGGAGTATTGTAAAACCTTATTGATAAAAAGAGAATGACTCACATTGCAGATTTAAACGGGCAGAGTTTTAGCCTACTGATAAGCCTTGTAACCTAATTTAAATAACAATGCACACGAACTAGGTCAGTAACTTAATACAGCATTTACGACAACTCACGAGATCAAAACCCTCACGACGAATGACAAATATAGCCCTGATTTGGGCAGCACTTAAACATCCATCGGATTGGTTTTAAATCGATCGGACATTGAATCATAGCAGCGATCGAGTTAATACCCTGTATCATAGCAGCGTTTCTCTACTGGAAATTATGATTTTGAGCAGTATACTTTTGTTTTTGAAAATTTTGTCGAGTGCAGATGAACAGGCCATGAACTAAGCAATTTATAGCAGAAAATAGGGTTTTACGCGGCCCGCGTAAACCCTTTCTTAAACTTACGCGGCCCGTGAGGGCCACCTAGTCGTAGACTAGGGCTAGCGTGTCACATCTAGGTCTGCCACATGTGCGACACATGGCCTGGGACGCTTATCCGGTCAAATTTGAGTTGACGCGGCCCGCGTAAACTCTTCTTATGGTTTACGCGGCTCGCCTGAAACCTAATTTTCTTGATTTCTTGTTTTTTCATGCGCATTAGGGTTTCAGGGGTCCGGGTTTTCACTTACAGGTCGTTTTGGGACATTTATGCAGGTCCTTATAAAACGTGACATGCTCGACCCCTCGACAGCATCCCCAAAAGCAAAAATAAGAAACAGAAGACTGACCACGGGCCGTGCCCACCGGACAGGCGGGCGTGGTCGGGTGTCTGCAGAAAGGATAAAGATATGGAAGCTTCTACGCCTACCACGGGGGTGTGCCCATCTCAGCATGGGGCGTGGTCAACGCTAAGATACGCAGAATCTTGCAAAATATTGGTAGTACAGATACGTTTCTACCCACGGGGCCGTGCCCGGCGAACACGGGCCATGTGGAGCCCTATGTTGACAAAAGCAATTAATGAATGAAGGAAGAGAAAGGGATGGTCACGGGGGCGTGTCCGCTAGACACGGGGCCGTGGCCGAGCTTCTGTTCTAGCTATAAATATGGGTGCTTGGCTCACTTCAAAGGCATCCCTTGGCAAACCACTACTCTCCCACTTTGCCACCACTCCACCACCACTACACCACCAACACCCACCACCATCATCCACCTTTAGAGTGTGTAGTAGTCTCAGGATCCAAGATTTATCGTAAGAGTTCTTGTCAATCAAAGGCCATGTTTGGCTAAGTCTCTTACTTCACTTGGTGAAGACAAGTATTTAATGTATTACTTTTGATTTTAATCTTTTCGCACTTTTTATTTGGTTTTGTATTAATGACTTTAATAACTAGTTTCTTATGTTGAAGGTGAAATTTCTTTATCATTTGTCCGTGGTGTCTTGGCATTACTTTACTGTCTATATGAAGTAAAAGATTTACACCATTCATATCTCTACGGTCTATATAGAGATATGTTGGCTACCTGGTCGGGGTTAAGGGAATGGTTTAGTAAGCTTCTTGCCTTGTTCAATGTATAGATCCTACAAGGACCTGGGTCAAGCTTACTAGGGCCTCCTTCAATACCCACTTTTATTGGATGGCAGGGGTGCGAATGACTTGACCCCCTCATATGTAAACTACTATTAATACATTAAACCGACTACTTGGGATTGTATCTCTGCTGACTCAAACCACTTAGCCGAGGGTAATGTCACCTTCAAAAGAGGGGCCTACCACTTTTCGTATTAATAACCTAATTAATTATCTTTCAATATTCCGACCCTTTGGAATTGTATCCTTGCTGACTCAAACCACTGGGTTGAGGGTAACATCACCTTCAAAAGAGGGTCCTACTACTATAACTAACATAATCTCTTAAAAAGTGCAAAAGTGCGGAAATCATCAAATTATATATTAAAGGCGAGTCGAATCCAAGGGATTCATCTTGTCTATCTGTTTTTATTTTATTTTTATATCTGCATTTTCAGTTTTTATTTTCATGTTTTAAAAATCTTTTCTCAAAAAATTTAGATTGATTAGACGTTGAGGATAAACCGGTACTAAAAGCTCTTGTGTCCTTGGACGGCCTCGGTATCTTACCAACGCTGTACTACGCTCACGATGGGTGCACTTTCCCATGTGTGTGTTTAGTGTTAGTAGAATATCGTGTTTTATAAATTTAAAACTTGACTAAAGCGTAAAATGGGCTAAAAATATAAATAAAATCATATCACGCTTCGCACACACCAAGTTTTTGGCGCCGTTGCCGGGGACACAAGGATTTTAAGAAAGTTAGGAATCAACGGCCTAATCATTTTTCTTATTTTTCTATTTTTTAGGATTTTGTCTTAATTTTTCAGTTTCTGCATTCTTCAGCACGGGCCATGCCTGGTCGGACACGGGGCCGTGCCCAACAACATTACTGGCAGTTTTTGTTTTCTGAGTTACAGAAGAGTGACCACGGGGTCGTGGCGGTGCACCACGGGGCCGTACTGAACTCTCCAGCAATTGGGATCTAGAAAACAATCACTGTAACAACGACCACGGGCCGTGGTGAGGCTTTTGACCAACGTTCTTTTTTTGTTTTTTCGCAGGACTTGGTACCAGACGCAGCACCTGAACTTTCTACGCAGTGCATGAGCTCCAGTTCCAATAAAGACATAAAAGAACCTCTAGACGAACATGAACGCTTTCTAAGGACGAGACTAAAAGCTAAAAATCAAGAGAAAGCTTCGGGGGACCAACCTCAAATGGCGGATCAGCGTACCCTTATGGATTACCTACAGCCCACGGTAGGTAATCTCGGAGCCGCTATCAATGCACCGAATGTCGATGCTAACAACTTCGAACTTCGGCCGCATTTGATTCAAATGCTTCCGCAACCTTCCATGGGTTAGCTGATGAAGATCCCCATCTACATATTACCAACTTTTTGGAAATATGTAATACTTTCCGGATCAACGGAGCATCAAACGACGCCATCCGCCTTCGAATGTTCCCATTCTCACTAAAAGACTGAGCCAGGGCTTAGCTTAACACCCTCCCAAGTGGTTCGGTAAACACTTGGGATGAACTTGCCCAAAACTTTCTATATAAATATTTCCCGCCCTCTAAAACCGCTAAATTAATGAGGAGATTTAAAGAAGCATTGCAAGCGGGCAACAACTCTTCATAACTTTTTGTTGCAATATGATACAGTAACTCAACTCTTAAGTGTAAGGAGGAGATTTAAAGATGAACTCAATATAGATTTGAATTTAAAAAAAAAAACAAGTGACTGTAAATTCATTTTTTACTAGACAATCCTATAATTTTGAAATATTTTAGTAATTATTAATTTATAGTTTCGCTGAGACCAATATATTTACACTGGGATTTCAAAAAAATTATTATCTTATTTTTTTATCGATTGGGGTCCAATTTTTTACTGGTCCCAATTTGGGACCGTACAAATTATTAATTTTATCGAGTTTATTAATTTATCGAGTATTAAACTATAGAGGTTCTACTGTAAATGATTTAAGTGACGTGTTGCGACGGGATTGGCAGAACATATGGTAGAGGGGTTAAGTGCCCCCTCCCAGTAAAAGAGATACCATGAGAAGCAATGTTTTAAAAACCGGTATTTTAATCATACCGGGTTAGACTCAGAAATGGTTTAACTGGTTGAATCGGGTTGTATCGGCCGGTTCAACCGTTTTAACTAATTAACTCTATAAATCCATAGAATATAATTTTAACTCAAAAAAAAAATCCAAAAGTACATCATTCCATAATAATAAAATATTACAAAAGTTAATCCATAATAAAAAAAAATTATCCAAAAGTTCATGATTAAATACCCATTATATAGCAATTAGCAAACACTATAACAATTAACAACATTAATGATTGAACAAAAGTTAAAAAAAGGTAAATCTGGATGATCGGTTGAAGAACTTAATTTGATAAACCCAATGATTTTCTATCTTTGAGTGAGGAAGAAGTTTGATTGATGTGGATTGTCAATTGTGGGCGTTAACTTTTACACTTTAACCAAGAATGTAAATAGTCATCTTTTTAGGCACCTAAAAATTTAAAGTTCAAAATTTTGATCTTTGGCTCAGTATGAACCGTTACCGGTTTAAACCGGTATAACTGATGTGCTGTCGTGGTCACAATCAAATTTAATCCAAATACAACTAAATAGTTAGCGGTAAGTGGGTATCGAACACAGGGAGTTTGTGGAATGTATGTTATCTAAGTGTATATCTAACTTGACTAAATTAATCTAATTGCAAATAAAATAAATTCAAGAGTGGATTTGATTGGTTGATTTTTAAAACTAAGACTACTATTCTAATTGCAAAATGGAAGTGTTTTGGTTGTAAACAAATTAGAGACGAGTGACCATCTTTAGTTTCCGGTTTGCTTCAACATTTGTGCTATCATTCACTAGAAAGAACTACATAGACATAGTTCATGTGCAATTACTTGTTGTGATAAAAGGGAACTAAGTACTCAGATTCCTAGAACGTGAGGGTGTTACCCGATGACCAATTGACCCTTACCCGATCCTAGTTCTACCCATGATATCTCGATTGCCAGCGGCACCAAGAACGTATGGTTTCAAAATAGAATAATCATAAGCATCAACAATTTACAAGCAAATAAGAACACACCATGATAAATAAAACATAAATTCAATTTACCATTCTAGAAATATGAAATCAAGCACAATTGTCTCTACAAACCTTCAACTAAAGATGACCATAAAGAGTTTAGCCATTCATGGCTAGAACAACCATCTTCACAATTAGTTCAATGTTCATATGGATTAAAAACACTAACCAGATGTTTAGAAATTGTTTCAAGCCCTCAAGAACACCCAAAATTCATCTCTAAAGTGTATGTAACCGAATGGGAATCATTGGTACTCAAAAGACATCATAAAATGCCAATAAATGGGGTAGTTACAACTTTTACGCAGGTCAGAGCCGTAACCTACGGCCCTCCGCCGTAGGTTACGGTCAATAAAACTCTTACGGTGGGCCAGAATTGAGCTACGGTGGACCAGAAAACACAGTGAGGGCCGTAACCTACGGCCAGGATCCGTAGGTTACGGCGGCACCAGATTTCGTTTTCTTGTTTTCTTCATAACTTTCTCGTTTCAACTCCGTTTTCTTCGCCGTTTTCGCCCACGTTCTCGTAATTTCATCCTCTATCATGTGATATTCTTAGTTCTTCAATTCCAATATTTTATTTTTTATTGATGCTCAAAATTCCTTCCCTTTTAAGCTCCATTTACACCTGCACGTCCAAACAACTAGTAGTTACCAAGTTCAAACAATTAAACGTGTAAAGCATGGGATTTTAATCTTTTTAAGGTACTTAATGGTTGTCCTACGGACCACCCGTCACATCCCCACACTTACCCGTTGCTTGTCCCAAGCAACCCATTCAAAAACCATTTCAAAACTACAAGCGATCAATATGCAAACCAAGCTAAAATGTATCGTCCTTTAACTAACTTTCAATCATACCACAAGACACACCCCTCACAGAAATCTCTCAGTAAAAAGAATTATTAGCATAATGCTAAACCACTCAATGCGTGTGTGTGTGTGTGTGTGTGCGACAATAAGCTTGTATAAAAATCAAATATCCTCCTAACAATTACTTAGCATGCTCATGAATCAAAAAGACTTGCGGGTTGTAACGGGGCTAGATTCAAAGGTAGGAAATAGTGGGAATGTGAAAGTAGCTCATTGATTCGACCCAGTTTTTATTTCTACTACTAAACAAAGCAAACATCAACTATATACACAACTTCTTCAACATCTCAACTACTATTGCAACTAAATACTTCTTTTTGTATTTTTCTCATATTTTTTTTAACACATAAACTCAACAATATATACAAGAACATCAATAATCACAACTAAACTCCTAAACCGGGTCGTCTCAATAGGTAAGGTTTTGCAGGAAGTAGGTTTGGGTTGCAACCGAATGGTATAAGGCTCAAACATGGCTTTCTAAAGACCAAACCCCCACCCCTCACAATACCAAGCTCATATATGTAACGTATGAGGTCCAACCCACCAATCCCGCACTCTCACACATCTAGACGAGGCTTCCTAAAAGTCCCTTATCATTTTCAAAAGCATGCTAATTCTAGGATTTAACAAGAATTCGTACACAAGTTCTATTAACACAATACACACACCGCCACTCAAAACAAAGAAGTATTCTATAATTATATGTGGCTCAAACTCTCACCAAGAAAGGACTAGAAATGGGTGTCGGTGTGTCAAGTGGAACAATATCAAGTTTTCAAATTTTGACAATTTTCGCTTGGCTTCACAAAATTTTTAAAAATTCTCAAAAAAATTCCCCTCATCCCCACACTTGGGATACATTGTCCCAATGTATGGTTTTGATGGAAAGATCGCTTCTAACCAAAAACATTAGCTTTTGCTAATACTCTCAAATCCCAAATTTTTTATTTTTTTTATTTTTTTAATTCTAATTATTAAAAACACCACCAATTCCTTCACAACCCATAAACTAAACACATCAAAACACCACCCAACTGCCCAACCGTAAACTTAAACATGAATATATACAAAGGTGCACAAAATGAGAACAAGACACAACCTGATTAGTAAATCAGCAGTGTTGGTAGTGATGCAGCTGCGGTAATCGGACCGGTTCATAAACATCTCTTGGATTCGCCGATATCTCAACGGGGATGTTGCCAAACATCCCCACACTTGAATCATTGCATCCGCGAGGATTGAAACATAATAACCTGCCAAAACACAAACACAAACACAACACCAAACAAAGCAAAGCAAAACAAAACAAAACACAAATACAATACTCTACATCCTCGGGCTGCCTCCCGAGAGCGCTAAGTTTAAAGGTCTTCAGCCAGACCATACCTGATATGCATTATGGTGGTCTTAATGCACACTTACCCGCAGCATTTCCAACAAATGCCCGGAAATTTACATGCCCTCTCCATAGATTTGTCAGTATATTAGGCATGTTAAAGCTGCTCCTACGGGCTTTGCTAGTCCACTTCATGACATATACCTTAATGTCTGGTAGTTTCACCCTTCTCATCTTGTTCCTCGAACCCTCTTCCCCACACTTGTTAATTTGAATCATTGATATGGAAAGAGGTTCGGTACACATATCCATCCCATCAGCCTGCTCTACCTCATAATCTGCACACATCATCTGATCTACAAGTGACTCTTCATCAGATAAAGGACTCATTGGTGTGGTATTATCCTCCACAACCTCCTCTTTCATGTGAGAATAATCTCTAATATCGTCAGGTAATGGTGAGAGGCGTTCTTCTATCTCTATCTTCAATTTTAAAGTATGACACTTAGAAACTAAGCAGCTGATTCGGTCTTCATCGGACAGGTTGGGTGTTGCTAAATATTGCTCGAGTTTGGACAAAGTTACTTCCAATACAGCAAGCTCTTTCTCCTCCTCGGTCTCATAAACATAAACACCCTTGGGCTCAGAATATTCTTCGGGATGATATTGTCGATATCCCTGATACGGTCTATAGATGCGCGCATCCATCATCTTTTTTATCCCAATACTTCGGGTTTTCCGAATACACCGTGCACACATCATAATCATAAGTGTGATCGCGACCGCAACAAAAACATAGACCATCCATCCTTGCCTCATAATAAACTTCCTCGTCCCGATCGTATCCATATGAATAATAGTTATCCTCCATTTCTGATTCATAATCGTCAACGTATGATGGAGATGGAAGCTGTGAAACATAAGACACCGGTTTTCCATGTGCCCTCCTGTAGTGAGCCTCGTGGCAACCAATACATGGATGTCGTGGACCCCCGCACAATCTACACGTAAATAAGCTGAAAATTGTGTAATGCCCTGTCATCCTGCACAACACAACTCAACTACCAAGTGTAAATCATGACCATAAAAGAAATCTTTTTGGTTTTTATTTTTTTTAATTAATTTTTTTTTTCACACTAATACACAAGATAACACACGTTGCGCACTACTCCCCGGAAACGGCGCCAAAATTTGACGTGCTGTCGTGGTCACAATCAAATTTAATCCAAATACAACTAAATAGTTAGCGGTAAGTGGGTATCGAACACAGGGAGTTTGTGGAATGTATGTTATCTAAGTGTATATCTAACTTAACTAAATTAATCTAATTGCAAATAAAATAAATTCAAGAGTGGGTTTGATTGGTTGATTTTTAAAACTAAGACTACTATTCTAATTACAAAATGGAAGTGTTTTGGTTGTAAACAAATTTGAGACGAGTGACCATCTTTAGTTTCCGGTTTGCTTCAACATTTGTGCTATCATTCACAAGAAAGAACTACATAGACATAGTTCATGTGCAATTACTTGTTGTGATAAAAGGGAACTAAGTACTCAGATTCCTAGAACGTGAGGTTGTTACCCGATGACCAATTGACCCTTACCCGATCCTAGTTCTACCCATGATATCTCGATTGCCAACGGCACCAAGAACGTATTGTTTCAAAATAGAATAATCATAAGCATCAACAATTTACAAGCAAATAAGAACACACCATGATAAATAAAACATAAATTCAATTTACCATTCTAGAAATATGAAATCAAGCACAATTGTCTCTACAAACCTTCAACTAAAGATGACCATAAAGAGTTTAGTCATTCATGGCTAGAACAACCATCTTCACAATTAGTTCAATGTTCATATGGATTAAAAACACTAACCAGATGTTTAGAAATTGTTTCAAGCCCTCAAGAACACCCAAAATTCGTCTCTAAAGTGTATGTAACCGAATGGGAATCATTGGTACTCAAAAGACATCATAAAATGCCAATAAATGGGGCAGTTACAACTTTTACGCAGGTCAGAGTCGTAACCTACGGCCCTCCGTCGTAGGTTACGGTCAATAAAACTCTTACGGTGGGCCAGAATTGAGCTACGGTGGACCAGAAAACACAGTGAGGGCCGTAACCTACGGCCAGGAGCCGTAGGTTACGGCGGCACCAGATTTCGTTTTCTTGTTTTCTTCATAACTTTCTCGTTTCAACTCCGTTTTCTTCGCCGTTTTCGCCCACGTTCTCGTAATTTCATCCTCTATCATGTGATATTCTTAGTTCTTCAATTCCAATATTTTATTTTTTATTGATGCTCCAAATTCCTTCCCTTTTAAGCTCCATTTACACATGCACGTCCAAACAACTAGTAGTTACCAAGTTCAAACAATTAAAAGTGTAAAGCATGGGATTTTAATCTTTTTAAGGTACTTAATGGTTGTCCTACGGACCACCCGTCAATAACCCAATTTACCGGCGGTATAATTTCTTTACCGTTTTCTTAGTTTACCGGTATGATTCGTACCGGCCAAGCATCCGACATCGTTTAACCGGTTCAGCCGGCCGGCTTAAACCGGTTTTTAAAGCATCGGTGAGAAGTTGTGAATACAAACTAATTAATAACGTTTGGGACATGGTTAGTCATGCTTGCAGCTGTTAGCGTAAATTATTTATTTAATTATTTATTAAATAATTTATGGTGCCCTTATTAATCATTTATCTAATAACCAGATCAATATTTACCTTAATATCCCTATAAAATTAACTGGGCTTTATTTGATGGACATAAAGGCCCGTACTAGTTAATTAGGGTTTCTCCTTGGGTGAAGCATATAAATACAGGTTATTGGGAACCCTAAAACACACCATAAAGTTTACGGCTCCCCTCACTACAATCTGTTATCATCCCTATCCATCCTAACTGCTCACCCTAAAAGGGAACCGATCAAGATGGCTTCTTCTTCATCTCTAACCGCTACTGGATTGTCAGGTATGTCAAGATCCCTAAAGTGTTTTTCCATTAGATATTGAAAGAACTGATTAACATGTGGTCGATGTTACTCAGTTCTTAAATTCCCTTATGATCTGGAATTGAATCGGAAAAAAAAACTATGTTTTTTATTAAACCTAATATACTTTATTATGATGTCGATCAGTTTATCACATAGATCGACAAATTTAATCCACCAAGTTTTCATAAAACAATTCAATGGATTCTGACTATAATTAAATATATTATGTATGCCATATCCCAGTTGTATGGTTATGAAATTTGAGAACCAATTTAGAAGAAATCAAATTAATTAACAATTATATGTTTTCTCAAATTTCAATAATATATTATTTATTATTTGTCACTGAGATACGAATGGGTATCATGATTAGACATATTTTACTATTTTGAGGATTCAATTGATTGTTTTTTACAGTTCAATCATTCATTAAATTGGCATATTTTGATCTACTGATAATTGTTTTTGGTGTTAATTGAAATAAGCCATTAACTCATATTGGGCCATTAACTGTACATTTTTTTCATATTCATGTTTTCAAACGGTTCCATCATTTAGTTAATTATTACAAGTGTTTCTTATAATATCACCTAATTTTGTGATAATTAGATTTTGATTATGTTTCCAAAATTTGTGTAACTTTATCTCCAAGTTTCGTATAAATATTTTTTTTTTATAAATGAATAATTAACTTGGATAAACCTAACTTTTAAGTAATCATTCAACTAATTTTTTTTATTGATTTAAAATTTGCTTAACTAAAATAACATTTTTTCAAGTTCTCACTTCTGCCCAAAGGTGATGTGTTTACTTGTGGCGTTATTTAGTGAACTTAAGCATAGTCACTTAGGTGTATGTCCTTATTATGTGAAAAAACATAGTGTAACACTTACCTTATTACATTTGTTCATATGATATACACATGACTTCTGCCTAAGATGCATGAGTGTTTCATTTTCTGCCCAAAGGTGATGTGTTACATTCATGTCTCGCAAACTTTGACTTGTGCCTAAAATTATGGTGTTTCAACTTCTGTCCAAAGGTGATGTGTTACACCTAATCTGCACAATCTGACTGTTCATAATACTTGTATGATTGGCCATAGCCAAAGCGAAAACCGTCATTCAAGTAGAACCTTATTTAAAATTGGTGTGTATAAATAACGTTATCACAGCTTCCTTAGTATAATGGTCTTAATTTCCGCCTGCCTTAGTTTTAGGTTACCCATAAGTCACTCTAACTTCTTCTTTCTAAGTGTATCTTATCTTTCTCATTTTAATCCACTATCAGCTCCTGTTATGGCTATTGATACTTTGACTGGTGCGAACTATGCTTCGTGGAAGGATTCTCTTAACCTTACTCTCGCACTCATGGAGTTTGACTGTGCGCTAACTGAAAACGTTCCCCCTGCTCTTACTGATAAGAGTACTGAAGCTGAAAAACTACTCTATCAAAAGTGGGAGAGAGCTAATCGCTTGTCTCTTATCTTTATGAAAAACTCGATAAGTCCTGCTATCAGGGGAGCCATTCCTGATGCTGCTACAGCTAAGGAATATCTGACTAATGTGGAGGCTCAATTCCAAGGGACGTCTAAGGCGTAAGCCAGCACCCTCATTCTGAAATTGGTGACTACAAAGTATGATGGGATCAGCGGTATTCGTGAGCACATCCTGAAAATGAATGACATAGCCCAAAAGCTCAAGGGATTAAGCATGGAGATTAGTGATGGATTTCTGGTGCATTTTATCATGACGTCTCTGCCCACATCTTATGAAGCATTCAAAGTCAACTATAACCTTCCATTGGACCAATGGAATATGAACGAGTTGATTGCCATGTGCGTGCAAGAAGAAGAACGTCTGAAACTGGAGAAAGCCGATGTTGCTTACCTGATGACTGTTGACTCGAAGAAAAGGAAGCGGAACTACAATAAGAAGCCTAATGTAAAGGTCCAAAAGCGGGATGCAGGTGCAAGTGCTTCTGGCTCTAATGACGCCAAAGGAAAGATTCACTGCAAGTTATGCCGTAAGGTGGGGCATAAGCAGAAGGACTGCCCGGACTTTAAGGAGTGGCTAGCCAAGAAAGGCGATAATCTTTTCGTGGTACTTGAGTCCTTTAATTTAAATGTTCCATCTAATTCTTGGTAGTTTGATTCTGGTTCTATGGTTCATGTAACCAATTCCTTATAGGGATTCCATACAATCCGGAAGCTGGAAAGAAACCAAAGAACGCTTAAGCTGGGAAATGGAAAGCCGCTAGTAGCCGAGGCCGTGGGAACATTAGATTTAGTTATGAAAACTAGTTTAACTATTAGACTTTATGATACCTTATATATTCCTGAGATTACTCAGAATCTTGTATCAGGACCAAAGTTAGACGTAGAACGTTTTCTTGTTTCTCATGGTCATGGCAAACTTACTATCAGTTTTAATTCTCAAATATTGGGTTATGGCTTCTTGGATGGTGCTCTCTATCGATTAGAATTAGATGATGATTTTTCCAAGTCTTTGTTATCATATAATATTAATGAGAACTTAACAAAGAGAAAACGCAAACGAGACTTAGAAAATTTATCCATGTTGTGGCATCAATGTTTAGGCCACATTTCACGAGAACGCTTAACTCGACTCGTGAAGGATGAGGTTTTACCACCTCTCGATTTCAATGATTTTGGAACATGTGTCAAATGCCTTAAAGGTAAAATGACATCAGCGAATAAGAAAGGTGCAACTAGGAGCTCTAATTTACTAGAACTCATTCATACTGATATTAGTGGCCCTTATAACATTGCTGGCATAACTGGACATACTACATTTATCACATTTATTGATGATTATTCACGTTATATGCACTTGTATCTCATTAAAGAAAAATCTGAATCTCTCACAACTTTTAAAGACTATAAAGCTGAAGTTGAAAAACAATTAGATCGTCAAATAAAAGTTGTTAGACCAGATAGAGGAGGCGAATATTATGGTCGACATACTGACGTGGGTCAGGCTCCTGGTCCATTTTATGAGTTTTGTAAGAGCCATGAGATCGTGAACCAATATACTATGCCCGGTACTCCTCAGCAGAACGGTGTTGCTGAGAGAAGAAATAGAACCCTAATGGACATGGTACGCAGTATGTTAGCCAACTCAGGTTTGCCCTTATTCCTCTTGATCGAGGCCTTAAAAGCAGCTGTTCATATACTCAATAGAGTTCCTTCGAAGTCTGTCCCTAAAACTCCTTATGAACTTTGGACAGGAAGGAAACCGAGTCTTAGATATATGAAAGTATGGGGTTGCCTTGCCGAAGCTAAACTTTATAACCCTTTCTTAAAGAAACTGGATATGAAAACAACAAGTTGTTTCTTTATTGGATATCCTGATCACTCAAAGGGTTATAGATTCTATTGTCCCTCCCATGTTACTCGTATTGTAGAAACCAAGCGTGCTGCGTTTCTTGAGGATTTTAAGGTCAGTGGGAGCAGTGAAAATCCTTACAGTGATTTACAAGAAGTACAAGACGCGGGGGGGGAGACACTCGTCCATTTCATTACCTCCTATTACTACTCCTCTTGTACTCGATGTTGAACCGCATGTCACTGCATCACCTCCAACTCATTCAGAATTAATTGTTGCTCCGCATGTACCTGAGAATGAAGGACCCTCCAATGTCGAAGTTGAGAATCAACCTAGGAAGTCATCTAGGGCGAGAAGGCCTACTAATTTTGATGATTATGAAACCTACCTAGCTGAAGCCGTGTCAGATGATGGAAAGTTTACCGATCCTACCTCTTACAATGAAGCCATTAGTATTGATCAGTCTTCTGAATGGAACAAAGCTATGATTGACGAGCTTGATTCCATGAAGAAAAATGACGTTTGGGATTTGGTTAAATTACCCGACGGTGTTAAACTCGTAGGATGTAAATGGGTCTTCAAAACAAAACTAAATCCGGATGGAAGCGTTGATCGATATAAAGCAAGATTGGTTGCAAAGGGCTACACTCAGAAAGAGGGAATCGATTATCAAGAGACCTTTTCCCCTGTCTCTCGAAATGATTCCTTAAGGGTCGTCTTGGCCCTAGTAGCTCATTTTGATTTAGACTTGCATCAGATGGATGTCAAGACTGCTTTCCTCAATGGAGACTTGTATGAAGACGTGTTCATGAAGCAACCTGAAGGGTTCAAACCTGAAGGTCAAGAACATCTTGTCTGCAAGCTGAAGAAATCCATATACGGTTTGAAGCAAGCATCACGTCAACGGTATCTTAAGTTTGATGATGTCATGAAGAAGCAAGGATTTATGAAGAACCAAGTGGATCAATGCACCTACCTCAAGATGAGTGGGAGCAATTTTGCTATACTTGTCCTTTACGTAGATGGTATTCTATTGGCAAGTAATAGCTTAGATATGTTGCATGAATCGAAGCGCTTACTCTCGCATAACTTTGACATGAAAGATCTCGGAGAGGCTTCTTATGTTATTAGCATCGAAATACACCGAGATAGAAGAAATGGAATTTTGGGCTTATCACAAAAGGCTTTCATTGATCGTGTCCTTAGTCGATATAACATGCAACACAGCTCTCCCTCTGTAGCTCCAGTAGTTAAAGGAGATGTTTTCGGTTCTTTTCAATGTCCGAAAACTGAGGATGAAAAGGCGCAAATGAGAATGATACCTTATGCCTCAGTAGTTGGGAGCCTTATGTATGCTCAAGTCTGCACTCGTCCAGATATCACTTATGTTACGGGGATGCTAGGTCGTTATATGTCTAATCCTGGCCTTGATCATTGGAAAGCAGCGAAGAAAGTACTTCGATATCTTCAGGGGATGAAAGACTATAAACTGACTTATAGAAGAAATGACGTTTTGGATGTGGTTGGTTATTCTAATTCTGACTTTGCTAAATGCAAAGATGACAAGAAATCCACTTCAGGGTATATCTTTATGTTAGTCGACGGACCTATTTCATGGAGGAGTCATAAACAACAGCTAACTTCAACATCCACTATGATGGCAGAATACATTGCTGTATATAACGCTACCTGTCATGGAATGTTGCTAAAGAATCTGATTACTGGACTCAAAGTTGTTAATTCCATATCTAGACCATTGAAGCTATACTGTGATAACTTAGTTGCCGTTAACTTCTTGAACAGTAACAGTTCGACCAGAGCTGGATTATATCTTGATACAAAGTATTTGTTCGTACGTGAACGTGTTGAGGAAAATAAGCTTTGTATTGAGTATATAAGTACGAAAAATATGCTTGCGGATCCGATGACTAAAGGTCTCCCACCTAAAGTATTCGAAGAACATGTTTTGAAGATGGGCTTTTGTTTACCTTATTTAAATGCATATTGTACTTACTTACGTTTAATGATAAAAGTTTCCTCATTTGATTTGTTTGTCTCTAACTACGTTTCGCTACCTAATGACGTAAAGACTATTATTATACAAATCATCGTTTAAGGGTTTACTTGTAAATTGATCCTTAATTTGCTCAGGTTTTAAATTTGGGATTGTAGTATGATTAATGGGGGTCCTGAGTTGAATAACTGACTCAAAGACTGTATTTTTCTGCTGCAATTTTGGTTTAAAACTAAAATGAGTATTAACTCCTGGTCAGGCTTATCTAATACTCATAATAAATGATCACTCGGCCAAGTGGGAGAATGTTAGCGTAATTATTTATTTATTTAATTATTTATTAAATAATTTATGGTGCCCTTATTGATCATTTATCTAATAACCAGATCAATATTTACCTTAATATCCATATAAAATTAACTGGGCTTTATTTGATGGACATAAAGGCCCGTACTAGTTAATTAGGGTTTCCCCTTGGGTGAAGCATATAAATACAGGTTATTGGGAACCCTAAAACACACCATAAAGTTTACGGCTCCCTTCTCTACAATCTGTTATCATCCCTCTCCATCCTAACTGCTCACCCTAAACGGGAACCGATCAAGATGGCTTCTTCTTCATCTCTAACCGCTACTGGATTGTCAGGTATGTCAAGATCCCTAAAGTGTTTTTCCATTAGATATTGAAAGAACTGATTAACAGCAGCTTGTAGTAGGTTTTCTGGATTTTGTATTTGACTTGGATACATTATGAATCAAGTAAACCCGTTTGTGGATTAATGTATTTTGTGAACACATAAAATCAAGCGTAGGATGAATTAGTGAATAGTCACGATTTCAATTAATGACAATTATGCAGACGAACGTATTGATGCTCTTGATTGGAAAGTTGAATAACTCTTAAACAAAGTTACAGTTTTAAATCAAAGCTTAGTGAAAGGATTAAAGATTATATAACAATAAGGAAATAGGAGGTTGGAAATTTTCATTTGGGCCGGAAAATAAAATAACCGCTTGGAAATTTGATAAAAAAAACCATTAGGAAGGGTACGTCTAGCCTATATGATAATACATCATGAATTACCGTTTAGTTTTGTGGAAAGAAAGGGTTTTAGGTATTTCATGAGCCTATGTCAACCACAATTTAAAGTGCCATCTAGAACCACAATTACAAAAGACATATACAATATGTTTCAAGAAGAAAAAACAAAAGTCCGTGATTTTTTAAAAAATAATGTCGGGAGGATTTGTTTGACAACAGACACATGGACTCTTAGCGAACAATCTTGTTACATGTGTCTCACTGCGCACTTCAGAGATAACGAGTGGAAGTTAAGGAGCAAAGTCTTGGCCTTTTGTCCTCAAGAAGATCACCGTGGTGTTGACATTGGGAAAGCAGTTGAAAAATGCTTACAAGAATGGGAAACTGAAAACATTTTAACAGTTTCAGTTGATAATGCTAGTGCTAATGATGTTGCAATAGATTTTTTGAAAGGGGTTTTCCGAAATTCCACCAAGTGTCTTTTAAATGCTAAATGGACACACATTAGATGTGTTGCACATGTTATAAACCTAATGGTTCAGGATGGGGTTAAAAAGGTTAATAAGTCGGTTGATAAAATTAGGTGGGTGGTTTGGTGGATTAGAAAATCACCTTCTAGGATTGACAAATTCAACAATTTTGCTAAGCTTGTTAATGCCAATACAGAGAAACACTTTGTCACACCCCCAAAATCCACCCGCGGAGTACTACCGCTTGGAGGCGTGACTGACCAGGATCCAGCCACCAATCATATTGAACAAGCATATAAGTAGTTATAAAAATCCAACCAATACAATTGGTGTTCAAACAAAACATAGTTAAGTTGCAAGCGGAAGCATAAGTCTTAAATCAAAACACAAGTTTAATTGTTTCAAAGTTTAACATGGCACACAGCCGTCCATGTCCCACAACGATCCTCCTCCATGCAAGCTCCAGCTAAGAAACCTAAGGACCTGCAAAACATGTAGTAACGAGTCAACAACAAGTTGAGTGAGTTCACGGTTGGGTGTTCGTTTTAAGTTGTTTCGAAAGCAGTTTCCTTTAGCTGGCATCCTGTCGTGGGGGTTACCCCATAGTTAAAAACGTGACTTGTTTATTCCCGGTTACTCTGGCAATCCTGCCGTGGGGGCTACCCCGTGTTAGTTATCTGGCATTTCGGCCGTGGGGGCTACCCCATGTATACACTAGACTCGTTACCATATCGACTGCTGACTGTAGTCATGTTTATGTGCCCTGAACTGTCAATGTCTATCATCATTGACGTGCCAGTAGTCCATTAGTTCACGCCCGTCCTCTGCGGCACGGTGTGAGGTTTGTCAAACCTAAATAGCGCTATCTAACTAATGACCCGCTCGCCATTGGCCCGGCGATTAAGTCGATATAAAAATGAGGGACTTCGTGATAGAGTTTTGGTCTAGTACGAGTTATCTGTCCGTGAGGACGAGGAATTACATTCCTGAACCTTTGCTGTCCTACCCAAGGAGGACGAGGAACCCAGTTCCTTAACCCTAATTCCCGACCCCTGGGAATCCCATGCTTTGTAGAGGGTGTGAACTCACCTTGGTTTGCTCGGTAGATACACAGAAAAGTCAATCAAGCAATATTGTGGCTACTCACGTCCTATCATAGTTGTATCATACCAATCAGGTTCGTATTCAAGTAGTGCACGTATGGCATACACGTATAATAGCAAGTAGCATGCAGGTATAATTTATGGCATACACTCATAACCATACGGTTCACAAGGACACTTATGAGTTCAGTATACAAGCGAACAAGGCCCAATAGTCCGGCCCAAACACTTCGGCCCGTAACAGTGAGAGCCCAAATAGTGTGTACATGCACATGGGCTCGAGTCGCAACCGGACTCGCAACCACGGTTTCGGTTCGTGCTGTTTTGGTTACGAGTCGCAACTGGACTCGCAACCGGGGTTTCGAGTCAAACGGTTTATGTGCTGATCACTTGTGGTTTCGAGTCGCAACCAGGTGTTTGCGGCTCGCAACCGATGTCGCAACCGGGAGATTTTGACTCATCATGCATGGTTTCGAGTCGCAACTAGGGGTTTCGGTTGGACAGGAGCTGATTCGGAACAGTGTACTATCCAATGAGATTTTGATTTCAGAAAATGGTTTGTACTATCCACTTAAACATGTTTGTTTGTCTAGTAATTTACTAATTTGGATCAAACATATCAGATTTCAAATATGCAAGATATGTTCATATGATATTCAACAAGTTCTTCAAATATTCATCTAGTTCATCTTTAGGGTTTTCATCTTTTGAACAAACAAGCTCATTAAACCGATTTATGTCAACATAATCTACTTAGTTTAATGCACCAATGATCCTTATTATTCACATATTCAACCGAGAGCATAATAGCATCATATTCAAACATATCTCTACTTATTCATGTGTCAAACTAGCATGATTCTTAACAAACCAAATCTATTTTTGCTAACTATGACTTTATCTAGAAATCAAGCATATACATTATAGATGAACAACAACAATCCTAGCATCGGTTATTCAAGGAGAATCTATATTTATCATGTATGAACCTTAACAAGCAAACATGTTATCAAATCATCATCATCAACCGAAAATCATACATCATTATCAACTCAAAATACAATACATAGCATGAATCACTAACCGGTTGATGATTTTCAAAGGCGAGTATGAAACTTCCGAGTGTGTGTGTGTGTGAGAGCCGATCCGCTAGTCCTAGTGTCACCGGTTTGGATCCGAGATGAGGGGAAACAATGTTGTAGCTTAGGGTTTAATGGTTTCTAGAGAGAGTGGAGTGTGTGTGTGTTGTCCAAGAAAGTGGCAAGGATGGCTAACAATCGGGTTATATACTAGCTTCAAGTGCACCCTAATGGGCTTCGACATAGGCTAAGTGTGTATGTGTGTGCGGCCCAACCGGCCCGTATGTTATACTAGTTCACTCGAGACCACATGGTCTCGAGTCGGGTTCGTGTTATCTCGGTTCCTATATACATACATCGCATACATACAAGCACACACAAATAACACATAATCACATAAAGGTTCATTTGTCATTAATCACACAAGATAACTAGTCACACTTTCATGTTACATCGGGATACAAGGAAGGTTCTAAATTTCGAGTTGTCACATCATCCCCAAGTTGAAAGAAATTTTGGTCCCGAAATTTGGTAGGCACTCACTGAGGAAGCTAGTTAAGTTGTATGGTTTTCCTGGTTTTCCTGGGGTGTCACATCCACCCCCCGTTGATCTGGAATTTTGTCCCGAAATTCCGTAGCTTCGGCCTCAGTAGTGGGTGTACTGTTTGCGAACAGTTGGGGATACTTTTGTTTCATCTGATCTTCGCGCTCCCAGGTGAACTCTGGGCCGCGACGTGAGTTCCAACGAACTCGAACGAGAGGTATTCTAGTGCTCTTGAGGACCTTAACATCCCGGTCCGTGATTTCGACTGGTTCCTCGACGAATCGTAACTGCTCGTCGATCGTGAGTTCCTTCAAAGGAACTACGTGGGTCTCATCTGACGGACACTTCTTCAGATTGGACACGTGAAAAACGTTGTGAACTGCTCCGAGTTCCGCTGGTAAGTTCAATCTGTAGGCCACCCTGCCTATTTTTTTCAATGACCTCGAAAGGTCCAACGTATCGTGGGTTAAGTTTACCGCGTTTACCAAAACGAACCACACCCCTCCAGGGTGAAACTTTGAGTAGTACCCGCTCCCCAACCTGGAGCTCAAGTGGTTTCCTGCCCATGTCGGCGTAAACTTTCTGACGTTCGCGAGCTGCCGTCATGCGTTTTCGTATCTGAGCGATCTGTTCGGTTGTATCTACCACATATTCTGGACCAGTGATCTGACTTTCTCCCACCTCTGCCCAGCAAAGAGGAGACCGGCATTTACGTCCGTACAATGCCTCAAACGGAGCAGCTCCAATGCTGGTGTGGTAGCTGTTATTGTACGAGAATTCCACAAGTGGCAGATGCTTTTCCCAGCGGTTGCCAAAGTCGATTACACATGCACGAAGCATGTCTTCTAAGGTTTGAATAGTGCGCTCGGACTGCCCGTCCGTCTGGGGGTGATACGCTGTGCTCATGTCTAATCGTGAGCCAAAGGATTTGTGCATTGCTTGCCACAGCTCAGAAGTAAAACGTGCATCTCGATCTGAGATAATGGAGGTGGGCACCCCGTGCCTCGAAACAATTTCTTTGATGTAGATTTCTGCAAGAGTGGAGAACTTATCCGTTTCCTTGATAGCCAAGAAGTGTGCAGATTTTGTGAGTCAATCCACGATCACCCAAATAGTATCGTTCCCGCGCTGGGATCTAGGTAGGCCAGTAACAAAATCCATGGAAATTTGCTCCCATTTCCACTGAGGTATCTCTGGTTGTTGGAGTAGGCCTGATGGTTTCTGGTATTCCGACTTGACCCTTGCACAAGTCAAACACTTGCTGACGTAGGTCGCTATGTGGGCCTTCATGCTAGGCCACCAGTACGTAGTCTTGATGTCGTGGTACATTTTATCCGATCCAGGATGTACCGAGTAGCGAGACTTGTGTGCTTCATCCATCACAAGCTCTCGTAGGTTGCCATAGTGTGGTACCCAAATGCGTCCCGTTACGTAGTAAGCACCGTCTTCCTTCTGTTCTAAGCGTTGCCTCGATCCGCGTAGGGCCTCGGCCCTGACGTTTTCTGGTTTCAGCGCTTCTATCTGAGCAGCTTGTATCTGGGAGGGAAGACTAGAATGGATCGTGAGTTGTAGAGCTCGTACGCGCTTAGGAGCAGTGTCCTTTCGACTGAGGGCGTCGGCCACAACATTGGCCTTGCCCGGGTGATACCTGATTGAGCACTCGTAGTCATTCAGTAGCTCGACCCATCGTCGTTGTCGCATATTCAGTTCTTTCTGCTTGAAGATGTGCTCGAGGCTCCTGTGGTCGGTGTAGATCGCGCACTTGGTACCATACAGGTAATGCCGCCATAACTTAAGTGCAAAGACAATAGCTCCCAGCTCTAAATCGTGCGTAGTGTAGTTCTTTTCATGGACCTTGAGTTGGCGTGAGGCGTAGGCTATAACTTTATCTCGTTGCATCAACACGCAACCAAGACCCTGAATTGATGCGTCGCAGTAAACCACAAAATCGTCTGTGCCTTCCGGCAAGGAAAGGATAGGTGCGCTACAAAGTCTATCCTTTAGGTGCTGAAATGCCAACTCCTGTGCGTTTCCCCAGCGATAAACAACGCCCTTCTGCGTTAGTGAGGTGAGGGGCTGTGCAATCTTAGAAAAATCCTTTATGAATCTCCGGTAGTATCCCGCCAAACCCAAGAATTGGCGAATTTCCTTTGGTGTACGAGGTGCAGGCCAGTTCTTAATCGAGTCTATCTTGGATGGATCAACGTGAATCCCATCCTTGTTCACCACGTGGCCTAGGAAATGGACCTCTCGAAGCCAGAAGTCGCATTTCGAGAACTTTGCGTAAAGCTGTTCTGTTCGAAGGAGTTCCAGAATAAGTCGCAGATGCTGCTCGTGTTCCTCCCGACTCTTGGAATAGATCAGGATGTCGTCGATGAAGACTATAACGAACTTGTCCAGGTAAGGCTTGCACACTCGGTTCATCAAGTCCATGAAAACCGCAGGTGCGTTTGTCATCCCAAAAGGCATGACCAAAAACTCATAGTGCCCGTATCGAGTTCTGAAGGCTGTTTTGGAGACGTCCTCTTCCCGGACTCTCAGCTGGTGATAACCCGATCTCAAATCAATCTTCGAATAGTAGCTCGACCCTTGCAACTGGTCGAACAAGTCGTCGATACGCGGTAGAGGATAACGATTCTTCACCGTCGCCTTGTTGAGTTCTCGGTAGTCGATGCACATTCTGAAAGTACCGTCTTTCTTCTTCACAAATAATACTGGAGCTCCCCTGGGCGATGAGCTTGGGCGAATGAAGCCCTTATCTAAGAGTTCTTGTAGTTGCGTGGAGAGTTCCTTCAACTCTGATGGGGCCAAACGATAAGGTGCACGGGCTATGGGTGCAGCTCCAGGAGCTAGTTCGATCTGAAACTCGACTTGACGATGAGGCGGAAGACCAGGTAATTCCTCAGGAAATACCTCTGGATAATCGCGTACAACTGGAAAATCTTCTATCTTCTTCTCTTTTTCTGAGGTGTCAGTAACGAGAGCCAAAATAGCAGTGTGGCCCTTTCGCAAGCACTTTTGGGCCTTAAGGAGAGAAATGACGTTCTCAACAGCACTCCTCTTGTCGCCATGAATCATGAGAGGTTCACCACCGGGACCTGGAATACGGACAACCTTCTCGTTGCAAAGAATCTCTGCGCGGTGTTGGGATAACCAATCCATCCCAATGACAACGTCGAAACTACCCAAGACAATAGGAATGAGGTCGATAGAGAAGGTCTGGTCAGCGAGAACGAGTTTACAACCCTTGACTACGTGTGTGGCTTCTAAACTTTTACCATTTGCTAGCTCTACTGTGTGCTTGTTGTTCAAAAGTGTTGGAATACGCTTAAGCATTCGACTAACTTCTAGTGACATGTAGCTAGTATCGGCACCCGAATCAAATAAAACTGAAACAAAAAAGTCGTCGAGAAGGAACTTACCCGCCACAACATTGGGGTCATTCCTTGCTTCACCTTGGCCAATCACAAACATTCGCCCCCTGGCGCCATTGTTGTTGTTCCCATTGTTACCATTCCCCTGATTGTTGTTATTGTTGTTGTTGTTGTTGTTCTAGTTCCTGTTCAGTTGGGGACAGTCTCTCTTGAAGTGGCCCTCAGCTCCACACTGAAAGCACCCTTTGTTATCACCTTGTTGCTGTTGCTGGCGCTGGTTCTGTTGAGCTTGCTGACGATTCTGGTTGGCGGGGTATAAGCTCCTACAATCCTTTGCAGCGTGACCAGGCTTGTTGCACCGATGACAGTTGCCCCTGGTGCATGGTCCGCTGTGGTGCAGGCTGCAGCGATTGCATTTGGGGTGATTTCCTTTGTATCCGCCACCAGACGATTGCTGATTAGGGCTCTTGTAGTCCTCAGTCTTTCTCTGCTGAGACTGGGACTGAACAGAAGCCGAACCCTTACTCGAAGTTCCATCCCACTTCCGTTTGTTGTCACTAGAGGTACCAGAAGTAGTTGCAGCACCTATGCGTTTTGGTAACTTGTTCTGCTCCACCGCCTGATCCGTGAGACGGTGAGCCAACTGAACAGTTTGCTGGTAGGTAGCGAGGTTCGCTGAAGTCACATGACTTTGGATTTCTGGCACTAAGCCCTGAAGAAATAGTTCGATGCGTTTGATGGGAGGATCCACCATAGTAGGGCACAAAATTGCCAGTTCGTTCGACCTTTTCACATAAGCTTCAATTTCCGACCCCGTCATCTTGAGGTTGAAGAACTCCACTTCCAGTTTGTGAATCTCATCACGACTGCAGTATTCCTCTTTGATCATTTCCTTAAAAGTTTCCCATGGGGTGGCGTTGGTAGCAACCAACCCTAGCATCTGAACTTGAGCGTTCCACCACGTGAGGGCTAATCCCTCGAGAGTACCAGTAGCATACTTCACCCTGCGCGCCTCAGGGCATTCACACATTTCGAACACAGATTCTAGCTTCTCAAACCAGTGTAGGAGACCTACTGCTCCTTCAGTGCCGCTAAAAGTAGTTGGTCGGCAGTCCATGAAAGTCTTAAAAGTGCACACGGGTGGCTGAACGTGTTGACCTAATGTGAGCGAAAGAAAAGACAGACTTAAACACAAAAGTTGGTTCACGAGAGTAGGATCCTAAAGATCCTAGAATGAGTTCGGACTGCAGGATATACCTCCTGCGTGTGCAGCTGCAAGTGCTGCGGCAACTCGTTCGTTGATTAAAGCCGTCAACTGGGCTTGTGTCATGTTAACGCGTCCAGACATGATCTTCATATCAAGAAGAACGTGAGTGAGAGGGGTTCGCGAAAATGCGATGATAGGATAGAGTAAGCACGCACGTGTTCAAGCAACAGTAGTTATACTAACCAAGCATACCATAAGCAATGTACCATGTATCTAACAAGTAGGTAATATACAGACCATATCACCTAGAATGTCGAGCCTTGCATGTGGAGTGAAGCATCGTTGTGGACCGTTGAGCACTGTACAGGTTATAGTCTGGTTTTAACAAAAACGTTTTTCCCTTTATTAAAACCGAGTTCTCTATAACCAATGGCTCTGATACCAATCTGTCACACCCCCAAAATCCACCCGCGGAGTACTACCGCTTGGAGGCGTGACTGACCAGGATCCAGCCACCAATCATATTGAACAAGCATATAAGTAGTTATAAAAATCCAACCAATACAATTGGTGTTCAAACAAAACATAGTTAAGTTGCAAGCGGAAGCATAAGTCTTAAATCAAAACACAAGTTTAATTGTTTCAAAGTTTAACATGGCACACAGCCGTCCATGTCCCACAACGATCCTCCTCCATGCAAGCTCCAGCTAAGAAACCTAAGGACCTGCAAAGCATGTAGTAACGAGTCAACAACAAGTTGAGTGAGTTCACGGTTGGGTGTTCGTTTTAAATTGTTTCGAAAGCAGTTTCCTTTAGCTGGCATCCTGCCGTGGGGGTTACCCCATAGTTAAAAACGTGACTTGTTTATTCCCGGTTACTCTGGCAATCCTGCCGTGGGGGCTACCCCGTGTTAGTTATCTGGCATTTCGGCCGTGGGGGCTACCCCATGTATACACTAGACTCGTTACCATATCGACTGCTGACTGTAGTCATGTTTATGTGCCCTGAACTGTCAATGTCTATCATCATTGACGTGCCAGTAGTCCATTAGTTCACGCCCGTCCTCTGCGGCACGGTGTGAGGTTTGTCAAACCTAAATAGCGCTATCTAACTAATGACCCGCTCGCCATTGGCCCGGCGATTAAGTCGATATAAAAATGAGGGACTTCGTGATAGAGTTTTGGTCTAGTACGAGTTATCTGTCCGTGAGGACGAGGAATTACATTCCTGAACCTTTGCTGTCCTACCCAAGGAGGACGAGGAACCCAGTTCCTTAACCCCAATTCCCGACCCCTGGGAATCCCATGCTTTGTAGAGGGTGTGAACTCACCTTGGTTTGCTCGGTAGATACACAGAAAAGTCAATCAAGCAATATTGTGGCTACTCACGTCCTATCATAGTTGTATCATACCAATCAGGTTCGTATTCAAGTAGTGCACGTATGGCATACACGTATAATAGCAAGTAGCATGCAGGTATAATTTATGGCATACACTCATAACCATACGATTCACAAGGACACTTATGAGTTCAGTATACAAGCGAACAAGGCCCAATAGTCCGGCCCAAACACTTCGGCCCGTAACAGTGAGAGCCCAAATAGTGTGTACATGCACATGGGCTCGAGTCGCAACCGGACTCGCAACCACGGTTTCGGTTCGTGCTGTTTTGGTTACGAGTCGCAACTGGACTCGCAACCGGGGTTTCGAGTCAAACGGTTTATGTGCTGATCACTTGTGGTTTCGAGTCGCAACCAGGTGTTTGCGGCTCGCAACCGATGTCGCAACCGGGAGATTTTGACTCATCATGCATGGTTTCGAGTCGCAACTAGGGGTTTCGGTTGGACAGGAGCTGATTCGGAACAGTGTACTATCCAATGAGATTTTGATTTCAGAAAATGGTTTGTACTATCCACTTAAACATGTTTGTTTGTCTAGTAATTTACTAATTTGGATCAAACATATCAGATTTCAAATATGCAAGATATGTTCATATGATATTCAACAAGTTCTTCAAATATTCATCTAGTTCATCTTTAGGGTTTTCATCTTTTGAACAAACAAGCTCATTAAACCGATTTATGTCAACATAATCTACTTAGTTTAATGCACCAATGATCCTTATTATTCACATATTCAACCGAGAGCATAATAGCATCATATTCAAACATATCTCTACTTATTCATGTGTCAAACTAGCATGATTCTTAACAAACCAAATCTATTTTTGCTAACTATGACTTTATCTAGAAATCAAGCATATACATTATAGATGAACAACAACAATCCTAGCATCGGTTATTCAAGGAGAATCTATATTTATCATGTATGAACCTTAACAAGCAAACATGTTATCAAATCATCATCATCAACCGAAAATCATACATCATTATCAACTCAAAATACAATACATAGCATGAATCACTAACCGGTTGATGATTTTCAAAGGCGAGTATGAAACTTCCGAGTGTGTGTGTGTGTGAGAGCCGATCCGCTAGTCCTAGTGTCACCGGTTTGGATCCGAGATGAGGGGAAACAATGTTGTAGCTTAGGGTTTAATGGTTTCTAGAGAGAGTGGAGTGTGTGTGTGTTGTCCAAGAAAGTGGCAAGGATGGCTAACAATCGGGTTATATACTAGCTTCAAGTGCACCCTAATGGGCTTCGACATAGGCTAAGTGTGTATGTGTGTGCGGCCCAACCGGCCCGTATGTTATACTAGTTCACTCGAGACCACATGGTCTCGAGTCGGGTTCGTGTTATCTCGGTTCCTATATACATACATCGCATACATACAAGCACACACAAATAACACATAATCACATAAAGGTTCATTTGTCATTAATCACACAAGATAACTAGTCACACTTTCATGTTACATCGGGATACAAGGAAGGTTCTAAATTTCGAGTTGTCACACACTTACTTTTAGACGTAGCAACTAGATGGAACTCCATATACCTTATGTTTGAGGTTGCACAATATTATGAGAAAACATTTGAGAGATATGATATTGAGGAGTTTGTCTTTAGAACCGAACTTGAAAAAGCGGGTCATGAGGAACTTAAACCTAAAGATTGGCAAAGTGTTAGAGATTTGTGCCATTTTTTGAAACCGATTTTTGATATTACTAAGAGGGTCTCAGGGACACATTATGTAACATCAAATTCATGCATAGATGAGATCTACCAAATTCGTACCACATTAGATCAGGCTATTGGTAATGAGACTCTTTGTCAGATTACAATGGCAATGAATGCAAAGTTTCAGAAATATTTTGGCAACATAGAGAAGATTAACTTACTGTTATACTTTGCTCTAGTTTTAGACCCAAGGAACAAAACGCACTACTTGAATTTACTTTTTATTGATCGTTATGGAATAGAGTTGGCAAAGCAGAATTTCAAACTTGTTATGGATTCTATCAAAAGAATTATATAATGAGTAAATTAGAATTCATTCCCAAGCTTCTAATATAACTATTGAGTCTTCAGATTCAGTAGTATTAGGTAAACGGAAAAAACCTGAAGATATGACACAAAAACCACATTTAAGAAACAAACTAACGGAACAGATGCAAGCACAAACAGTTGAACCGGTTGGTGAATTAGACAAAATTTTAAGCAAAGCTTTTGAAAACGATTCAGAGAACTTCAGTCTGTTAGAATGGTGGAAAGTTAATAGCCCGAGATTCCCGATTCTGTCCTTAATGGCTAGAGACTTGTTCGCCATTCAAGTGTCAATGGTGGCGTCTGAGTCTGTTTTTAGCACGAGCGGGAGAGTTTTGGACCCGTATAGGAGTTCAATGACTCCTAGGATTGTTGAGAGTTTAGTCTGCACCCAAGACTGGATTCGGGATGGTCCTACTTCGATCCCGGGTCTCTACTGAAGAAGATCGGGATATAATCCAAGAAATGGATGAAGGTATGTTTTTTTTTATTAATTAGTTTAGCAATTTTTATTCGTTTTATAACACGGAACATTGCTAATGCTTATTTTAACTGATTTTTATTTACTATAGCACTGGATGCAGAGGATTATACATGATGTTTACAATGTCAAGTTGTCAACCGTGAAGAGTGAAGAAGAATATCAAACTTATTCTAATGGATTTTTTTATTGATACGTTTTGGTTTTAACAATTGGTTGATACAATTTGGGATTGTGGTTTTGTTTTATTTCATAACTAACTTTTAAACTATTCTTGATAGCGTTTTAGTTCCAATCATTTAAGAAAAACTTGTTTAATAACTATACGGTTACATTGGAAATGATGATTGAAAAAGTAAATATAACATATAATGTATGGAATTAAACATGTTACAATTAATAATTTGTTTCTAATTAAAAGACAGGATGCATTTTACAATTTATAATCAGTATTAAATTACTATAGAAGAGTTGTTTTATAAAATTGTTTTTGTAGTGTTCGCTAATAACTAATATTGATATTTTATGTTTTAGAAGGTTGTATTTATTTGTTAACCTAGTTCATTTTCTAACCCAAAACCTGATCTAACCTAACCCGTTCTAACCCAAACCATTTAACCCGAACACCAAAGAAACCGAACCTAGAAAGGTTTGGTTATCGGGTTAAATATTTAGTTTTGAAAACCCGAAAAAACCGAACCGAAAAACCCGAAACCCGATTAAAAAACCCCGAAGAACACCCCCACCTGCAAGTTAAGGAAAGGGGCCTTAAAGCCCCTTGTCTCACGTGGAAGTGATGTGGCGCTGACTTGGCGTGATAAAACCCATACGAGCTTTATCCCACACCCTCCAGCCTAACCATCATACACCACCACCACTATACAACACCTCCTCACCTGCAACCATACACCACCACCATCATCAGAGCAGACATACATGAATACAGTCAGATCAGTTAGCGGTGGAGGTGGTTGTGGCAAATAGCAGCGGCGGTTTAGGGTTTTTTCAGGGTGTCATGACAGTGGTGGTTCAGGAGTGATAGGATGGTGGTGAAGCCATCGGGTGGCGGCGGCGGTTGGTGTTAGGATGTTGTGGTGTAGTTGTTCGGATCTGCTCTATCCTTCGTTTTTGCTTATAATTTCTGCAAATTGTTGAATTAGGGTTGTGATTTGTGAGTTTTTGGTGAAATTCGTGTCACCGGCGGATTTGGGGGTGTTACAGTGGCGTACGGATTTGGGGACGTTGCCGTGTTCTGTCTGCTAATGGTGGTGGCAGATGTGGTGGTGTGGATGGTTGTGGTGTAGTGGGGAGGATGGGGTGTTCGAGGTGGTGCACTGGTGGTGGCGAGATTAGAGGTGGTGCACTGGTGGTGGTTTTGTGATGGTGGTAGATGAGAGAGAAGTTGTGTGTAGCTATGTGTTTATATTATAATACTAGGTTATCACCCGGGTAGGAAAATTTAAATTACATCAATAAAAAATTTCAACACACACTGATTCATTTCTATTTAAAATTAAAATCAAACCATACCAATGAGTTAAATATTGCATCAAGAGTAACACTGACTTGGCTTCAACGCAGATTGTGTTGTAAACTTCTTTTAATATAAAAAACTTTGTACCTAAGCCCATAATATTGTAATCAAGTATAAAATTAAAAACCCAAAAATAAGAGTGCTTGCTTTTACATTTTACAGGTTGATTTTAAGGTATACAAATAATTATAACTATTCCTACACTAAACTACAGGTCAAAAACCAAAATTACAAAGAAGTACGCCTTATACATCCACTGTCTATCCCAGAACCCCTAATATTATGAGTTTTACAGGTCACTAACCGTCTAGCCAATCCTTGATCACCAACAGGAACATCTAACAAAGCTCGGGGAATTTTAGGAAATGTTTTTTTTTTTGACATTTGGTAGCGGTTTTATCCTGATTTTTCTTTCGTCAATAACTCTCACCGTTTTCATCTCCAACATCAGCAGGAAGCTTAGAAATAGCAATCTCTTCTTCCTTCTTATCAAGCGGAAAATAGAGCGGAAGAAGTCTACATACACAAATCAAACATAAGTGCACATTTTACATAAATCGCTCGAAACCGCCATCCATACCGCATAGGAACTAAAACGCATCAACCAGCTTACCTCTTATATATTTAAGTATCGTTTGCTGTCGTTAAGCAAAATACCACACCTGTAATTTTATCCTTTTGTTTCTCAAGAAACCGGCGCCCAGTTCCTGAGAGAAATAAGCATTGGTAAATATAAAGTATCAATCAAGTACAAGTATTATATAAACAAAGTAACAAAAAAACATGTATAAATAATACACTTTTATCTGTGTGTTCCTTAAAAGTAACTTACTTATTGCCACGTGAGCTGCTGGTTCTCTTGGGTAATTTTTTGCCTCTGTGTATATGCAGCCCATTGCAATGCTGTATAAACAGAGATCAGTAACAGTAAGCTAAATATTACCATATATACAGCACAGTATGAGAATAATAACACTTCTCACATACACAATGGTTTTGCATCAAATGCTCTGAATGACTGAATGTATGACCTAAAACAATGTACCACATACATGAATTGACTTTTACCTCTTACAGCAACATTTGACGGTTTCAAAGAACAATAAAAAGATTCAAGAGTCACCTGTTGTCATGGGACTTGATTCTGATGGTTTCTCAGTTGGTTTCGCATGCACATCCACATCCAACTCTTAGATCTACAAAACAATTAAAAACTAACATGAATAAACCATGAGTGTTCTATAAATGAATAACCATAGTCACCTAATTCGCGGTTCGCTAGATGCGACGAATTCGGTACGGAAGGGGTAGGTTCATTTCGGTACGATCCGATGTGTACCATTGAGTCCGGTTCTGTATACACAAATTAAAACAAAAATTACTAAATTCAACTAACCAAAATCCATTATTCATATTACCAAATAGAAAACATAAACATAAATATAAAGTTCTAAAATTCTAACGTAGAAGTAGAAGATGATAATATGATATCCTGAAGTAGAAGATGATAATATGTTACATATTCTTTGACAATTCTTGAATCTGTCATCATCCATCTGTAACTTTTTTTATCCAAACCTTTCAAGAAAAACACACATTAATTTTTTTATTTGATTTTATTGAAACCCCTTAGTTGTCGATATAAGGTAACCTTATCACTTTTTCCACGAATAAGCAAAAAAAAACCTAAACACCTAAAATGTTTTTCCATGAATAAGAAAAAAAACCCTAAGCCCCTAAAAATGTTTAAACAGACGCCCACACAATCTATTTCTCTTTTTATTTATTTCTTCTTCACTAAACAACACAAAAACCCTAATATTTCTATTACACCACCGCATCTTTTCAACACTACCAGCGAATTTGGTAACTCCGACTCGGAACGCCCTAAAAACGATCCGGTCCGCGTATTTCAAATCATTTGGAAGGGTATTTAAAATTAGATTAGAACGATTGGATTTCTTACCTGGAGCGCCGATCAGAATCATTGCATTTGCGAATTGGATTGAAATCGAATTCCATATGGTACAGTTCGTACCAATTCGAAATCCGCGGCTCTATGAGCGAATTTGGTAACTATGTGAATAACTATAAAATGAATAAAACCAAAAAAATTGGTACCTGAAATCACAAACTCAACGGTTACGAACAGAGGCTATTGTTTCTTTTTTACCTGCAAGTTGATGCAACTTTATCAAATTAGATTATAAAGGAAAAAAATAAGTTTCATGTAGCCAAGCAGGTTATTTTTCAGTGTAAATAAAGGTTTATGATTACAGTCGTTGTGCATGTCAGCAAACGTGTATTCATGCCCTCTTGTCGATATGGATGTATTTTTTCTATTTCTTCGAATCTGACCAGAATAACACCCGTATATTAAACATATTAGTGATGAATCTGAACGAATAAAATGTATATTATCTTGTACCAATAGCGTTGAGCAGCTCTAAACCTGGGTTAACGTGATATTTATGTCACACACGTGTACCCATATTGTCGAGTTGAGTTCTTAATTTTATCCTTTTGTTTCTCAAGAAACCGGTGCACAGTTCCTGAGAGAAATAAGCATTGTTAAATATAAAGTATCAATCAAGTACAAGTATTATATAAACAAAGTAACAAAAAAACATGTATAAATAATACACTTTTATCTGCTTGTTCCTTAAAAGTAACTTACTTATTGCCACGTGAGCTGCTGGTTCCCTTGGGTTTTTTTGCCTCTGTGTATATGCAGCCCATTGCAATGCTGTATAAACAGAGATCAGTAACAGTAAGCTAAATATTACCATATATACAGCACAGTATGAGAAACTGAACAAAAGTAAGATGACTGTATAAGGCTCCCACTATCTGCACACTCAGTTTGCCTATCTGCACACTTAGGGTTTAAATACGCTGCGTATTGACCAATACGCAGCGTATAGGCGTAGGTAGACCATAGATCCGTGCCTGATAACCAATCATTGCACAGAAAACAAGGTTCGTATACGCAGCGTATAAGAAAGACCATTTTTGTTAGTTTTCAAAACTTCAGGGACCTTTTTGTAAATTTTCGAAACACCAGGGACCATTTTTGTAAATTTACGAAATTTCAGGGACCACTTGTTTCAAGTTTCGAAACTCTAGGGACCATTTTTGTAAAAATTGAAACTTCAGGGACCAAAGTGTAAATATATCAAAAATGGGTAAAAAGGGGGTCTTCTTTAAAGAACCGGCCCTTGCATGGATCGAACTCGTGACCTATTGTTTAGAACCGCAACGCCTTAACCAGTTTATCCTCCGTCTCGAAGCTGTTAGAATATGAAACTTAATCCTTATATACACTAGTTAGGTTATTCAAAAACACTTAAGATATTAAAATTAATACTCGACGGGTTATACTGGTGTATCTAAAGTGTACTCCAACTCCTTCCTTACATATAAAATTAAATAGGAAATCGTTATGACTGTTGATATAGATAAACAAAATTAAATAAGAAATCGTTATGCCTGTTGATGTAAATAAATTGTGATTTTAATTGTCTTCACTTATATGATATACATAATCTCAAATACAAAACATTTCATTATGAAATTTCGACTGAACAAGTGCACTTATCATATTATCAGAATACTTGATCGAGGAAAGGATAATCTCGTCCATATTAACAGAATCCACAGGGAAAGGGGAAGGGTATTTAAACATAATCCAAGGTTCAGGGAATGTAATAGTTTCTTTGACCCAAACACGGTTTTCATAATCTTGTAATATCCAAATATGCATTTGGTTGGTGTCCTCGACGCTATCATAGCAAACAACTCCTATACAGCCATTGACTTTAATGATGTAAGGATCGTCTTGTAGCGCAACATGATAAACTAGTTCTATACCCGTCCGGTGGACGGGTATATTAATAGTGTAATGACGCAAGTATTTTATTATAAGGACCCATTGTAAAGTATTAACCCACAAGCAAAGCAACCATCGCAGCCCTACACACCGTTGACGTGATGATGTCTTTCCTTTTGTTATGCATATGATGTTAGCATCCTGATCACTAAGCAATTTTTCAGCTTCTAACGCAATACCCTTGAAAAGCTGGACATCAAACAGAACTTTTATGTGAACTTGTAAGTAGACAAATTTATAGCTGATGAAGTGAAATAAAATTTCAAATTCTTATAGCTAATGAAGTGAAATAAAATTTCAAATTCCTACCAATTGCACAGTAACATTACTTGAGAATAAACATGAGTTAGGGATCCAACTGTATTATTCTACACTAAACCAATCAAAACATGAAAGTAAAACCCAAAACACAGACATCTGGCCTTCTATTGCTACAAGAATCTGAAATATTCATCTCAAGAAACTTACACATCAAAATTTAAAAAAAAAAACTGCAATTATAAGAAGAAAAGTTCACTAATAAAGCACTATTTACATCCTTAGTGTGTGTAATGCGAGGTGTCAGTGTGAATTTTAGCCTCTAAAAGTCAACAACCACCAACATGCTGACCAGATGCACTCCCATATCTTCCTGGTACTCTTTAACCACCATAAGCAATAGAAACATTATTCATGCTAGGACAGTCTTTAGCCCAATCTTCATTATTCACTCCTTTTGTTCTGAGCCCCCACATTCTACTCGCCGGATAAGTATTAAACGAACTGAAGTATCATGCCGCAAGACAAAAAACTAAAACTGCAGCCACAAAAAACCCTTATTCTGTAACTATATTGTTTTCTAGTCACAATTTACGCTCTGAAGTAAATGAAAAAAAACGTGGTTGAAGGTCAGGATGGTCTTTTTTGACCCATATTCATGATAACGCAGTGTAACCCAAACCAATTTTGACCGGTTACCCATCCATCTTGCCCAAAGTGGAAATTGAGTTTTGACTCATTCCCATATACCATGTTTACATTTTAGTTAACACTAACATAAGTACATAACCCTTGTATATGTAACTATATTGTTTTTGTGGTCACAATTTAAGCCATAAATATTTGTGAAACTAAAAAGAAAACATGGTTGAAGGTCAGACTGGCCCATTTCGATCCATACTCGGGATGACCCAGTTCAACCCAAACCTATTTTGAGATGTTACCCACCTATCTTGCCCACAATGGAAACTGCTTCATGTATCGGTTTTGACCCACTCAGCCCAACACTACTGTTTTTGTAGTCACAATTTACGCCTTCATTATTTATGAAAATTAAAAGAAAAGGTCGTTGAAGGTCAAACTGGGCGTTTCGGCTCATACTCATGATGACCCGGTTCAACCCAAACCCGTTTTGACCCGTTACCCAACCCATGAATCTTGCCCATAGTCCGTAACTATAACATGCATGTAAAATGTACCTAGTCAAGGAGGGCATCTATGTGATCCTCTTGTGTTTGGTCATCCGGTTATTCTTCTTCATTCTGTCACAAGAATAGAACTTTGGAAGTGATATTTGACCAAAAAATTGCCATTACTGATATAGCTCCCTGCGACAACATATATGGTCATAATCAGTACCAATTATTACATAAGACACCAATTAGCAGCTTACAACAACAAAAAAGAAAAAAATAAAAAACAAATCAATTTAACCATATAATAGCAGAAGAATTAATACCTCATCATCTTCTTGAGTTTCACTCTTTTTTCTGAAACTTCCCACCTGTATATTGGTCTTTTTAGACTTAACAGAGCTGCCAGGTCCGTCACTTTCTGTCATCATCATCCAGTAACTTGCAAGTCCTAACCCAACCCAAGCTGACCCGTTTCTACTTGTACAAATTATCCATATTCACATATTTATAAATCGACAAAAACGGATAATGACTGTGTGTCAGCTAGCCAAACCCAACCTACCTTACTTTTGACACATTACCCGACCCGTTCTTATAGATGCATAGCAATGCGATAATCCATATAAGACAAGTAGTTGACTCAATTGTTTCTTCAAAGCCAACACAACTGACCCCCAAAACATCACCTGTCACCACAACATTTTTGTTAAACATAAATGATATTCCCCTCAACATTACAAACTATATGGCTACAATCCGATATGGAAATTGAATAAGTTTGTAAACAAAGAATTCAACTAAGCAATCGAATTAACATAATTTAGGGAACAACTTGATTAGAAAAGAAACTGTTAGACCTATACAAAGGGGTGAGTTCCTATGGATTTTTAACTGGGAGGCGCAGCAAGCAACGACCTATCAAAAAAAAAATGCGAATCAGAATGGTAAAAATAGCTTCACTTCTCATGCAACCAAAAAAAATTGGGGAAAACACAAAAGAATGTAATCAAAAGAAGGGAATTGTCCTTACACAAAATCCCTGGTACTAAAATCACACCACATTCTCCGATTTATCGTTGCAGCGAACCCCAAACGAAACTTCAAGAAAACCGACGACGTTGACTTCAAACCTGCATTGGATCCTTCTACGGTTTGATCCAAATCACGTTCCAAAAGCTTTTTGTCCATCGTTAGGATCTCTTAAATCGACCACTGATCGTAGGGTCGATTAGGGTTAGGGAAGGAAGGCGAGAGATGTGGGGGTAGAGGTGACATCAATGTGGGTCTGGAGATTGAAAGGGGATTAAAGAGTGAGGGCAGTTGTTGCAGAACGTGGGTGGGAGTTTAGAGGTGGTTCTTTATCAGACATAACCGTCGCCAACCTCTGCTTCTAGAAGAAAATTGTGAATTTAAACGAATCAGATTAAAAGTTGAGTGTTTTAAACGATCAGGATCATCCCAAAAAACAGTTGAAATTAAGGGGAACATAAGAATAGATAATTTCAGGCATAACACCTTGAGGAGTGGTAATTATTGAAAACTTCTCTGTTCTCAAGTCAAACGCCAAAATGTCAAACGATTCTGATTCTGTAAGCATTAGATGTACTACACTATTGACACAGACATTTTGGTACGTGTTGAAGCACAATCTATCCCAACTAAAACCAACAGGAGGCTCTGCATGGATCTTTCTCCATGAATAACTTGACATAGAGAAAATCATGATCTCTCTAGAAGGTTGAGAAAGATCCCTAATCATCAAGATCTTATGTTCTTCTGTCGACTCGTCGAACCCAAATAAGTAACGGATTCGAGGGTAATGTATATCTTTTACATCGGAGGAAGGATCTGGGACATTCAAAATCTTACGCGTGCTAGGGTTAACAACAAAAGTGCAAGCTTGAGTTTGGTGTTTGCCGCAACTAAGATATACTAACCCGTTCAAATGTTGGGCTTCCATAATAATGCAAGAATCGTCGAGTGTGATGAGATGAGATGAGTGACGGGTCCACCGTCGTGACCGACGGAGAGAAGGTGTTGTTTGCTAGTGGAAGGATCGTAAGCAGAAATAAATAAGGAGGTGCTGTGAGCACGGGTGGAGTGAAGTTTGGTGAATGATGGAGTGGAGAGGCGCAATAGCCATGGTTTAGAGAGGGATCGGAATCGAAGTATGGATTTGACGGGGAGTCTGGAGAAGATGTCTTCCATGATTTCAGTTGGGATTAGAATCTTTGCTTCTTCTAGGGTTTCCATTTTTTTTCTGGAGAAAGTCGAAGGGTAGGGGAATCGTTTGGGAGTATAGATTGCAGGGCAAGGGTTTCTTTAATACTCAAACGAGTAAATTGCCATTTCCATCCTGAGTTTTTGTCCAAATTGCTATTTTAGTCAAAATAGTTTTTTTTCTCTTCTGGTTCCTTAACTTTTCCTTTTTCTTGTCATTTTGATCACATTGCCTAACTTGGTGTAAAAACCAGGTTATAATCAGGGGGGAAGGATCCACTAAAAAGTGGATTTTGCCTAAGTAGCCTAAGAAGGATTGTGATGATGACATGTGGCACTCCTAATAAGTAGGAATGAAGGGCATTTTGGTCCTTATAAATAGGAGTGAAAATGACATGTGGCACCCCTTTTGTTTTCAACAAATATAAACAAAAAAAAATCTAGTACAAAAAAATATAGCACAAAAAATCTAGTACAAAAAATGTAGTACAAAAAAATATAGCACAAAAAAATCTAGTACAAATATATATAGCACGAAAAAATTTAGCAAAAAATGTAGTACAAAAAAATCTAGCACAAAAAAATTGAGGAAAAAAAATTTAAGACAAAAAAATTCAGCACAAAAAATTTAGCACAAAAATATAGTACAAAAATTCAGCACAAAAAATGTTATATAACATAGAAATACAACACATTTAAGTGAGTTTTTTTAGTCTTCATATTTTATATAGCAATATGGTACTCAAATTAAAGATAAAAAGACGCTCGATTTTACGGTGAAATTTTTATGAAAAAATAATGTCGTATAAAAAAGTTATGAATGTTTAAAAAATGAGGGTGAAATATGCATGTGACTTGCATGTGACTTGCATTTGGAGAGAGAAAGTCCATAAATAGGATTTTCCCAAGATACCCTTGCACTCCTCCTTTCTCCTACCCTTTCATCTTAACCATTGATTTGAAAAATGAATGGTTAAGATTCCTTCTTAGGCTACTTAGGCAAAATCCACTTTTTAGTGGATCTTTCCCCTATAATCAGGAGTATTTTTAGCACTAAATTATTATGTGGTTTATAAATTATGTTGTAAACTACCCATGGTTATCACTACACAACAGTTATGCCAAAAATAGCCCTGGTTATAACCGGATTTTTAGACTGAGTTAGGTAATGTGATCAAAATGGCAAGAAAATGAAAAAGTCAGGGACCCAGAGGAGAAAAAAAACCATTTGAACTAAAATGACAATTTGGACCAAACATCAAATGGCAATTTACTCTACTCGAATCTTTAGCCTTTTATTTAATCCTTTAAAAATAACATTTTATTTTAGTTAAAAAAATTATTTAATTGATTTTTTCAAATACCAAATTACAAATTGATAACGTTTACCGCTATTTAGCCTTTTTTTAATCCCATAAAAATAACATATTTTCCGGCTGTTACTTAAGAAATGCATCTCGTGTGGAGCCAGTACGGTTTCCGGGGAAACGCCGTAACCAAGTCTGACCAACCCAGCGCGAGCCCGGTTAAGACAACTTAGTCTGGACAGATCTTGGCTAAGGTCATCGTTTAGGCGGTGTGACATTGGGTCACTCAAAGAGAAAGTCACCGTTCAAAAAAAGTTAAAAATAATCATTTAACTGGATTCTTTTTAAATACAAAATTATAAACTGATAACGTTTACCACTCATACATAAATAATCAAATTCTAGAATTAAATGTCAGTTAAAAAAAACTAACACATAATCATAACTAATAGAGTTTAATGGCTATTTATGAAATATAGAGATGTTACCCTTACAAAAATAAGTATTAAATTTCGAATGTTATGGTAAAATCTACTTGGTAAAAATGTGACTTTGAAAGTTTGGTTAACACAAGTATTATTATCTATATTAATAGAAACTCTCCATGAACAGTATTTCAATATTTTTGTTTAATATTATTTTTTTAGTTTTCAAATATTTTTATTTAATATTATTTTTTTAGTTTTCATTATTTTATTGTTTTATTACTTTATTTGATTTTAATCATATTTATTCTTATATTACTTTTAAGATACGGTCAAAGTATGTGTATCAAACAAAATACTATAAAAATGGATGCATATCGGTACCTATTTTGTTTGGTTCAGTTCGGTACGATATCGTAACGATAAGGTGTCAGTTTATTGAAATCATTAACAATAAAATTAAATATTGGTACCGATTGATAAATATGTTGTTTAATCGGTTTCAATTCGGTTTGGTACGACAACAATACAACATCCGTTTTCAAAAAAAAAAAATTACAAGGTTGAAATATAATAAACAAAGAATACAAACGAACATAACCAATATCAACTGAACAAGATCATTACTGGTATCGATATTCGCTTTTATTGTTTTCGACTGATGTTATGTTTCCTGTTTGGAATGATACTATAGCAAATGCAAGTACCTTAACGAACCGAACTAATACCGACTGATTCCCGCCGCGAAGCGCGGGGGAATCTCACTAGTTTTAATATTAATACTAAGTTAGCATGAATAGTACCTTGCCAATAAGGTTTTTTTTAATATTGTTTTTCTTTTCTTAGTTCATAATATTTTCTTTTAAAAAAAGAGTTAATTGCCCGGATGGTCCCCGTGGTTTCACGTTTTTTCACGTTTAGTCCCCACCTTTTGATAATAGCAGGTATGCTCCGTATGGTTTGTTATTTTGTTACTCGGATAGTCCCCTGAGTAGATGTCAGTTAGTTTGGAAATAACAGGTATGCTCCCTGTGGTTTGTAATTTTGTTACTCGCATAGTCCCCTGAGTAAATGTCAGGGAACTAACCGAGTAATAAAATGACAAACGATAGGGAGCATATCTGCTATTTCCAAAAGGTGGGGACTAAACGTGAAAAAACGTGAAACCACATGGACCATCCGGGCAATTAACTCTTAAAAAATTATGTTTTTAATAATATTTTCTTGATTATATAGTTAATCTTTGATTGATATTCATCTAATAATTTTCGCTTTAACTTTATTAAAATATAAATATGTAGTTTTGCTTATTTTTTATTAATTGACATTCTGATATACATTTTGTGTGAACCACTACTATGATTAACCGAATCGATTTTGATCGAACAACATAGGTACCCGTTGTATCAAAACTAATGGAAACGATGCCCATATTATATTATTTTCGATCGATGTAAATCGATTGATGTAAATTACATGTTGCAATGATTTATTCCTAATAATAATGTTATTTTGGTTTGCAATTGTAGCGAGCCTTTTAAAAAGATTTTATACATCCTCATTAACTTAATTAGGTAATTAATTAACTAATTTTTTATTAATTATAATTATATTATTGTTCTTATTATTATTTTATTATTATAATTAATTTTAAACATATTTTGTTTTTCTTTAATAACTCTTAAGATAAAATACGATGTTTTATAAATTGACGTCGTTTACCCTTTTTCGTTATTCTAATAAAATAATATAATGCTTTATACATTTCGTTATTCTAATAATTTAGTACAATGTTATATTAAACTCTGAATATATCGTTGTAACATACTTATTTTATCTGCGTTTTAATAAAATTTTTGTTCAAAATTGAACGAGTCAATTATATTTTTTTTGTTATTTTCTATGACAAACCAAACCGATACTGTTCGAACACATTCGGTAGCGGTATAGAGTACCTTTTATATCATAAGCTATAGCGAGTATCGGTGATAAACAAAACTAATACCATCCAAACAAAATCGGTGTCATGTCAATTTACTTTTAAAACCTTTATCGATATTCGTTCTTATAGTTTTTACCTATGTAAAACATGTGTCAATATCCTTTTGAACATATCATGACTTTATTTATTTGGGTTTATCTTTCGATCGCTATACAAAGTGTCAATTACGGTACCGATACTTTATTGAATCGAACGATGATACCAACCGACTTCCCGCTGCAACGCGCGGGGAAGTCTACTAGTTGTTCTTAAAAGAGAAGGAAAATGAGTATTTCATATAGACCAACCCCTCTTGGTAACCTACCATGGGTTAAAATTGCCACTTATCAAACTAGTCGTTTCACTAAAATAAACAAAATAGAAAAGAAAATAAAGGTGGTGACTAGTCGTTCGAAAGACCTAGGCCACCACACAAAAATCCCAAAGTTTGCATTAATTCTCCTATATATATATACTAGGATTTTGACCCGTGTCGCGCGTTGCGGCGGCAACATCGCGTTTGTTATTTCGTTACACGCGTAACAATGGTGACATTAACGTGTTGTGCCCGCACATGACATTACGCATTTTTTTACTTTGTTACAGACTTTATGTTCGGTGTGCGCATGTAGTAAAGGACATAGAAAACTAAAAACAACATAGTCGTGGCATGCCTAAAACGTGTTGAGCAAAGTCAGTGGCTTTCGATGTGACAGACGACAGCCATCGACATTTGTCTTTAAGATTATGCTAGTATTTTACCATGGCGGCGCGTTGCGGTCGCCACATTTGAAAACTGATCATGAAGCTTCACATTACATTCAAAAACTTTCAGCCCATCATTACCTACACTTATTTTCTTAGCCCGTCGTATTCCATTTGAAATCCATTTATAACAATCTTGTAATGGCTCACAAATTGCAGGAGCCCATAACTGTGTTACATCATATGGTATCGGATTTCAATTACATATGGCATAGATTCCAAATATTATTCAACATGGATGTCAGGAGCTTTTTTAAACTATATGAGTTTATTTTGACTTGTCCATTTTACTCTTTCCTAAGAAAGACCTGCAAGTACCTTTCCCTTCTTTACTTTTTTGGCTTTTTACTTTGTCAGTCATATTTCACAAATTTATTTAACCAAGTTTCAGTGGCCAATAATTATTACTTTCTCATTTTCTTCTTCACTCACTTAAGAATTAAATAAAAGCCCTTCTTTCACGTATTTAGAGGGAGTAAGCAACACACACATGTGTTGGGTGGTTTTTCGGCTGTCAACGATCGTGGCAACCGGTCAGTAGGTCGCTTTCAGAGATACATATTACTATATTAGAATCTGGTTTTGATTAGTCTTGATTTCGGTTTATCCGACGCTCAGGACTTCCACGGTGGTTCACCACCTAGGCAGACAGCGACATTCAGAAGCCATCGTTTGCATGACGACGGCGACTTCGGTGGGTTTCGTGTTTACATCTGTGACCTTCGACTACCGAAAACAACTTCTAGGTGTTTGTGAGAGAGAGAAATTATTCCGGCAGAAACGTTGCCAGCTCCATCTTGTATTCTTGATAGAAGCCAAAAGCAAAGAATAAAGAACTTCATGGCCAAGACACCTGAACCAATTAAAATCTGGACAGGGGCAGTTTTGTAATTACATGGTGGCACGACCTTTCTTTTTAAGTTTATGTATAATATATTCTGCTATATATTAAAAAGGAAAGGTTTTGAACAGTAATAATAATAATAATATAATAATACTTTTATTAAAAAAAGACTAGCTCAGCTGGTAAGAGGTGTAAAGTTTTACCAACAGGTCACGGGTTCAATTCCAGGCCAGTGGGGTTCCTGCACGGGGTTTAGGCCAGACCGACCGGAAGGTACCGCATTCCGGGCCGGCGGATTCGAACATGAGCGAGTACGCCTAGAGGCGGCCAAGGTATCCGGTTGATCCACTCCTTCCAAAAAAAAAAAAGGTTATATCTCCTATATTTTAAAAAGGAAAGGTTTTGAACAGTAATAATAATAATAATATAATAATACTTTTATTAAAAAGGACTAGCTCAGCTGGTAAGAGGTGTGAAGGTTTACCAACAGGTCACGGGTTCGATTCCAGGCCAGTGGGGTTCCTGCACGGGGTTTAGGCCAGACCGACCGGAAGGTACCGCATTGCGGGCCGGCGGATTCGAACCTGAACGAGTACGCCTAGAGGTGGCCAAGGTATCCGGTTGATCCACTCCTTCCAAAAAAAAAAGGTTATATCTCCTATATGTTAGAAAGGAAAGGTTTTGAATAGTAATAATAATAATATAATAATACTTTTATTAAAAAGGACTAGCTCAGCTGGTAAGAGGTGTGATGGTTTACCAACAGGTCACGGGTTCGATTCCAGGCCAGTGGGGTTCCTGCACGGGGTTTAGGCCAGACTGACCGGGAGGTACCGCATTGCGGGCCGGCAGATTCGAACCTGAGCGAGTACGCCTAGAGGCGGCCAAGGTATCCGGTTGATCCACTCCTTCAAAAAAAAAAAAGGTTATAATAATAAATATAGTTTTTTTATTTTTATTATCTTCTATACTTTTTAAGTTAGATAAATTTATGTTAGCTGGTACTGGTATCGAAAATGCCAATACGGTTATCGGTACATGAAGGTAAAAACCGACACTAGCCTTTTGTTGATTTTCTTCAACTTTTAATGATTTCTTCTTTTGGTTTCAGGGGTAGGGATGAGCTCGGTGCCAACCAATACTGAATCGGTATTGGTACCGAAAATACCAATTACGGTACCGGTATATGAAGGTAAAAAACGGTAGCGAACCAGGGATGAGCTCGGTGCCAACCAATACTGAATCGGTATTGGTACCGAAAATACCAGTTACGGTACCGGTATATGAAGGTAAAAAAAGGTAGCGAACCGGTACCAGGACACATGTCACCCAATGGTTGATGCCAAATAAGCAGCCATGTCATTATACACTTGGCATAGCTCATAGGGGAGGATTGAATCTGACTTCTAACATACGCTACTCTCTCTCTCTCATTCTCTCATAACCCTAATCAAAGTCTCTCTATTCTCTTCTCTGGCGAACACGGCGACCGAACATCAAATAATTTTGATCAAGAATCAACGTATTTGAAGATCTAACTCTACGGTACTCTCTAATTTGACTATTTCATGATCGATCGGCGTGGCCCCTTGGGCGGGGGTTTCAGCCCGGGCGTTGGGCGGGCCTAGCGGTCTTCCGTGGCCGGCTCTCATTGGCTGGGTTGGCTAGGCTATAGGTGGCTAGGATTTAAATTTAAAAAAACAACCGTTTGGCCAACCGTTTAGGCTTTTTTTTTTATTTTATGTGTATTTTTATAATAACAATGGAATGAACAGTAAAAAGCCAATCGAATTAAGACTATGGGGTATGGGGCAGGGGTTGGGGCGTGGGTTGGGTACAAACGCCCAAGTCACCACCCCGGGTGGGCTTGGGTTTCGGCGTGGCCCCTTGGGCAGGGGTTTCAGCCCGGGCGTTGGGCGGGCCTAGCTGTCTTCCGTGGCCGGCTCTCATTGGCTGGGTTGGCTAGGCTATAGGTGGCTAGGATTTAAATTTAAAAGACAACTGTTTGGCCAACCGTTTAGGCTTTTTTTTTATTTTGTGTGTATTTTTATAATAATTGAAAAAAAAATTATAACACGTGGCTAACCCACGCGTGCTAGCCACGCCCCGCCATACCGACCCAACATGCAACTGACCAGGGGTGCCCATCGAAGTCCACGTGTCAACCCATGCCCCAACCCCCCCCCCCCCCCCACCATACCCCACGGTCTAACAGTAAGTTGAGGGAAGCATTTAAGGGTTTTTTATTACATAAAATCTATATTTATAATAAATGAAACCGTTGGGGGACACATGTCACCCAATGGTTGATACCAAATAAGCAGCCATGTCATTATACATTTGGCATAGCTCATAGGGGAGGATTGAATCTGACTTCTAACATACGCTACTCTCTCTCTTATTCTCTTATAACCCTAATCAAGGTCTCTCTCTTCTCTTCTCTGGCGAACACGGCGACCGAACATCAAATAATTTTGATCAAGAATCAACGTATTTGAAGATCTAACTCTACGGTACTCTCTAATTTGACTATTTCATGATCGATCGGCGTGGCCCCTTGAGCGGGGGTTTCAGCCCGGGCATTGGGCGGGCCTAGCGGTCTTCCGTGGCCGGCTCTCATTGGCTGGGTTGGCTAGGCTATAGGTGGCTAGGATTTAAATTTAAAAAAACAACTGTTTGGCCAACTGTTTAGGCTTATTTTTATTTTGTGTGTATTTTTATAATAATTGAAAAAAAATTATAACACGTGGCCAACCCACGCGTGCTAGCCACGCCCCGCCATACCGACCCAACATGCAGCTGACCAGCGGTGCCCCTCGAAGTCCACGTGTCAACCCATGCCCCAAACCCCCACTCCACCATACCCCACGGTCTAACAGTAAGTTGAGGGAGGCATTTAAGGGTTTTTTATTACATAAAATCTATATCCATAATAAATGAAACCATTGGGGGACACATGTCACCCAATAGTTGATGCCAAATAAGCAGCCATGTCATTATACACTTGGCATAGCTTATAGGGGAGGATTGAATCTAACTTCTAACATACGCTACTCTCTCTCTCTCATTCTCTCATAACCCTAATCAAAGTCTCTCTCTTCTCTTCTCTGGCGAACACGACGACCGAACATCAAATAATTTTGATCAAGAATCAACGTATTTGAAGATCTAACTCTACGGTACTCTCTAATTTGACTATTTCATGATCGATTATAGAATTGATTTGAGGTTTTTTTTTCTAGGAAACCAAATCTTCGAGATCAAATCGGCGATTTAGTGAAGAGGTATAATCAATCTTCATTAGATAATAGTCTTCCTCGGCGGTATTGATTCGTGATTCCGATATCCCCATCTTTTACATAGGATTTCGTTTTCTTTTATCCGATGTTTCAGCAGTTTTTTAATCAAGGTAGGGTTTTTTTATTGTTGGTGGTGTTTTTTTATTTGAACGCAGAAGAATAATGAAGGTGTACTTGGGTGACGGCTGGATCTGGATGTTATTTAGGGTTTTGCTTGAAGTTTGCAGGTATACCCTCTTCATTAACTGGTCAAAAAGAATTTTTACGATATTACATAGTTGAGTAGAGTATTTTCCTAAATACGTGAATAATTAGTTATACCTGATGTTCCAGGGGATTCAAGAAAGTATTTACTCAGGATTAAGAAACCCAATTAGTTTTAGCAAATGTAATGAAAAAAAAAAGTTGCGGCATTATTTTTAATAGATACATGTATGGATCATTATTGATATTTTCATGATATGATGTGAATGAATTGGAAAGATTAGGTTTATTGAAAAAGATTCACATTTGATAATGGTTCTTAAATTTTATGCACATAAGTTGTTTGATTAAATGCTCCAATGAAACAATCATGATTATTGTAAAAGGTTTGATTTGTGGAACTAATCATATGCATTAGGTTTTGAAGATATGTATATGAAATACCATGATAAAATGTTGGAATGAGAACAATAATACATTACACTAATTCCAATTTCCATGCAATTTTTTGACTTTTGACCTTAACGCTGAAGTAAGTTAACCTGGTTTGCAACTGGAATTGCATTTTTTAATGTATTACTATATACTATTGAAATGTGAATACTAATATTTATGTTATGTGGTGTGTTTTTTAAATAAAAGTAAACTGAGTTGTTGACCTCATCTAACCATTTTTGAATCTGCTGTACATCTAGGACATTTGTAGTGTTCCTTTTTCTTGATTGTTTGAAGAGATTTGCGACAAATCACTTAGTGCCTTTGATGTTATTATGATTCACATTTATAGGTGTTAGAATTGTACACAATTTTGTGATAAGTTTCACCTCAATCCACTATGATTTTTGATATTGCTATATGTATTATGTTCTTTTCAACTAACACAATGAACATTGTGTTCTAAGGTTCAGTTACCGGAAGGAGTGGCTCCATTCATACACATCACTCGAAATGAGCGTTCAGGGCGAAAGTATGTCATTTCTTGATCATGTTATGCTTCATGATAAACTAAGCTTACTGGGGTATGTGTATATTGATTATAGGGAAGCAACGGCTGATCCAAGGTATGCTGATTGCTGAAGTTTGTATGTACTTTTCTACATGTTGAAATTTAGCATTACATGAGGTAATAAGGTGATTTCAGTTTTATTACATTAATAAAACGAAACCAAAGTATGCTTCGTTTGGAAGCAAAATGGACCCTATTGCTCATTATGTGGGTTTTATTTATTAAATAGATATGCTTAACAATCATGTAATCCAACATAATTAGTCCACAAATATATTCAGATCTTCATGGTCAAAGATACGTGATTTGAAGTCCTTCTATTGGGCTCATGTCTTCGTTGTTAGACCATCACTTAAGTTATTTTTAAGTGGAATAATTTTTTTTTGAAAATAATAATATAACATTATACTATATATTAATACAACGTTTTAGTTATAGCACGTTAGAGGTATTTTGGGCATTTCAAGCTCACATAACACCCGTCTTTTGTCATCCTGAGTCACCAATGTAGTGCTAATTTGCAGAATAAGATAGATATATATGCTAGAGCAAGGGAGACGACAGAGATAGTGCATTCTCCAAACAACTGCGATGATGATGACGGATTTGGTTTTGATCGGGCTGCGATAAAGTTTTCTAAATGTGGTCAGAGGCGGTGGAGATGGCAATGGGTCGGGATGGGACGGGTATGGCAAATCTCATACGCATACCGGCCCAAAACTCGTCAGGAATTTATCGGGTAATTACCCGTCGGGTATCAGGTAATGGGTATGTCCATTAGTGTGTTTAAAAAATATGCGCTGCGATTTATATATAAAGAAAAATTACATGATCATATGTACACATATAATATTTTATTTTTCCTTTTTTGTGGTTTTATTTATTTTTTTAACGGCTATTTTTTTCCCTTTAAATACTTACATCTCCCAAGGATTGGACCTTGGTCTCCTCACAAGAGATAATTTCTCTTGACCACTAGGTTATAGCCTAAGTGGCTTTTGTGGTTTTATTTCTTAAAAAGGCCTATATAAAACACTAGGTTATAGCCTAAGTGGCTTAAAAATTAATCAAATCCATACTAAATATTTCCGGCTACTTTCTTGATTTTCCGGCAATTTTCTTTATTTTCAGGCAACTGTTTTTTTTTTCTTTTTTTCTTTTTTTGTATTGTTGATAGAAAACGTGTGAGGTTTTATGAAGCAAAACATTGAGTTTTATATAAAAGTTTAGGTATGGAACATGAGTTATTCTGTTTGTTGAATGAAAGTGACAGCAACCCCGACAGGAATGCATGATAGTCAAACTCTAAAGCTTGAGCTTGAGGACATTTTTTATGTCGATCATTTCATAACGTCTTTGAGAGATGAAGTCCGGATACTTAAAGAGCTTCCTCCAAGGCTTAAACAGAGAGTTGAATTAGGAATTGTGCATACCATGCCTCCTGTTAGTTTGTCTGATATCTCTTACTATCATAATCAGGTACTTTTTCTTTATTTCTTATAAAAAATGTTTTGTTTTTTTTTATGTATTATATACAGTATAAGTATAATTGATGGTGTTCTGTTTTTACACAATGCAAACAGATTCTTCCGCTGATTAAAAAGTACAAAGTTGTGCACTTGAACAAAACCGAAGCTCGGCTTGCCAATAACGGTCAATCCCTTGAACTTCAAAAGCTAAGGTGCCGAGTAAATTTCGATGCTTTGAGATTCACTCCTCAAATAGAAGAATTGGGTAGACGTGTTATTTTAGGGGATTTTGTCATCATATAATATCTTCTAAAATCCTTACATTACTTTGTCTATATGTATACATTATCTCTTTTTTATAATTTATATATTGTGATTCTAAAGTTGAAATTGATGACAGGTGATGTATGATGCGAGTGGTGTAAGATTGGAAGCAGGACGCCAAGCGGAGGTTGGTCTCTCCTATTTAAAAAGTTTGTGCAAAATCTTACGGAACAATAGACTTTACATAAAGTTATTAGACGGTTACATATATTCTGGTTCATATATGTCATTATTAAGATTGTAAAATTATCAGGTTCTGAATAAATCGTGTATGAACTTCCTGCCGAACATCCTTTAGCTGAAAGAATGCTATTACATGAACTTCTTGGTCACACCCCTCCTCAGGTCTGTTTTCATAATTTGGTCGATTTGATATGTGTTTTATGTTAAACGGGTCAAATGGTTTAGATTTTTAAAAAATACTTAAAAAGGAAACGGGTCAAACGGGTTGCAAGTTATCAAAAGTCACTTTTATTGCATACAACCTCTTAAATTGTTTCTCACCAATTCAGATTATTATTACCTTGAGCTAAAAAGGGACGAGTGAAATGGGTTAAATGTTGTTTAAAAAAATTAAATTGAAGTAGTCTTGATTTTTGTAATCAAAGTTAACATATTTATTATTTATAAAAAAAATACAAAACTGGATGAAAAAGTGTTGGTAGGTTAAAACATTTATTGAACAATAATAATAATGTACGGATGATTATATGATATGCAGGTAATTGCTGTGATAGATGGAGTTACCGTACAGAAGATGCGAATCACGTTTTTGTTAATTGTATTTGGGCCCGAAGTATATGGTGGCAAATTGTGGTTTGGATGTGCATACCCCCTCTGACTAATATGTGCAGTTTAAAGGAAGTGGTGAAAGCTTTGACTGGCAACATAGGGTCGGCTAGATGGAAAAGAGTCGTCTACACGGTTATTCTGGCTACGATGTGGCAAACCTGGAATGCAAGGAATCTTAAAGTTTTTGAGGGGCAGTTTGTTCCAACCCGGAGAACTGTCGATCTCATAAAAAAAGACGTTTTCCTTTGGATTTCTCATCGAACGAAGTTACTAAAGCTGGACTGGGATAAGTGGGCTGAGTTTAGTGTTTCGGAAATTTTGTAATGGCTGTGCTTTTGTTTTCTGTTTTCTTTCCGTTTCTTTGTAGTTGTTTTGTGTTTTCAGCCCCTTGCTGGTTCTATTTATATATATAAATAGTGAGTTGCCGTTCAAAAAAAACTGAAATATTCCGGCATTTGAATAGTTTTTTGTATTTTTCTTCCAATGTATGTATTTGTACAGAACATTTCATTTGAAAGTAAATAATATAGTTTTGGTGAAAGCCCGCGTATTACGCGGGCATTAACCTAGTTTACCTATATATTAAAACTAGAACACAATGAACAGTAACATCATCAAGGGATTAGCAAATGGTATCGGGTACCGGTGCCGGTATCAAAGTTATCAAACCGGGTATATTTTTTGTACTGAACCGCTACCAACTTTTGACATTTTCGGTATTGGTTCGGCACCGGTATTCATCGGTTTTAACCCTCAAATTCCGGTACCGTACCAGTACCGAACCGTACCGTGCCAGGTATATTCGGTACCGGTACCCAATTTTGGGGATTTTCGGTAACGGTATTTTCGCTACCGGTCGGTACCGAGCTCATCAAATCCTGTAGCAACGTAGCAACGCAAGTAATTGCACTGTTTAGATTAATTTTCATACACACTGTAAGTAAACTGTATTTCGTTTGAATGAGGTTTTATATACAAAAAAACTTATTTTGTTTTCTTTTTTGTCTTTTTCTATAGGGTGTACCTATTGGCACAACAATGTGCCTATATGCACACCAGAAAAGGGTTTTTTGTCCTATATGCACGCCCTGCAGTGTCGAGCTGGTCAGTCTTTTGTCTGCTTGACAGGACCAAAACGCGGCCAAAGCTCGGCGTTTTGGTCCGGTCAACAGACCCGTCAGAGACCCGTCAGTCTTTGTATGGTTGACCGGACCAAAACGCCGCGCTTTCGCCACAGTTCGACACTGCAGGGCGTGCATATAGGACAAAAAACCCCTTTTTGAGGTGGCTATCTACACACCAAGTGTGTAGATAGTTTGAGCTTTTCTATAATGAATGAATTGTAGCATGTAAAATTAACTTGGATATTTAGATTATTGATGAGCAAAACATATCAAATCCTGTAATCAAACCGGTATCGTATCGGTACCAAATTTACTATACCAATCATTTTCGGTACCAATTTGGTACCCACCTTTTGGCGTTTTCAGAATCGTTACTTTCGGTTCGACACTGGTCTAGCACCATACCTGTATTTACTTATTTTTACCTTCTATACCATACCTATGGTACCGAGCATTTTCGTTGCCGGTACCTAATTTCGATAATTTTCCGGATCGGTACTTTCGGTGCCGTTACCGGTACCAAGCTCATCCATATTTTAACGTGTTAGCACCGTAATAACTAAACTGAAAACAACCGAATTTCCAACGTTAGGACGTGTGGGTCCTATTATTATATATTAGATTATTTAAAATTGTTTTTTTTAGGACGAAGTGACTATCGTTACAACGTCATTTTTATTTATGTTTTGATATTTGGTATATGCTTGCCGTTGCCGACACGTGTTTTGCAGACATTAGGTCCCCGCCGCAACGCGCGGGTGGAAAATCAACTAGTTCAATAAAAACTTAGGTTGAGTTAGGTTATCAATGTGTGTCAAAAATAGAGTTAATTTAAAATAAATTTTATTAATATAGTAAAAAAGCCCATAACATACAGTGTTTTCAGACCCGGACCGGACCGGCCGGTCGGACCGAGAACCGGAGGTTGAGCCGGTCCGGGTCATGGTATCGGCCGGAAATGCATTGAACCGGAGTTGAACCGGCGACCCGGCGGTTGGACAGGTTTTTTATATATTTTTTTCAGATTTAACACTATTATTTTTATAATATTTACGATACCTTCCGGTTCTTATGACCGGTCGGACCATTGAACCGGTTCGACGTCCGGTCCGGTTAGTGCATGTATCCCCATGTCTTTCGACTGTCAACGACATCTAATGATGCATGATTAACCGTCTATCGCTTTTAACGTTATTTTCAAGAAATTTGTAAAATAACGTTAAAATTAGATCAATTTCACTTTTCCTCCCCGAACGTACACACACACACACACACACATATATATATATGTAATTTTATATAATAAATAATAATAATAATATATTTAAAAAAACTCGTATGTTGCACGTTTTAAATAAAATATAATGTCATATGATAACACAAACAGTCGTCAAAATTTATCTTTTAAAAATGAAAATTCCAAACCATTATAGCAATACGTCTAAAAACACTTACAATTTGATAGAAGCATATTCTCGACCTAGAATAATTAATTAATTCTAGTGAAAAAAGACAATAATACAATTATTAAGTATATATCAAACGGGAACCTTTGCTTCCTAATTTACCGTAATTTAATTTACCGAACTCCAAAGTATATATATCTATTCATAATATCTAAATTTTTGTTTAAAATTAATTATAGAAAAACAAATATTTATTCTTAACTAATTTTTGTTTAAAAATATTATTATTATTATTATTATTTAATATTATAATAAAAACAAACGTAAATATTCTTATCTATTTTTTTGCTTAAAATTATTAGTATTATTATTTAATATGATCTAAATAAAAACAAACATTTATCCTTATCTTAAGTTTGTTTAAAATTATTTATAGAAAAACAAATATGTATCTTATCTAATATTTTGTTTAAAATTATTATTATTATTATTATTATTATTATTATTTAATATGAGAGATAAATAGGAAAATAAGGTGAGAAAACACTAGGAAGTGACACGTGTCCAAAAAAGATTTTAATTTATTAGTATAGGAAGATTATATGCACACACTGCAAACGGTGCATAAAAGTGCAACCAAGGTGTAAAAGTGCAATTTACTCTTTTTATTTTCTAGACCACATTAAAAATAAGTTGTAGTACTTTTTATTTTCTATATTTTTAATCAATTAGGGGGATGGGGCGCCCTGTTATGGGGTGATCGACCACGCGTTATAAGCGTGGAACACCGCCGTCGCCGGTGATGACCACGCGTGGATCTTAAAACGCGTTGAAAACTTGATGCAATTTAGTTTTTTTTTTTTTGAATGATTTTGATTGTGTGCGATGAATGATGAGCATTTTCACTAAAATTCATCACTAGTGATTAGGGGTGGCAAAATGGATGGGCTGAGTATGGGTTAGGATGGGTTTGGGTTAGGATGGGTTTAGGTCAAGATAGGTTTTTGTTAAGATGGATTTGGGGATGATAAAAAATCAAAAAAATTACAAAATATCCAAAAAATTATAAAAAATCCGAAAAATTATAAAAAATCCAAAAAATTCTAAAAAATCAAAAAAATTCTAAAAAATCCAAAAATCAAAAAAATTCTAAAAAATCCAAAAATAATAAAAAATCCAAAAATTTCTAACAAATCAAAAAATTTCAAAAAAATCAAAAAAAATAATAAAAAATAAAAGACATCTAAAAACAAAAAAAAATTAAAAAAAATTCTAAAAATAAAAAAAATAATAAAAATCCAAAAAAAAATCTAAAAAATCCAAAAAATTCTAAGAAATAAAAAAAATTCTAAAAAATCAAAAAATTTCAAAAAATCTAAAAAATTCTAAAAAATAATAAAATATCCAAAAAATTCTATAAAATCCAAAAAATATTAAAAAATAAAAAATTCTTAAAACCCCAAAAAATTCTAAAAATTCTAAAAAATAAAAAAAGTCTAAAAAATCCAAACAATAATAAAAATCCAAAAAATTCTTAAAAAAGTTTTTAGGATTTTTTAAGATTTTTTGGCTTTTTTTTTATTTTTTTAGAATTTTTTGGATTTTTAGAATTTTATTGATTTTTTTTATTTTCTTATAATTTTTATGAGTCTTTATATTTTTATTTGATTTTTTATTATTTTTTTTATTTTTTTAAATTTTTTGGATTTTTTATTATTTTTTGGATTTTCTATAATTTTCTAGAGTTTTTTTTTTTATTTTTTAGAATTTTTTGGATTTTTAATTATTTTTTTGATTCTTTATAATTTTTTGGATTTTTATAATTTTTTTGATTTTTTATGAATTTTTTGGTTTTTTAGATTTTTTTTTATTTTTAAGAATTTTTTTTATTTTTAGAATTTTTTGCATTTTTTAAATTTTTATTATTTTATTATTTTTTTATTTTTTAGAATTTTTTGGATTTTTTATTATTTTTTTTATTTTTTAGATTTTTTTTAATTTTAAGATTTTTTTTGATTTTTTATAATTTTTTGATTTTTAGAGTTTTTTAGATTTTTTATTATTTTTTAGATTTTTTTGGATTTTTTATTATTTTTTTGATTTCTTAGAATAGTTATATTTTTTTGAATTTTTTTTATTATTTTAAATTTTTTATTACCTATATATTAAAAACTGAATGGATTGAACAGTAACAGACAAATAATTAAATAAATAATATCACTAATGAATGAGTAAATGGTATCGGGTACCGGGTACCGGTATCAAACTTATCAAGCCGAGTGTGTTTTTGGTACCCGTTCGGCACCGGTATTCATCGGTTTTTATCCTCAAAGACCCGTGTCGTACCAGTGCCGACCGTATCGAGCCGTACCGGTATCAAACTTACCAAACCGAGTGTGTTTTTGGTACCGGTTCGGCACCGGTATTCATCGGTTTTTAACCTCAAATACCCCTGCCGTACCAGTGCCGACCGTATCGAGCCGTACTGTACCAGGTATATTCGGTACCGGTACCCACTTTTGGGGATTTCGGTAGCGGTATTTTCGGTACCGGTTGGTACCGAGCTCATCAAATCCCATAGCAACATAGCAATTCAAGTAATTGCACCGTTTAGATTATTTTTCATACACACAGTAAGTAAACTGTATTTCGTTTGAATGAGGTTTTATATACACAACAACTTATTTTGCTTTATTTTTTGTCTTTTTCTGTAATGAATGAATTGTAGCATGTAAAATTAACTTAGATATTTAGATTATTGATGAGCAAATCGTATCAAATCCTGTAATCAAACCGGTATCGTATCGATACCAAATTTAGTATACCAAATCATTTTCGGTACCAATTTGGTACCCACCTTTTAGCGTTTTCAGAAGGGTGAGGGTATTGACACACCCCCCCTTTTTGTGTGCACACCCCCCCCCCCCCCCAGAGGTGGCATATAGGGCAATAAGGGGCGTATACAGTGTGAAAGCAATTAATGTGCCAGAAAAAGTGTTTTGATAAGCCTCACATTGCCCTATGAGAGGCATATAAGGATGTGGTAGTTGGAGCATTAAACCCTATACGCCTCTCATTGAGCAATGAGAGGCTTATCGGCACGACTTTTGATGATTTTAAGGTATAATTACTGACATGAAAGGAGTTCAGTCTGAAAAAGCGTGAAAGTGACCCATATGACCCTTATCGACCTATACGACCCTTATCGAGAAAAAATGTTTGTTTACTCAAGCATACGGGATTTATGGCTTCCAATTTTTTTCAAACTCGCAAAATTCCGACTGAACTCCTGAAGATTCTTAACTAAAAAATTTGGTTGAGACCGTGAAGCATAAAGATGTCGTTTTGGGGCATTGGTAATATTTTTGGCGAAGATTCGAACCAGTCGTACGTCTCCGAAAGCGTTTGGTTATCCGGCGTTGATCGAGGTGAGGAGGAGGTTGTGTCCGTGCCTCGTTGTGATGACGGGGGTGTGCGACCCACGTTACCTGACTTGAACCAGGTGTTTATAGATGAGGGGGAACCATCTTACAATATTGCCCAAAGTTATCCGCGACACGAATACGGGACTTACCATTCGTATACGGAAAACAAACACAAGTTAGAGTATGAGGAAGGTGCTAAGGAGTATGAGAAAAATGATAAAGAAGTCAAAGAAGGTGCTAACGACTTTGAGGAAAATGATAACGAAGTCGAGGAATGTGCTAAGGACTTTGAGGAAAATGATAACGAAATCGAGGAAGGTGTAATGTACTTTGAGGAGGATGTTGACGACGACGAACCTGCTAACGAGGAAGGTGTTCACGACGACGAGCGTGCTAACGAGGAACCTGCTAACGAGGAAGGTGCTAATGACGAGAAAAAAACAAAAGAGGTATGACATAACCGTCAATTACGTGTTATTCGTGTTACATAATGTTGATATAATTTTTAGAGTGGATAAAATGATTTTGTATACGTGTTATTCGTATGTATATAATTTTTATTAGGTAGGAGAAATCTAGAAAACGTTTGACCCATCCCGACCTTAACCCGAACCCGACCCGAAATTGTGTCATACATATTAACCCGATTTCGTTATCATTTTGGTGAAATATTATATATGTTCTGGTGAAATATTTTGTTAAAAATAGATTACTTAGGCTTGTAAATGAACCGAACGAACACGAACGAGGCATGTATACTGATTATTTCACAGAAAATGTATAACACGAAATTTCATACAAACCCTAAAATGTGTCATACATATTAACCCGAACTCGATGTTGAACCCGAGTTTTTTTATTGTTTTTTTGACAAATTAATATATTAATTTCATTTATGTGGATTTCTAATGAACCATTTTTTTTGAGGTATTTGGGTCACTTGAAGAATTGAAGAATTGGGTATACAAAAGAGAAGTTGCGAAAGGTTACGTCATTGTCACCCAACGAACGAGGAAAAAAGGCGAAGGTGCGTCAGCAAGGACAGTGAAGATATGGTTGCAATGCGATCGTGGCGGCGAACACAAAAGTAAAGCATCTGTTCGGCGTTCCGGTAGCAAAAAGGTCGGCTGTCCTTTTAGTCTGATAGGGAAACTAGACTCAAGTAGTGGTAGTTGGAGCCTTGTGGAGAAGAAAAACATTCACAACCATGAGCCTGCTGAATTTCTCGAGGGCCACGCGTTTGCTAGAAGGCTGACCCCGGACGAAGAATCACTGGTGGAGAGACTTTATATGCAAGACATGGAGCCTACAAATATACATTTAACCATAAGAAATCAGTACCCACATAGAGTGTGCATTCTACAAGATGTACAAAACGTGATTAAAAAGATTATACGAAAAATGTACGGCGATCGAACTCCAATGCAGATATTGGAGAGCATGTTGCAAGAAGAAAGGTACGTTTATTTCACCAGAGTGAATCCCTCCACAAACGCGGTCGAGGAGGTTTTTTTCGTTCATCCGGACTCGTACAACATGTGGCGTGCATTCCCACATGTGTTGATGATTGATGCTACCTACAAGACGAATGAGTATAAGCTTCCGTTCATTCAAGTTGTGGGTGTGACATCGACACACAAGTCTTTTTGTGTGGCTCATGCGTTTGTCTCTAAAGAAAAAAAAGATAACTTCTTATGGGTCCTGGAGAAGCTCAAAGAATTGTTGGTAGATTGCATGGAGCCACGTGTAATTGTAACAGATAGGGATCAAGCTTTGATGAATGCTTGCGATAAAGTATTCCCAAAAGCTTCCAAATTGCTATGTAGGTGGCACATCTCACAGAATATTCTAAAACACTGTCGGGCAAAATTTACGGATGAAGACTGGAAAATATTCAAGCTTTCTTGGTCTCGACTGTGTAATTCTCCCATTCCAACGATATACAATTATAACTTTCAGCGGCTTTTCACGCGACTGGTTAGCGACGGACGATCAGGTACAAATTATATTAGTTTACATACATTCATGCATACATATATACATACAAACATTACAAATCATTGTATTCAATTTTTTTTTCAGATGTTGTGGATTATTTGTATGATGTGTGGCTGAAAGATCATAAAGAAAAGTTCGTTTCAGCTTGGACTAACACAGTCCCCAATTTTGATCAACATACAACCAACAGAGTTGAAAGCCAGCATTCTAAGTTTAAGAGATACATTAAAGGGCCAAACAACTCGCTCCATAGACTTGTGTGTCATGTTGGCAAAGTTGTAGAGTCACAAAAGATACAAATAAAACTTAGTTTTCAGGAGAGCAGGTCCGTGCAAATGGGGGACCACAGATTTCTATTTTTTGACAACCTACGCGGTAATGTTTCCCTAAAAGGCATAGAGTTATTGGTTGTCGAGAGGAAGAAGCTAAATGCGTTGAGGGCAGGAGGGGGGACTTGTGGCCACCAGCTTTCTACGGGTTGTGGGTTGCCATGTGCTTGTCAGATGGAGTGGTGGGAAAATACAAGTAACATAACAACTATAACATATGCTTCGATCCATAGAATATAATCATCATTATACTTCATGTTTTAACAATGATTCTTGAAAAACAGGTTGCAAAATTCCACTTGCCGCGATAGATAAATTCTGGAAAAAACTTGATTTTTCAACAGAAGAACTTAATCAAGACGAGTGTAATATTCAGGCGGAAATGGATAACCTCACACAGCAACTACATACGCAGCCACCTCTAGTGGTAAAAAGTATGTTGTCGAAGATGAAAGCGGTGTTGAATCCAAGTATGACTGACCATCAACCGCCTGAGGTACAACAAGATACTAGGGGCCGCCCAACTACGAAAGTAAAACTACAAAAGAATAAAGATAAACAACCTGAATCACAGAGGAACGACTACACTCAAAAGCCAAATGTGCGACGTAGTCGTTCAAAGAAAACCAAAGAAGAAAAAAATACACTTCCAATTATAGATAAAGACTTTCCACGGTTGGCCGGGCACAGGTACATACGTATATACATACATATATACATACATATATTTAGAATTCTTTTTCAATTTTTTATTTTTTAATATTTTTTAGTTTTTTTTTTGCCAATTATAGGTATAAAAACGTGATCGAGCGTTTTAAGGATTGGCTTCCATCTAGCTATCGGAGATACATAACGCATATCGAAGATGCCCAGCCGGACGGTAACTGTGGGTTTCGATCCATAGCTATGGGTTTGGGGTATGACCAGAAAGAGTGGAAGTGGGTCCGCCAAGAGCTACTCGACGAGATGTTCATTAACAGAATGCGTTGGGGGCATATACTCGAATCATTGGACAAGGGATGTTACGATAATGTGTATCGATCGATAAATTGGTTAAATGTTGAACCTGCACCTATGGCATGCTGGATGTGGTTGCCCTACACAGGGTTGTTGGTGGCTCAAAAATTTGGGGTGATTGTTCAACATTTAAGCAACGGTGTTTGTCAAACTTACTTCCCGATGTTCGATGGACCGCAGGTTTACCCGAACCATTCCATTTTAACGATTGCTTATGTCGAAGATAGCCATTTCATCATGGTTAAGTTAGCGGATGATAGCCCGATGCCAGTACCAAATGGACTTTGGAATATATACCGAAGTATGGAAGCTATGGAATGGGAGACAATGTACATGTCTCGTATTGCACAGGGTAGGGCGTTACTACGTAGTAATAGAACTCGAAAAAAAGAAGTTATTGACTTGTGTTAGGTGTAGCATCCGTGAAACATAGTGTACGCAAACGAACTTATTAATGTTTCTCTTTATTATAATTTAAATATATTGTAACATCCGTCAAATATAGTGTACGCAACAATTTTTTTTATAAATTTTTTTTAATTAAAGTGCTTCATTTAAAAGAAAAGAGTACAAAATAAAAGAAAACTATTGTTTTAAAGGGATTTAAAATTGTTGACTCAAACTAAAAATGAAATCTGTTTTTTTTTAATAAAAGGAATTAATTTTAATATAAATAAATGAATAATAAAAAAATTAGAATTACACAAATAAAAAAGGGAGGGGTCCTTCTGTATCGGACCGGCCTCCCCCAGGTTTCGAACTCGCACCCTTCGCATAGAACACACAAGCATTAACCAGTTTATCCTCATGTACAGGAGCTGATAAATTGGTTATAGTATATCCTTTATACACTTCATACGCTTTAAACCCAACAACTCCTATAAATTGCTCATTGAACCATACGGCCCTCATTGAACACAAACACTTTCCCAACTTCAATAAAGGGGTAAACTAGATCTAAAATTTGAAAACTCACACACTAAAACACCAAGAACACACACACGCTCTGGACCACACGATTTTCACAAGACAAACTCTGGACCACACGATGAAGGTTAGTTTGTATTCCAAATTTTATTGCTTAATCTTCAACCTTTTTTTATTTTTTGGTTTTATTTCCGCCGTTTGTGGTGGTGTTGGGTTTGACGGTGGTGTTGGGTTTGATGGTGGTCGGGGATTGACTGTGGTGGGGAATGACGGCGGTGGGGATTGACTTTGGTGGGCAATGACGGCGGTGGTGATTGACGGCAGTGGTGGTGGTAGTGGTGGTGGTGGTGGTGGTGGCTGTGGTGGTGGCTGTGGTGGCTGTGGTGGTGGCTGTGGTGGTGGCTGTGGTGGTGGCTGTGGTGGTGGTGGTTGTGGTGGTGGTGGTGGTGGTGCTGGTTGTGGTGCTGGTGGTTGTGGTGGTGGGGATTGACGGCTGTGGTGGTGGTGATTGTTGTGGTGGTGGTTCGGCGGGTGTGGTGGTGGCTGTAGTGGTGGTGGTGGTTGTTGTTGTGGTGGTGGTTAGGCGGGTGTGGTGGTAGTGGCTGTGGTGGTAGTGGTGGTGGTGGTGGTTAGGCGGGTGTGGTGGTGGTTGTGGTGGTAGTGGTGGTGGTGGTGGTTAGGCGGGTGTGTTATTTTTATTATTATATTTATTATTTTTAACAATATATTTTCGGATGTCGGGTCTAATGCTATAATTGTATGTTTTATTAACAGGATATCGAAAGTCGGTGTTTTGACGGTGGTGGTAGCGTAATCCTTATGGAGAAGTACACTGCGTTCATATTTCAGATTCAAACGCTTAACTGCGTTAGTATTCCAGATTCATGCACCGGAACGTCCACCAACGACAATGCTTCTGCACCCACAGTCTGTGACGGTGGAAGTAGATATTTAACGATGACTATGAGGGTAAACTGGAATGTTCTTCCACCTCCACCAACGACAATGCTTCTGCGTCAGCAACCTCGAGGGAGAACTCCTTTTGTACGGATTGGTTCTTCATGATGTGGAACCGGTTACTGAGATATCTTCTGTAACAACGAGGGAGCACCAGATCAGGTCGGAGGTTCTTCATGTGGTAATGGGGAAGCGGAAAGCACGTTTACCGTGGAACGCATCCTTAAACTTGATAGCAACAATATGGTGACCGAATAGAGATCTGAATAACCGATACAGTTTGCAAGAATTTAAGAATATGTAACAGTTAGCGATTTAGGGTTTAGTCGTTACATTTTGTATTAAAATGACATGTTTTGTGTATTAATATAAAACGATGTTTCGTGTATTTATTGCGTTATGGTTAATAAATGACAAGTGAAAAATAAATAATAAATAATAAACAATAATAACAATAACAACAATAAATAATAATAAACAATAATAACAATAACAACAATAAATAATAATAAACAATAATAATAACAATAACAACAATAAATAATAATAATAATAAACAATAATAACAATAACAACAATAAATAATAATAAACAATAATAATAATAATAAATAATAACAATAATAATAATAATAAATAATAACAATAATAATAATAATTTTAACAACAACAATAATAATAACAATAATAATAATAATAATAAACAATAATAACAATAACAACCATAAATAATAAATAACAATAATAATAATAATAATAATAATAAATAATAACAATAATAATAAATAATAAATAATAATAATAATAATAATTTTAACAACAACAATAATAATAACAATAATAACAATAATAATAATAATAAACAATAATAATAACAATAACAACAATAAATAATAAATAATAATAAACAATAATAACAATAATAACAATAACAACAATAAATAATAAATAATAATAATAATAAACAATAACAACAATAACAACAATAAAGAATTTCACGAAAAATAAATTGTTAACTTGGAAAAGGTGTTAGTAGATGTATCGTATTACACAAGGTAAGGCGTTAGTAGATAGTAATAGAAGTTCACGAAAAAGAATTTGTTAACTTGGCAAATGTGTAACATCCATGAAATATAGTGTATGCAACAATTTAAAAAAAAATATATTAATTAGGGTGTTTTATAACATAAAAAACCCTTAATTACCACATAAAATAGTTAAAAAAATTAATTTCAAATGAGTCGTATAGGGCAATGAGACACATATACAACACCTATAAGGTGCTCATTGATCAATAAGCCTCCCCTGGTTGACACCTTATGAGTGTCTCATTGACCAATAAGCCTCCCCTGGTGGTTTCCACTTTTAAAGTAGTTTTTGAATCAATGAGGGGCGTATAGGGCAAAAATGGGCGTATAGGAGTTGTTGTTAAAGCGTGTATAAATGATATACAATAACCAATTTATCAGCTCCTGTACAGGAGGATAAAGTGGTTAAGGCTTGTGTGTTATGTGTTAGGTGTGCGAGTTCGAATCTGGGGGGAGGCCGGTCCGATACAGAAGGACCCCTCTCCTTCTTATTTGACAACTCCTATACGCCCCTTTTTGCCCTATACGCCCCTCATTGATTCAAAAACTAATTTAAAAGTGGAAACCACCAGGGGAGGCTTATTGGTCAATGAGACACTCATAAGGTGTCAACCAGGGGAGGCTTATTTATCAATGAGCACCTTATAGGTGTTGTATATGTGTCTCATTGTCCTATTGTCCTATACGACTCATTTGAAATTAATTTTTTAACAATTTTATGTGGTAATTAAGGGTTTTTTATGTTATAAAACACCCTAATTAATATATTTTTTTTAAATTGTTGCATACACTATATTTCATGGATGTTACACCTTTGCCAAGTTAACAAATTGTTTTTCGTGAAGTTCTATTACTATCTAATAACGCCTTACCCTGTGTAATACGATACATCTACTAACACCTTTTCCAAGTTAACAATTTATTTTTCGTGAAATTCTTTATTATTGTTAATGTTATTATTGTTTATTATTATTATTTATTATTTATTGTTGTTATTGTTATTATTATTATTATTATTATTATTATTATTATTATTGTTTATTATTATTATTATTGTTATTATTTATTATTATTATTGTTATTATTTATTATTATTATTATTATTATTGTTATTTATTATTTATTGTTGTTATTGTTATTATTGTTTATTATTATTATTATTATTGTTGTTATTATTCTTGTTGTTAAAATTATTATTAATATTGTTATTATTTACTATTATTATTATTGTTATTATTATTATTATTATTATTTATTATTATATATTGTTGTTATTGTTACTAATGTTTATTATTATTATTTATTATTTATTGTTGTTATTGTTATTATTATTGTTTATTATTATTATTATTATTGTTATTATTGTTATTATTATTGTTGTTGTTAAAATTATTATTATTATTATTATTATTTATTGTTGTTATTATTATTATTATTGTTTATCATTATTATTTATTATTTATTGTTGTTATTGTTATTATTATTGTTTATTATTATTATTATTATTATTGTTGTTGTTAAAATTATTATTATTATTATTGTTAAAATTATTATTATTATTATTATTATTATTATTATTGTTATTAATTATTATTATTATTATTATTATTGTTTATTATTATTATTATTGTTATTATTTATTATTATTGTTACTATTGTTATAAAGGGATTTAAAAATGAAATCTGTTTTTTTTAATAAAAGGAATTAATTTTAATATAAATAAATGAATAATAAAAAATGTCAAATAAAAAAGGGAGGGGTCCTTCTGTATCGGACCGGCCTCCCCCGGGATTCGAACTCGCACAACTCACATAGAACACACAAGCCTTAACCAGTTTATCCTCCTGTACAGGAGCTGCTGAAATGGTTCTAGTAAATCCTTTATAGACTTCATACGCTTTAAACCCAACAACTCATATAAGTTGCTCATTGAACCATACGGCCCTCATTGAACACAAACACTTTCCCAACTTCAATAAAGGGGTAAACTAGATCTAAAATTTGAAAACTCACACACTAAAACACCAAGAACACACACACATGCTCTGGACCACACGATTTTCACAAGACAAAATCTGGACCACACGATGAAGGTTAGTTTGTATTCCAAATTTTATTGCTTAATCTTCAACCTTTTTTTATTTTTTGGTTTTATTTCCGCCGTTTGTGGTGGTGTTGGGTTTGACGGTGGTGTTGGGTTTGACAGTGGTGTTGGGTTTGATGGTGGTGGGGGATTGACTGTGGTGGGGAATGACGGCGGTGGGGGATTGACTTTGGTGGGGAATGACGGCGGTGGTGATTGACGGCAGTGGTGGTGGTGGTGGTGGTGGTTGTGGTGGTGGTGGTGGTGGCTGTGGTGGTGGTGGTGGTTGTGGTGGTGGTGGTGGTGGCTGTGGTGGTGGTTCGGCGGGTGTGGTGGTGGTGGTGGTAGGGTAACCCTACCCGACCCCCGGCCCGACACGTTTGCCGGGTCTAGACTTATATCATCGTTTTTTTTAAATGTGCATATGTTATTTTTATTATTATATTTATTATTTTTAACAATATATTTTCGGATGTCGGGTCTAATGCTATAATTGTATGTTTTATTAACAGGATATCGAAAGTCGGTGTTTTGACGGTGGTGGTAGCGTAATCCTTATGGAGAAGTACACTGCGTTCATATTTCAGATTCAAAAGCTTAACTGCATTCGTATTCCAGATTCACGAACAGTTTCTGGTCAACGGACTGATCGGTAACGTTACTCTACTTGTCCTCCGATTTAGGCGGCGCGCTCCAATTTCGGTTGCTTCATAGGACTCACTTGAATCGTCTCGGAAGTGGATTTCGGTTGGTTCAGATCTCTTTGGGTATATTCGAAAGCAACTAAAATACGTTGAATTACTGAATCAACAGAAATAACTGAAATCGAGAATCAACTTCTTCATCATATTTTTCATGCATTTCCATTAGCCACTGTTGTACGAAGAAACTGTTCGATTTCACGGTTTGTTTGAGAACCTGATTCAGATACACAACGGGTTCGTGTGAATCTAAGTAATAATATGTAATAGTTAGCGATTTAGTGTGTAGGGTTTAGGGTTTCGGCTATGTATTGTATTACATTTTGTATGAAAGTGTTGTGTTTTGTGTTATTTTATCAAAGAATGTTCACTTACATTTGCGTTATGGATTATAGAGAATTTGACGTTTTATAATAACACTTGATAAAACAAATGTAGAAGTTTTATAATACTAATTAAAAAAATGTTGACGTTTTATAATACTAATTAAAGACATAATAATAATTGATAAATAAAAAATTTGACATTTTATAATACACAAAATTCATTTCATAAAATATCGTCATGGGTCAAAGACCGTACCCGATCCCCGGCCCGACCCGTTTGCCGGGACGAAATGGACTTTGAAATACCTCACCGACGTATAGAAGCTATGAATGGGTGACAATGTACATGTATCGTATTAATTATTATTATTATTATTATTATTATTATTATTATTATTATTGCTAAGTTAACGGGATGATTGTCCGATGTCCGTACGAAATGGACTTTGAAATACCTCACCGACGTATAGAAACTATGAATGGGTGACAATGCACATGTATCGTATTACACAGGGGTAGGGTGTTAGTAGATACTAATAGAACTTCACGAAAAAGAATTTGTTAACTTGGCAAATGTGTAACATCCGTGAAATATAGTGTATGCAACAATTTAAAAAAAATATTAATTAGGGTGTTTATAACATAAAAAACCCTTAATTACCACATAAAATTGTTAAAAAAATTAATTTCATATGAGCCGTATAGGGCAATGAGACCCATTTACAACTCCTATAAGGTTCTCATTGATCAACAAGCCTCCCCTGGTTGACACCTTATGAGTGTCTCATTGACCAAAAAGCCTCCCCTGGTGGTTTCCACTTTTAAAAGGAATTAATTTTAATATAAATAAATGAATAATAAAAAATGTCAAATAAAAAAGGGAGGGGTACTTCTGTCTCGGACCGGCCTCCCCCGGGATTCGAACTCGCACAACTCGCATAGAACACACAAGCCTTAACCAGTTTATCCTCCTGTACAGGAGCTGATAAATTGGTTCTAGTAAATCCTTTATACACTTCGTACGCTTTAACATAACAACTATAACATATGCTTCGATCCATAGAATATAATCATCATTATACTTCATGTTTTAACAATGATTCTTGAAAAACAGGTTGCAAAATTCCACTTGCCGCGATAGATAAATTCTGGAAAAAACTTGATTTTTCGACAGAAGAACTTAATCAAGACGAGTGTAATATTCAGGCGGAAATGGATAACCTCACACAGCAACTACATACGCAGCCACCTCTAGTGGTAAAAAGTATGTTGTCGAAGATGAAAGCGGTGTTGAATCCAAGTATGACTGACCATCAACCGCCTGAGGTACAACAAGATACTAGGGGCCGCCCAACTACGAAAGTAAAACTACAAAAGAATAAAGATAAACAACCTGAATCACAGAGGAACGACTACACTCAAAAGCCAAATGTGCGACGTAGTCGTTCAAAGAAAACCAAAGAAGAAAAAAATACACTTCCAATTATAGATAAAGACTTTCCACGGTTGGCCGGGCACAGGTACATACGTATATAAATACATATATACATACATATATTTAGAATTCTTTTTCAATTTTTTATTTTTTAATATTTTTTAGTTTTTTTTTTGCCAATTATAGGTATAAAAACGTGATCGAGCGTTTTAAGGATTGGCTTCCATCTAGCTATCGGAGATACATAATGCATATCGAAGATGCCCAGCCGGACGGTAACTGTGGGTTTCGATCCATAGCTATGGGTTTGGGGTATGACCAGAAAGAGTGGAAGTGGGTCCGCCAAGAGCTACTCGACGAGATGTTCATTAACAGAATGCGTTGGGGGCATATACTCGAATCATTGGACAAGGGATGTTACGATAATGTGTATCGATCGATAAATTGGTTAAATGTTGAACCTGCACCTATGGCATGCTGGATGTGGTTGCCCTACACAGGGTTGTTGGTGGCTCAAAAATTTGGGGTGATTGTTCAACATTTAAGCAACGGTGTTTGTCAAACTTACTTCCCGATGTTCGATGGACCGCAGGTTTACCCGAACCATTCCATTTTAACGATTGCTTATGTCGAAGATAGCCATTTCATCATGGTTAAGTTAGCGGATGATAGCCCGATGCCAGTACCAAATGGACTTTGGAATATATACCGAAGTATGGAAGCTATGGAATGGGAGACAATGTACATGTCTCGTATTGCACAGGGTAGGGCGTTACTACGTAGTAATAGAACTCGAAAAAAAGAAGTTATTGACTTGTGTTAGGTGTAGCATCCGTGAAACATAGTGTACGCAAACGAACTTATTAATGTTTCTCTTTATTATAATTTAAATATATTGTAACATCCGTCAAATATAGTGTACGCAACAATTTTTTTTATAATTTTTTTTTAATTAAAGTGCTTCATTTAAAAGAAAAGAGTACAAAATAAAAGAAAACTATTGTTTTAAAGGGATTTAAAATTGTTGACTCAAACTAAAAATGAAATCTGTTTTTTTTTTAATAAAAGGAATTAATTTTAATATAAATAAATGAATAATAAAAAAATTAGAATTACACAAATAAAAAAGGGAGGGGTCCTTCTGTATCGGACCGGCCTCCCCCAGGTTTCGAACTCGCACCCTTCGCATAGAACACACAAGCATTAACCAGTTTATCCTCATGTACAGGAGCTGATAAATTGGTTATAGTATATCCTTTATACACTTCATACGCTTTAAACCCAACAACTCCTATAAGTTGCTCATTGAACCATACGGCCCTCATTGAACACAAACACTTTCCCAACTTCAATAAAGGGGTAAACTAGATCTAAAATTTGAAAACTCACACACTAAAACACCAAGAACACACACACACGCTCTGGACCACACGATTTTCACAAGACAAACTCTGGACCACACGATGAAGGTTAGTTTGTATTCCAAATTTTATTGCTTAATCTTCAACCTTTTTTTTATTTTTTGGTTTTATTTCCGCCGTTTGTGGTGGTGTTGGGTTTGACGGTGGTGTTGGGTTTGACGGTGGTGTTGGGTTTGATGGTGGTCGGGGATTGACTGTGGTGGGGAATGACGGCGGTGGGGGATTGACTTTGGTGGGGAATGACGGTGGTGGTGATTGACGGCAGTGGTTGTGGTAGTGGTGGTGGCTGTGGTGGTGGCTGTGGTGGTTGTGGTGGTGGTGGTTGTGGTGGTGGGGATTGACGGCTGTGGTGGTGGTGATTGTTGTGGTGGTGGTTCGGCGGGTGTGGTGGTGGCTGTGGTGGTGGTGGTGGTGGCTGGTGTTGTGGTGGTGGTTAGGCGGGTGTGGTGGTAGTGGCTGTGGTGGTAGTGGTGGTGGTGGTGGTTAGGCGGGTGTGGTGGTAGTGGTGGTGGTGGTGGTTAGGCGGGTGTGTTATTTTAATTATTATATTTATTATTTTTAACAATATATTTTCGGATGTGGGGTCTAATGCTATAATTGTATGTTTTATTAACAAGATATCGAAAGTCGGTGTTTTGACGGTGGTGGTAGCGTAATCCTTATGGAGAAGTACACTGCGTTCATATTTCATATTCAAACGCTTAACTGCGTTCTTATTCCAGATTCATGCACCGGAACGTCCACCAACGACAATGCTTCTGCACCCACAGTCTGTGACGGTGGAAGTAGATATTTAACGGTGACTATGAGGGTGAACTGGAATGTTCTTCCACCTCCACCAACGACAATGCTTCTGCGTCAGCAACCTCGAGGGAGAACTCCTTTTGTACGGATTGGTTCTTCATGCTGTGGAACCGGTTACTGAGATATCTTCTGTAACAACGAGGGAGCACAAGATCAGGTCGGAGGTTCTTCATGTGGTAATTGGGAAGCGGAAAGCACGTTTACCGTGGAACGCATCCTTAAACTTGATATCAACAATATGGTGTCCGAATAGAGATCTTAATAACCGATACAGTTTGCAAGAATTTAAGAATATGTAACAGTTAGCGATTTAGGGTTTAGTCCTTACATTTTGTATTAAAATGACATGTTTTGTGTATTAATATAAAACGATGTTTCGTGTATTTATTGCGTTATGGTTAATAAATGACAAGTGAAAAATAAATAATAAATAAAAAACAATAATAACAATAACAACAATAAATAATAATAAACAATAATAACAATAACAACAATAAATAATAAATAATAATAATAAACAATAATAACAATAACAACAATAAATAATAATAAACAATAATAATAATAATAAATAATAACAATAATAATAATAATAATAAATAATAACAATAATAATAATAATTTTAACAACAACAATAATAACAATAATAATAATAATAATAAACAATAATAACAATAACAACCATAAATAATAAATAACAATAATAATAATAATAATAAATAATAACAATAATAATAAATAATAAATAATAATAATAATAATAATTTTAACAAGAACAATAATAATAACAATAATAACAATAATAATAAACAATAATAATAACAATAACAACAATAAATAATAAATAATAATAAACAATAATAACAATAATAACAATAACAACAATAAATAATAATAATAAACAATAATAACAATAACAACAATAAAGAATTTCACGAAAAATAAATTGTTAACTTTGAAAAGGTGTTAGTAGATGTATCGTATTACACAAGGTAAGGCGTTAGTAGATAGTAATAGAAGTTCACGAAAAAGAATTTGTTAACTCGGCAAAGGTGTAACATCCATGAAATATAGTGTATGCAACAATTTAAAAAAATATATATTCATTAGGGTGTTTTATAACATAAAAAACCCTTAATTACCACATAAAATTGTTAAAAAAATTAATTTCAAATGAGTCGTATAGGGCAATGAGACACATATACAACACCTATAAGGTGCTCATTGATCAATAAGCCTCCCCTGGTTGACACCTTATGAGTGTCTCATTGACCAATAAGCCTCCCCTGGTGGTTTCCACTTTTAAAGTAGTTTTTGAATCAATGAGGGGCGTATAGAGCAAAAATGGGCGTATAGGAGTTGTTGTTAAAGCGTGTATAAATGATATACAATAACCAATTTATCAGCTCCTGTACAGGAGGATAAAGTGGTTAAGGCTTGTGTGTTATGTGTTAGGTGTGCGAGTTCGAATCTGGGGGGAGGCCGGTCCGATACAGAAGGACCCCTCTCCTTTTTATTTGACAACTCCTATACGCCCCTTTTTGCCCTATACGCCCCTCATTGATTCAAAAACTAATTTAAAAGTGGAAACCACAAGGGGAGGCTTATTGGTCAATGAGACACTCATAAGGTGTCAACCAGGGGAGGCTTATTTATCAATGAGCACCTTATAGGTGTTGTATATGTGTCTCATTGCCCTATACGACTCATTTGAAATTAATTTTTTTAACAATTTTATGTGGTAATTAAGGGTTTTTTATGTTATAAAACACCCTAATTAATATATATTTTTTTAAATTGTTGCATACACTATATTTCATGGATGTTACACCTTTGCCAAGTTAACAAATTGTTTTTCGTGAAGTTCTATTACTATCTAATAACGCCTTACCCTGTGTAATACGATACATCTACTAACACCTTTTCCAAGTTAACAATTTATTTTTCGTGAAATTCTTTATTGTTGTTAATGTTATTATTGTTTATTATTATTATTTATTGTTGTTATTGTTATTATTATTATTATTATTATTATTGTTATTATTGTTATTATTATTGTTGTTGTTAAAATTATTATTATTATTATTATTATTATTATTATTGTTGTTTATTATTATTATTATTATTGTTATTATTTATTATTATTATTATTGTTATTATTTATTATTATTATTGTTATTTATTATTTATTCTTGTTATAGTTATTATTGTTTATTATTATTATTATTATTGTTATTATTATTGTTGTTGTTAAAATTATTATTAATATTGTTATTATTTATTATTATTATTATTGTTATTATTTATTATTATTTATTATTATTATTATTTATTGTTGTTATTGTTACTAATGTTTATTATTATTATTTATTATTTATTATTATTATTATTATTATTGTTATTATTGTTATTATTATTGTTGTTGTTAAAATTATTATTATTATTATTTATTATTTATTGTTGTTATTGTTATTATTATTGTTTATTATTATTATTTATTATTTATTGTTGTTATTGTTATTATTATTGTTTATTATTATTATTATTGTTAAAATTATTATTATTATTATTATTATTGTTATTATTTATTATTATTATTATTATTATTGTTTATTATTATTATTATTGTTATTATTTATTATTATTGTTACTATTGTTATAAAGGGATTTAAAAATGAAATCTGTTTTTTTTAATAAAAGGAATTAATTTTAATATAAATAAATGAATAATAAAAAATGTCAAATAAAAAAGGGAGGGGTCCTTCTGTATCGGACCGGCCTCCCCCGGGATTCGAACTCGCACAACTCACATAGAACACACAAGCCTTAATCAGTTTATCCTCCTGTACAGGAGCTGCTGAAATGGTTCTAGTAAATCCTTTATAGACTTCATACGCTTTAAACCCAACAACTCATATAAGTTGCTCATTGAACCATACGGCCCTCATTGAACACAAACACTTTCCCAACTTCAATAAAGGGGTAAACTAGATCTAAAATTTGAAAACTCACACACTAAAACACCAAGAACACACACACACGCTCTGGACTACACGATTTTCACAAGACAAAATCTGGACCACACGATGAAGGTTAGTTTGTATTCCAAATTTTATTGCTTAATCTTCAACCTTTTTTTATTTTTTGGTTTTATTTCCGCCGTTTGTGGTGGTGTTGGGTTTGACGGTGGTGTTGGGTTTGACGGTGGTGTTGGGTTTGATGGTGGTGGGGGATTGACTGTGGTGGGGAATGACGGCGGTGGGGGATTGACTTTGGTGGGGAATGACGGCGGTGGTGATTGACGGCAGTGGTGGTGGTGGTGGTGGTGGTTGTGGTGGTGGTGGTGGTTGTGGTGGTGGTGGTGGTGGTTGTGGTGGCTGTGGTGGTGGTTCGGCGGGTGTGGTGGTGGTGGTGGTAGGGTAACCCTACCCGACCCCCGACCCGACACGTTTGCCGGGTCTAGACTTATATCATCGTTTTTTTTAAATGTGCATATGTTATTTTTATTATTATATTTATTATTTTTAACAATATATTTTCGGATGTCGGGTCTAATGCTATAATTGTATGTTTTATTAACAGGATATCGAAAGTCGGTGTTTTGACGGTGGTGGTAGCGTAATCCTTATGGAGAAGTACACTGCGTTCATATTTCAGATTCAAAAGCTTAACTGCATTCGTATTCCAGATTCACGAACAGTTTCTGGTCAACGGACTGATCGGTAACGTTACTCTACTTGTCCTCCGATTTAGGCGGCGCGCTCCAATTTCGGTTGCTTCATAGGACTCACTTGAATCGTCTCGGAAGTGGATTTCGGTTGGTTCAGATCTCTTTGGGTATATTCGAAACCAACTAAAATACGTTGAATTACTGAATCAACAGAAATAACTGAAATCGAGAATCAACTTCTTCATCATATTTTTCATGCATTTCCATTAGCCACTGTTGTACGAAGAAACTGTTCGATTTCACGGTTTGTTTGAGAACCTGATTCAGATACACAACGGGTTCGTGTGAATCTAAGTAATAATATGTAATAGTTAGCGATTTAGTGTGTAGGGTTTAGGGTTTCGGCTATGTATTGTATTACATTTTGTATGAAAGTGTTGTGTTTTGTGTTATTTTATCAAAGAATGTTCACTTACATTTGCGTTATGGATTATAGAGAATTTGACGTTTTATAATAACACTTGATAAAACAAATGTAGAAGTTTTATAATACTAATTAAAAAAATGTTGACGTTTTATAATACTAATTAAAGACATAATAATAATTGATAAATAAAAAATTTGACATTTTATAATACACAAAATTCATTTCATAAAATATCGTCATGGGTCAAAGACCGTACCCGATCCCCGGCCCGACCCGTTTGCCGGGACGAAATGGACTTTGAAATACCTCACCGACGTATAGAAGCTATAAATGGGTGACAATGTACATGTATCGTATTAATTATTATTATTATTATTACTACTATTATTATTATTATTATTGTTATTATTATTATTATTGTTATTATTATTATTATTATTATTGCTAAGTTAACGGGATGATTGTCCGATGTCCGTACGAAATGGACTTTGAAATACCTCACCGACGTATAGAAACTATGAATGGGTGACAATGCACATGTATCGTATTACACAAGGGTAGGGTGTTAGTAGATACTAATAGAACTTCACGAAAAAGAATTTGTTAACTTGGCAAATGTGTAACATCCGTGAAATATAGTGTATGCAACAATTTAAAAAAAATATATTAATTAGGGTGTTTATAACATAAAAAACCCTTAATTACCACATAAAATTGTTAAAAAAATTAATTTCATATGAGCCGTATAGGGCAATGAGACCCATTTACAACTCCTATAAGGTTCTCATTGATCAACAAGCCTCCCCTGGTTGACACCTTATGAGTGTCTCATTGACCAAAAAGCCTCCCCTGGTGGTTTCCACTTTTAAAAGGAATTAATTTTAATATAAATAAATGAATAATAAAAAATGTCAAATAAAAAAGGGAGGGGTACTTCTGTCTCGGACCGGCCTCCCCCGGGATTCGAACTCGCACAACTCGCATAGAACACACAAGCCTTAACCAGTTTATCCTCCTGTACAGGAGCTGATAAATTGGTTCTAGTAAATCCTTTATACACTTCGTACGCTTTAACAACAACTCCTATACGCCCTTTTTGCCCTATACGCCCCTCATTGATTCAAAAACTACTTTTCAGGTTTGACCAAATAGAGAATAGATCTAAAACCCACACACTAAAACACCAAGAAACACACACTGTCTCTCTCGTATAGCTCGGCTTAGAACGTATCAACCTATACGGTCCATATTTTCATAAAAGGTTAGTGTATTATTTCATCTTTCCTTCGTTTATTTTTTAATTTTTTTTTAAATTATGGCCGGTGGTGTTGGGTTTGACGGCGGTGTTGGGTTTTACGGTGGTGGGGGATTAACGGCGGTGGGGGTTTGACGGTGGTGGTGGTGGTGGTGGTTATTGACGGGTGTGGTGGTGGTTAGGCGGGTGTGGTGGTGGTTAGGCGGGTGTGGTGGTGGTGGGGGTTTGACGGTGGTGGTGGTTGTGGTGGTGGTTATTGACGGCTGTGGTGGTGGTTAGGCGGCTGTGTTGGTGGTGGTTGTGGTGGTGGTGGTTGTGGTGGTGGTGGTGGTGGTGGTTGTGGTGGTGGTGGTTTGTCGATTATTTAGATGTTAATTTGTTAGAAATTTCTTACAAGTTTATAAAAATTGTAAAAAGTTTATAATATGACACGTATTATATATTAATTTTTGCAGATATGTCGTCAGACGAGGAGGAGTTTGGTGCGATACAGGTGCCTGGATTCGATGAGATGGCCGGGGGTGATTGTTCGGGTAATCCCTTTATGGACTACCCGAACAATTCTAGGGAGTATAAACGTTTTAACAGGTTGCGACAAATGAAGGTGGGTCGGCAGAGGGCATTGTCATGGGAGGCTTTACGGGAGGTCGGGGAGGAGGAGAGAGCCCGGGGTTTGATCAGGGAGAATTCCCCGTGGGATCGCATGTTTTCGGTGGCGGCTGGGCCATCTTATAGGACCGTGATGGTGGAGTTTCTGTCCACATTCGTGTTTCGTCCACGGCCGGCTGACCGACCCAATTCGGATATGGACGATCCGAACGTGGAAGCACCGCCTCCCGAGGTATCTTTCTGTTTGTTCGGGCAGCGACAAAATTGGTCGCTGCGTCAGTTTGCTGTTGCCACCGGTTTCTATACCGATGATGAGTTGGTTCAGGACATCTATACCACCGCGATTTGGGCTATGCCTGATGATCAGTTGTTTGCTTGGTGGCCCACTCTATGTCCTGGAAGACCCTTCGGTAAGAAGGCCCGGGTTTCTGACATTCCTGACCCACTCGTTCGCTACATACACCGCTGCATTGCCACGTCGATCTCTGCGCGTGTCAAAAGCAACGAGTGGGTCACGAAGGTGGATTTGTTCTTTCTGTACTGCTTATATACGGGCACACCGTGCGCCCTCCATCGCTGTCTGGCGGAGTATTTCGCCTCGTACGGCAAACGGCAGAGGCGTAGCCGTTTGATTGGAGGGGCGTTTATCACGCGTATTGCCCAACATTGCGGTCTGTATTACCCATTCCTTGGTGATATGCCGGCCCCAGCACCACACGAGCTCTTAGATCTTAGGACGATGAGAGGGATGAAGATTGCGGTGAACTTTCCGGATATCGGGCATCGGTTTGTTGACGAACACCAACAGATTTATGAACCCCAACCGATAGTCCACCAGCCACTGCTCGAGGCTGGGGAGGTGGAGATGCCGCATATTGCTGACGTGCCTGCTATGGATAGAGACATGGAGCCTCAGGTTGACCAGGGGCATCCGCAGGAGCCGCCACAGATTCCACAACGCGTTTATCATGCAGTGCGGTTGCCTCAGTCCACCCAACGTCTCCTTGAGAGGCTGGTGGCGGGTCAGGATGGTATGATGGCCAGCTGGACACAGCAGTTTCAGCGGATGGACAGGCGGATGGACCGGATGGAGGATTTGATGGAGTGGGTGATGGCTAGTGGGGCCGAGAGACGTACCCAGGCGGGGTTGCCGGTTCGACCCCCGCCACATCCACGAGTGTATCCGGGTTTCGACATGGAGGCAGGTCCGTCCGGGACGCAGGCAGGTGGTGGGGATGATTCTGACGACAGCGATAAGGAGATGGAGGATTAGTATTTGTTTTTGTTGGGTGAATTTTATTTTGTTAAACATTTGTGGGCATGTATGAACAAATATTTATTTCTTTTTGTTTATTTTGGTATGTTTAAACATTTGTAACTTGATGAATGTTTGTTCGTTTTGTTATTTATGCTTAGTTATTTATGCTTAGTCGACTTATTTTAAAAAACAACATTTAAAAAAAAAACTTAGTATATATAATAACAATGAAAAATAACAAGACAAACAACACAATATTCGATTACATTTTTTTTAAAACTTAATATATATATAAAAAACGGCATTTATAAATAATATTCGATTACATGTCTTGCATAAACTTACATACTAACAATGAAAAATAACAAGACAAACAACACAAAAAAAATCCAACTGATTATCAACCAACGTTCCCTCTTACGAACAACACTTGAATGAATATCTTCAAATTCCGCTTCTTGCAATTTATAAATTCGAACCTCCTCTCTCAAAAAATTGACTTCGTTTTTAAGCAAAGCCTTCGTATCCATCAGTTCTTTGATGACCACACATGCTCGACGACACATGGGAGGATCGACCCACACAAAGAAGTTGCACTTAGAACGCTGACACGAAAAAAAATAAATCACTAATATACAAGGGTTAATGGAAAAAAAATACATTAAAAACATACCATACTGTGACAAGTGTAAAATTGACGTCCGGGATTAGCTTCAGTCCAAGATGTTCTTAGTGCAGCCGTCCTACCACATCTGCAAACAACCATTGTGAATTTGTGATTGTGAAGATGGTGTATATTTCTATGGCAAGTAAGGATGACAAAAATACCCGACATTTGCAACCAACATATACAAGCTTTTAAAAAAAACCAAACCAATATGCCGCTCAAAGGCCCATACGCGCGTATGGTGGGTACGGATCCTGACCACTTTTCAGCCCATATGCCTCGTATAGCCCGATGAGACCCATATCCACCTACCTTTTCTGAAAAGTTGACAGGACATTTATGACACCCCACTTGCATATGCCCCTCATCGACCCATACGGGTCTCATTGAAGTTCAGTTTCACTTCCTTTATACTTTAACCGAGAACAAGTACAGTGTACATATCCAAATACAAAAGTTTTTTTTTGGTTAGACGAGTTCTGGACCACACGATGACAATCCGGAAGGGGACCGCACGCGTCTCTCGTATAGTTTTTGCTCTCATATCGGTCTATATGGTCGGAATATTCAAGGTTAGTTTACCCTTGTTTTTTTGTGGTTTTATTTTGCCGGTTTGTGGTGGTGTTGTGGTTGGGGTTGTGGTGGTGGTGGTGGTGGTGGTGTTGGGGTTGTGGTTGTGGTGGTGGTGGTGGGGGTGGGTCGGCTGGGGTGGTGGTGGTGGTGGTGGGTCGGCTAGGGGTGATGGTGGTGTTGGGGTTGTGGTGGTGGTGGTGGGTCGGCTGGGGTGGTTGTGGTGGTGGGTCGGCTGGGTGGTGGTGGTGGTGGTGGGTAGGCTGTGGTGGTGGTGGTTCGGCTGGGGTGGTGGTGGTGGTGGGTCGGCTGGGGTGGTGGTGGTGGTGGGGGTGGGTAGGCTGTGGTGGTGGTGGGTCGGCTGGGGTGGTGGTGGTGGTGGGTCGGCTGGGGTGGTGGTGGTTGACGGTGGTGAGGTGGTGTTGTGTTGTGGGTGGTAGGCTGTGGTGGTTTTGGTGGTGGTGAGGTCGGCTGTGGTGGTGGTGGGTGGTCGGCTGTGGTGGTGGTGGTGTTGGTGGTGGTGTTGTTTGTTTATTATATTTTACAATATAATTTCTAATATCGAGTCTAACACTATAATTCTATGTTTTTTAACAGGATATCGAAAGTCGGTGTTTTGACGGTGGTGGAAACGTAATTCTTATGGAGAAGTGTACTGCGTTCATATTTCAGATTCATGCGCCGGGACGTCGGTCTAGGGTGAGGTGCTTGGCGGTGGGGGATGCATCATCCAACATCATTAGCCAGGTCACCCGGAACTCTGACAGTGCACTCTTGATAGCATCTACCGACGCCCGGTAGTTCCGTGACCACCATATACCATCACGCGTCTGAACCGGCTTTTAAACCGGACGGAATCTACGAAGAAACTGTTCGATTTCACGGTTTGTTTGAGAACCTGGTTCAGATACACAACGGTCTCTTTGCTTCGTCCACTAGAACTATTTGTGTATGCATTCTTTTGGTAACTAACAAAAGAATGCATACACAAATAGTTCTAGTGGACGAAGCAAAGAGACCGTTGTGTATCTGAACCAGGTTCTCAAACAAACCGTGAAATCGAACAGTTTCTTTGTAGATTCCGTCCGGTTTAAAAGCCGGATCAGACGCGTGATGGTATATGGAGAAACTACGTTCGTATTTCAGATTCATGCACTAGAACGCCGATCTAGGATTACGTGTTATCGGAGTAGCCCGTTGACTCGTCAGCTCCAAGTGACGCTAGCCAACGCGGTCCGCCCTGTAACATGTCCTTCCAAGAGAGGAGTTCATTAGTGTTCTCACGAGCCTTCCACCAACGGGAATGCTACTTCGCTCACCATCCCGAAAAGACGCGGAAGGCTGGACGGTGGTTGATAAACGAAATGCCGACTCCACTACTCCAACCTCCTGATCCCTTATGCCATTTCAGTGTGGTAGATGTGAAGCAGAATCCCGTTGGAAGGTTGGGTTCGGTACACAATTTCAAGACAGTCGTGGCTGTCTTTATATTGTGTATGCTGCACCCATCGTTTTCCTGTACAGGAATTCAAAAATATGTAACAATTAGCGATCTAGGGTTTAGGGTTTAGTCGCATTCTGTATCAAAGTTACATGTTTTGTGTATTAATATAAAACGATGTTTAATTACATTTTAAATTACGTTTCTTGTTGCGTTATGGTTAATAAACGACAATTGGAAAACAACTAAAGACTTTCAGAAGTTGACATTTTTTAACATACAAATTGCGTTATAGAAACAATTAAACACATAATAATAATTGATAAATAAAAAAGTTGACATTTAATAAAACGTTTAATAATACTTATAAAAAATGGCATTTTATAATATATACAATTCGTTTTATAAAAAAAAAATTGACATTTAATAATACGTATAAAAAATTGGCATTTAATAATATACACAATTCATTTCATAAAAATATGAAGTTTTTATAATACTAACACAATTTTTTATAACAACATTTTATAAATTTTTTTTAATTTTCTTAATATTTCACAACTTCCCCATACAAATACCCTATCAAAATAAAGTTCCACACACCTCAATCATTGGTAATCATTGGCTGACACCCAATGATTGGCATTAATTAGATGGCAGGGGGGTGTGTAAATACTTTTCAATCGTATTGGGCAATGAGGGGCGTATGGGTGGGGCCAGTTTCAGGCGTATTGGGCAATGAGGGTCATTTAGGGTTAGGGGGTGTGTAGATACTTTGGGGGGGGGGGGGGGGGGTGGATACCTCCTCCGTTTCAGAATCGTTACTTTCGGTTCGACACCGGTCTAACACCATGTAACAACCCGCACTTTTGCGCGTTGTTACTACTCGTTATACTCGTTACGCCTAGCACCAGAGATTCGGATCATAATGTAACTATATCGTATATATCGCTATTCGAAGGATAATCGCATATTTTCAAGCTACAATATCATTATACTACACTACTTTCACACTAACACTCACGGAGGCACTGAGTGAGGACCTATTCTACCCTCCTCAGTGGCCGTGATGTGTCGAACGTAAACAAACAACGCTAACAAGGACTCTCGGGTGAGTGCTGTAGCTCCAGTCGTCATGACGATGATGACAATACGAGTAAACGGTACCCCGTCAGTCTTTGTGGCACTACACGAAATAACGTTCACGATGACATCAAGAAAGGACCTATGCTACCCTCACTGATGGCCGTGCAACGTCGATAACAATCGCATACTCGAATCGGAAACCGACTGTAAAGTATCGAAACCTTGGATTATGGATACGTAAATACGACCCCTAGTGATATATATATATATAATAATAACATTATAATAATAATATAAATTGATTATGAAAGACACACGCTTCGAAAACTATCAAATCGATCAGAAACGAAGAAGTCCGGCCCGTCAGGATGTCTATCCGGACGGATAGACCATCCGGACGGATGGGCATGCGCACGGATGGCCATCCGCACGCATGGGCCATCCGCACGGATGGGCCATCCGCACGGATGGGCTATCCGGGCCCAAACCTCTTTTCCTCTCCTCTTTCGCCTATAAATAGCCTGTCACATCACTATACAAGTGATGTGACAGCTCCTGTTCAACCACGCGCACCAAGACCCTTTTCTCTCGATTTCCTCGCGATTCCGGTAAGATTTCAACATAAAACTTGTACTTCTGCAATCTACACTCGATTCTACATCATTCTATCTTTCAAAACTCGAATTCTAACCGTGAAATCTACGGACTTGAGGCGTTTTGAAGTGATGTCACCAAGAGTTCTTATGAACTTCCAGTTGGGGTCTCATTTCACTGTAAACGACTCAGATCCAGTTGATTTCCACATGTTTTAATGACAAATCACACCTAAATCTGTGTGATTTCGAGTTAACCATGAAGAACCACCATGAACGGCCAGATCTGATGGAACGGGGTGATTCCCGGCCGTTAGAATGAGTCGGAATTGACGGAACTTCAAGTGTTAGTACGAAATTACACTACTCTAAGCGAAAACGAACGTTTTTCTCTCCGTTAAACACTCGAAAACAGTGCGAAACAGACATGACAGCCGCACGGACAACAGGTCAGCCCGCACGGATGACACAAGTCCGCACGGATGACATGTCAGTCCGCACGGACGACATGTCACCCGCACGGATGACATGTCACCCGCACGCCTTACTCACCCGCACGGATGACACACTGGTCCGCACGGTTGACACACTCCGCACGTATGACTGCCCGCACGGTTGACATGTTGATCCGCACGTATGGCTGTCCGCACCACCTATCCGCACGTATCCCTCATGGTCCGCACGGATGACACATTGTCCGCACGGATCACATGTTATCCGCACGGATAACATGTCATCCGTACGGATGAGGACCAATTGACCCAAGCATGTAACTTTTCAAGGCAATCTTGCTTAACCGTATTTCGTTTACTCTATTTCTTCAAGGATCATTACAGACAACTCGTAACCGACTCAATCAAGTCGTAATCTCGCTAAATACGCACTGTGAGTATACTTGACCCCTTTTTCAATCGAATTTTGGGTGTAACATACGTTTCCAACAAATCAAGCTTATCAAACGGAATATTCAATCAATCGAGCTATCACTTGCGAATAACTGTTATGCATAGATATACGTGATGCTAGTTGCATATGTGCTAGGACTTATACTCGCGACGTCCCACCAAGACTAGTATAGTACTATTGCGCCCGACGGGGTCTAGTTATGCCATCGTACATTCGAGCATCGAGGACTTAGTTGGTAGTATCAGTTTTGTGAGTATATATGTCGTGTATTACGTTTATGCATGTGGAAATTCGCAGTACTTTTAATCTATTATGCTATACTTATCAAACCTGTATACTCGCCAATACTTATGTATTGACAAACTATTTTAACGTATGTTGCAGGTTAGATTGCAGACTATATCAAATCAAGCTAGGGAGTCTAGAAACTCAACTAAATCTAGGTTGTCGGATTTGCATTATTCGAGAGAGCAAGAAATCTGTGATAACTTATGTGATTGTATTATTTGTTAGTATGGGATAACGAATGTATTAAATATTATCGCAATATAGTTGTTATGGATTCTCTTGAGCAATCTGATTCGCCTAGTGCCGCGCCCCGATGATTCCGCCATCGGTTGGGGTGTGACAGATTGGTATCAGAGCCATAACTATAGGGAATTAGGTCAGACTCGACCTAGTCCGGGTCGACGTCTTAGAAATTGACCTAGTCTATAGTCTAAGTACCAACAGGCCGACTCGTACGAACCCAGTGGGGTTTGTATTGGGCTTACTTGATACTCTCGATCGAAATCGCTAAAAGCTACAACTTTGTGTGAACGCCGCATACTACAACTTCACACGAAGAAGCCTTTCCTAAGGCTAAAATGCTACTTAGCCTTTCCTAAGGCCGACACAATACACACGTTTTCGAAAATACTCGCATGACGAAACCGAGCGATCCAGTCGAGATCAGGTGTGAAAACCAAGAACTCTCGATAGGATTACTCACTCAGCGCATTTTTCTAGCACGAGAACCTTTCATCGAGTTAGGAGTGACATCCACATCTCGACAAAAGTCTCCATTTCTAAATCTAGTGGAACTCACGAATTCATTCAAAGAGCATAACCACAATTAGGAACCAAGCTGTTAAGTCAGGGGTGAAACCCGTACCTTAATAAGTCGTTCTACTCTCTATAGACTGGTTTTCAAAAGCTCTCACCAAGGACTCGACTATTGCAATAACTCGAGCCACGCGATGACTAGGAAGACGAATGCCATGAGCTGCATCCCAGTGGAAGCATGTAGTCTTCTAGGTCAACGCGCGAGCACGAACTTGTTGAATATAGTTGGGTTACCTTGGGTAGTCGACGCCTAAACACCCAAGGCACTCTATTATACGACCCGCCAACTTTACAATGATTGGAACTTATTTACATTTTGAACTTTACGCTTTATCGAATTCTCAATGTAACGATTTTCACTCCTCACTTTATAAACGCACGATTCGCACAGCCATCGCAATCTAAAACGAAACTCGAATGTTCGCAACAAAACTAATGCATAATCTATCGCATTCGCTCTCGTTTCTCACTTCAACACGACCTCGCTTATCCTAAATCGACCCGTATGTGTATGATTACAAATTACATCTATATAAATACATATATATATACGTATAAACAAACAAGTCATTGTGTGAGAACTTAGGAATTTCGTGTTTCCTACGTGGCTCCTATGTGGTTCTTATTACTATACTATCGCACCAAGTTTCGAACGCGCTCAACCACAACGCAAAACTCGAAATTCATTATGATCGAATCTCACTCCAAGTCTCTTCCTGTCTAGATGACTTCCAACAACTCTACCTCGAGACGAGTAGCTAAGAGGAAAGCCAAACGAAGCGCCGAGAAGAGGATTGCTTCACTTATAGTCAAGGAAGTGAGTAAGCTTAGTCCTCAAATTGCCGCTCGAGTGCACTCTCGCAGCCACTCTCGAGTTTCGGAAGACGTTAAGACAGGAGAGCCGCAATCTACTTTTCTCTACAAGCACTTCAAAGCCTGTGACCCGATGGGATTCACGGGTGAAGAACGTGCGACTCAACTACTCCAGTGGTTCGATTCTATCGAAGTTACCCTTCGTCAAAGCGGGTGTCCCGATAGTCTCCGTACTACTTGCGCCACCGGAGTATTTCAATCACGAGCACTCGACTGGTGGACCGCCGAACGTAACAAACGTGGAATCTCTGAAGCTTACGCCCTCTCTTGGGATGAGCTGAAGGAACTCATGAAGAAAGAATATTGTCCTCCACACGAAATTCAGAAGCTAGAAAACGAGTTTTGGGAAATCAAGCAAGCAAAAGGTGACAATGCTGGCTACACCGCAAGGTTCAAGCAGCTTAGCGTAATTTGCCCAGATCAAGTCAACACTCCAGGAAAGGCCATCGCGAAGTACATTCGTGGCTTACCAGAGTGTGTGGGTGATTTTGTCGAAGCTGCAAGACCTGCTACCATCGAAGAAACATACCGCTTAGCCGCAGAAATCAACAACAAACGACTCATGGAAGGATTATTCTCAAAGAATCCTGTCAAGCAAGCTCGTCAAGCAATCGCCAGTAATCCTTCAGACGAACATGTTGACGAATCCTCTGATGAATCAACTGACGAATCTTCTGACAAACCTGTTAGCGATTCTTCTAACGAACCAGCTAACGATTCTTCTGACGGATCCGCTAACGATTCTTCGGACGGATCTGCTGCCGATTCTTCTGACAAATCTGCCGATGGATCTTCCGACAAATCAACCAAAGACTCTACAAGCGAGTCCTCAGACGAATCCTCCAAAGACGACACTTCTTCGCAAAACACCGACAAACCCAGCCGCAAGCGAAAGACTTCAAGCCCGAGCTCATCAACTACCGAACTGCTACAACCGATACCCCTTCAAGCAGTTCCGGTGTTTCCAAAACGAGCTTACACTGGAGCTCATCCACAGTGTTACTCGTGTACCTATCATCATCCAGTTGGGGCTGACTGTCGCTATTGCAATAACTGCAACCGTTACGGTCACTTCACCCACAACTGTCGTATCGAACCGTGAACTTGAGTACAACAACAACAGCTCCAGCAAAAGTTTTCCAGCATCAGACATCTAGCAAGCGTAGGATGAAGTTGTAATGATACGATTTTCGACGTTAATCTCTATGTTTTGAACCTAATCTCTTACTCGATATTGCCTCTATGCGTAACGTTAACTCTCGTCTCCATTTTCTCTCTCACCCTCTAATCGTCGCACTTAGACTAGATTCACACACATACTATATACTATATCACGAAATAATGTGTTTTACCCTCACTACACTCTTAGAACGAGGTACGATAAGCGTGCAAGGAACAATTAATCGCGGGTGCACACGGGATTATTTGGTTCAGTGCACGGTGATCGTAGTGAATTCTAAAGGTGCCATAGCGTTTGACAAAAGGTGACACCGAAACACGGGATGAAAGTAGTAGGGGTCGGGCGAGGAATGCCTTACCATACTACCGAAAGTTCCGTGAAGAAAGTGCCACGTGGAGTTAAACGATATTAGACCTATTATACTATTGTGCTTATTTTCAACACACCACACTCAATCGCAAGGCGTAACAAACCGTATCATCGCAAGACTTGTCGTAAGTCTGCAAACGCAATGCAATCGCCTCATCGATGGACCCTGGGGAGTCTACCTCGCAGGACAATTGCATCGACGCAAGACGGGTCGAAAGTCTATAGCAATCGATCTCATCAAGCACGTAAACGCTCACGAAATTGTTGAGTGAGGACCTATTCTACCCTCCTCGATAGCCGTGATGCGTCATAACGAAACGTTAAGCTTATTCGAAACAAGAACCGAACTCGACAAATCGCAATCGCTTACCTTGTGTATCTCGCAATCCCTATCGCTTATCACGTTAGCCTATATCAATTGCTGTGTATCAATCTATCGCTATCGCCTACCGTTATCTGTGATATTCATGCTAAGTTAGAACGCATGACCTCGCTTCACGAGAGGAAACTCATATGGTTAAGGCAGGGTGTTTTAGCCATATCAGCGACCTTTCGTGGAAAAAGGCCATGTGGGGTCTAATGCTAGTTAAATTCTGTGGTGTTAATCAATCAAACCGAACCGCGTAAATCGAACCGCATACCTCCATCGCTTGCAACGCAACTACCGATTATTGTAATTCGATTATCATCGCCATCATTGCTAGTGTTGTGTTCGTATCATTCGTTTAACCATCTAATCACTTATCGCATATCGTGTATAATCTGCCGTTTATCGCTCGCTTGGTGTTCATTACAGTCTACGTGGTATTAGTGCACATGACACCGCTTCACGAGGCAAGGCTAACCTGGTTAAGCATGGTGTTTCGCCATGATTAGCGACCCCCGTGGAAACGTGCCATGTGGGTGTAATGTGGAATCTAATCAAACACGCGCTATTCGCTTCTCAACTCGCTGGATTAATCTATTCGAACCCGTCTTATGCTCGGTCCGACTTTCTATCGATTGGGCCGAGTAAACGCAATTCTATCCATGTCATATCGGCACACCTGACACTACCTCACGAAACGGGAATAGTATGGGCAAAGCATGGTGGATACGCCGCTGGTACTTCCTATATATAAGTGTTTTAAACATATTAACAAACTTTCGTGGGAAAGTGCCAAGTGGGGCTCGGTAATTAACTACCTTCTCGTACTAATTAAAAACGTCTTTTACAAAATTTTTGATTTAAAATCGGTGGACAAGTGAAATTTTCTCACGACGTGGAGCTAACATCGAATCAGCTTAACTCCATGTCCAAGAAAAGTTTCATAAAGCCCAGTTTTTCCCTAAACTTTTACAACGTCAAAATAAAATCCTTCTTAAGACATTGGTTCGACATCGAGTTCAGCTTGAACCCATGTCAGAGGGAAGTTTTCGTAACCCTTGTTTTCATCTTCGAATTCCTTAAAATGTTAGAAACTTAAACTTCCTTGCAACATCGGTTAACATCGACTCTGTTGACCTCACGTTAAAAGGAAAATTTTCAAAGATTCTCATCCTAAATTCCTTTTTAAATATCTAAAACGAACGCTTCTTGTAACGTTGGTTCACGATCGACTCAGTTAATTCTACGTCATGAGAAACCCTTTCAAGTCCTTTAAGTCTACAATCGCATCGAACTAACGAATTCTACACAAGACAAGGTACCTTGAAATGTCAACTCGTGTGATTTATACTTTCGTCTTTGCATCGTCTTCTCGCTATCGCAGTCAATCCCACTTATTCGAAACATTCACGCTGTCAACTTACGGTCAAACCACGCGCTGTATCGCTACTTATACAAAATCAGCTCTTAGAAGTCTACCTACTGGATTAATTTCGGGACGAAATTTCCTAAAGTTGGGGAGACTGTAACAACCCGCACTTTTGCGCGTTGTTACTACTCGTTATACTCGTTACGCCTAGCACCAGAGATTCGGATCATAATGTAACTATATCGTATATATCGCTATTCGAAGGATAATCGCATATTTTCAAGCTACAATATCATTATACTACACTACTTTCACACTAACACTCACGGAGGCACTGAGTGAGGACCTATTCTACCCTCCTCAGTGGCCGTGATGTGTCGAACGTAAACAAACAACGCTAACAAGGACTCTCGGGTGAGTGCTGTAGCTCCAGTCGTCATGACGATGATGACAATACGAGTAAACGGTACCCCGTCAGTCTTTGTGGCACTACACGAAATAACGTTCACGATGACATCAAGAAAGGACCTATGCTACCCTCACTGATGGCCGTGCAACGTCGATAACAATCGCATACTCGAATCGGAAACCGACTGTAAAGTATCGAAACCTTGGATTATGGATACGTAAATACGACCCCTAGTGATATATATATATATAATAATAACATTATAATAATAATATAAATTGATTATGAAAGACACACGCTTCGAAAACTATCAAATCGATCAGAAACGAAGAAGTCCGGCCCGTCAGGATGTCTATCCGGACGGATAGACCATCCGGACGGATGGGCATGCGCACGGATGGCCATCCGCACGCATGGGCCATCCGCACGGATGGGCCATCCGCACGGATGGGCTATCCGGGCCCAAACCTCTTTTCCTCTCCTCTTTCGCCTATAAATAGCCTGTCACATCACTATACAAGTGATGTGACAGCTCCTGTTCAACCACGCGCACCAAGACCCTTTTCTCTCGATTTCCTCGCGATTCCGGTAAGATTTCAACATAAAACTTGTACTTCTGCAATCTACACTCGATTCTACATCATTCTATCTTTCAAAACTCGAATTCTAACCGTGAAATCTACGGACTTGAGGCGTTTTGAAGTGATGTCACCAAGAGTTCTTATGAACTTCCAGTTGGGGTCTCATTTCACTGTAAACGACTCAGATCCAGTTGATTTCCACATGTTTTAATGACAAATCACACCTAAATCTGTGTGATTTCGAGTTAACCATGAAGAACCACCATGAACGGCCAGATCTGATGGAACGGGGTGATTCCCGGCCGTTAGAATGAGTCGGAATTGACGGAACTTCAAGTGTTAGTACGAAATTACACTACTCTAAGCGAAAACGAACGTTTTTCTCTCCGTTAAACACTCGAAAACAGTGCGAAACAGACATGACAGCCGCACGGACAACAGGTCAGCCCGCACGGATGACACAAGTCCGCACGGATGACATGTCAGTCCGCACGGACGACATGTCACCCGCACGGATGACATGTCACCCGCACGCCTTACTCACCCGCACGGATGACACACTGGTCCGCACGGTTGACACACTCCGCACGTATGACTGCCCGCACGGTTGACATGTTGATCCGCACGTATGGCTGTCCGCACCACCTATCCGCACGTATCCCTCATGGTCCGCACGGATGACACATTGTCCGCACGGATCACATGTTATCCGCACGGATAACATGTCATCCGTACGGATGAGGACCAATTGACCCAAGCATGTAACTTTTCAAGGCAATCTTGCTTAACCGTATTTCGTTTACTCTATTTCTTCAAGGATCATTACAGACAACTCGTAACCGACTCAATCAAGTCGTAATCTCGCTAAATACGCACTGTGAGTATACTTGACCCCTTTTTCAATCGAATTTTGGGTGTAACATACGTTTCCAACAAATCAAGCTTATCAAACGGAATATTCAATCAATCGAGCTATCACTTGCGAATAACTGTTATGCATAGATATACGTGATGCTAGTTGCATATGTGCTAGGACTTATACTCGCGACGTCCCACCAAGACTAGTATAGTACTATTGCGCCCGACGGGGTCTAGTTATGCCATCGTACATTCGAGCATCGAGGACTTAGTTGGTAGTATCAGTTTTGTGAGTATATATGTCGTGTATTACGTTTATGCATGTGGAAATTCGCAGTACTTTTAATCTATTATGCTATACTTATCAAACCTGTATACTCGCCAATACTTATGTATTGACAAACTATTTTAACGTATGTTGCAGGTTAGATTGCAGACTATATCAAATCAAGCTAGGGAGTCTAGAAACTCAACTAAATCTAGGTTGTCGGATTTGCATTGTTCGAGAGAGCAAGAAATCTGTGATAACTTATGTGATTGTATTATTTGTTAGTATGGGATAACGAATGTATTAAATATTATCGCAATATAGTTGTTATGGATTCTCTTGAGCAATCTGATTCGCCTAGTGCCGCGCCCCGATGATTCCGCCATCGGTTGGGGTGTGACACACCATACCTGTATTTATTGATTTTTACCTTCAAATACCATACCGTATTGTACCGAGCATTTTCGGTGCCGGTACCTAATTTCGATGTTTTTCCGGATCGGTACTTTCGGTGCCGTTACCGGTACCGAGCTCATCCATATTTTAATGTGTTAGCACCGTAATAACTGAACTGAAAACAACCGAATTTCCAACGTGTAGGACGTGTGGGTCCTATTATTATATATTAGGTTATTTCAAATCGTTTTTTTTAGGACGGAGTGACTATCCTTTTCATGACATTTTTATTTATGTTTCGATATACGGTATTTGCTTGTCGTTACTGACACGCGTTTTGCAGTCATTGGGTCCCGTCGCAACGCGCGGGCGAAAAATCAACTAGTTATTTATAAAATTTTTATTATTTGTGAAGCCAACATCTACGAACACTCGAATAGGATGAAGAATCTGCCTGTGATGCTTTTTTTGAGTTACCCATTTACCCAGCGTAATACCTATTCTGACTCACGAATTATTTTAAATAGATATCATATAACCGAGTCTCACCCATTCTTAATTGTTTCTTAACCAATCCTGACCCATCCTCATTTTTAAAATGACCCAAAATAACCCAAAAAACCAAATGGGTTTTTATTGTCAGGCCTACTAGTAATGGAATAATGCTCGATGACATTACATAAATTAATTGGATGTTGTGAGTGATGAGTGAGTGGTGGGTGATGGACCCCTATCCCTAGTTCTTAAAAAAAAAGTATTAAACCCCTTTCCTGCAAAATTTCTCCTCGTCCTGTCGTCGTCTGTGTGCAGAAAATGAAAACCCTAGAATATGAAGATGATGAGCGATCAACGCCAGCAGATAATCGATCAACCAAGAAAGCAACAATTTCTTTTCCAGGTGAGATCATCGAAGAGATCCTCTCCAGACTCCACGTTAAATCGATCCTCCAATTCCGATCAGTCTCCAAACCATGGCTCTCGCTTATCTCCACTCCATCATTCACCAAACTCCACTTCACTCGCGCTACCGCTGCCCACCGCACAGCTTTATTCATCTCCGCTTACGATTTTTCCACTGGCAAACGACACTTTCTCTCTGCCCCCCATGACGGTGGACCCGTCACTCATCTCATGACACTCGACCCGACTTGTTTTGCTAGTATAGCAGCCCAACATTTGAACGGGTTAGTATGCTTTAATTACCATACATGGTCTTCCCACGCTCATGCTTTCCTTGTTAACCCAAGCACGCATAAGAGTTTTGAACTCCCGGCTCCGGGTTCTTCTATGATTTATTTATTTGGGTTTGATGAGTCTAGAAACGAACATAAGATTGTATCCATCAGGGAACTTTTTAAACCTCCTACTGTTGAGATTATGATTTTGTCTATGTCAAATTATTCATGGAGAAAGATTGATGTGGAACCATTTGCAGGTTTTAGTTGGGATGGTTTGCTCTATGACACCAAGGATAGTGTTTGTGTCAATAGTGTAGTACATCTAATGCTAGAATCGTATGATATTTTGGCGTTTGACTTTAGAACCGAGAAATTTTCTTTAATTAACATTCCTCAAGATGTTTTGGCCCATGCTGATGCGGTGGAAAATAATCCTTACATCATAAAAATCAATGGCTGTCTAGGAGTTTTTTGTCTAGATTTTGTGGAGGATATCAAGGAAATGTATATCTGGATATTACAAAACTATGAAAATCGTATTTGGATCAAAGAAACCATTACATTCCCCGAGCCTTGGAGACGGTCAGGTTTCCCTTTCCATGTAGATTCTATTAATACGGACGAGATTATCATTTCCTCAAGCAAGTTTTCCAAAAATGTGATGACTGTACCTGTCTATAACAGGAAGAGTAGATGTTTTAGATCATTACATTTCACTCCCGGCCATCAATTTCCGTTGTCAAGAACATTGATGTTTGATAAGATCGGGTGTTATGTTGAAAGCATGCTTACTTTGTAGAGGAACATATGACAAGACTTGATGATCCAGTACCAGTTCTTCCAAGGGTAAATGTTAGTTCTTTCATCCCACTTTGCAATTCAGGTTTCACTTTCTTTGATGTATGTTTTTATGGAGATTTATGATATTAAATAGTGTTTTATTTACCAACCTTTTTGGATCTGGTGTTCCTAATCCTGTTTTGCTACACAGTAAATCAAACCGCTTTGAATCGTGTTATTGTTCTGGCATGATTGTTTCTGTACTTTTCTACAAAAATCAGAAATATGTAGTTTAAAAGCTCAGTTATAATTTGAAGAAATAAGGAAGTATCATACTACTGTGATTAGATATTATATTAACATCCACCCTAAAATTAGGTTGGACCATACCTTTGAGATTATGATATCAATATCCACCCTGAATTTTACATTTTTCTAGCTCTTATCAGAGGTATGGAGACCCTGTCCAAGTCATGCTGTAACAGCCTTTTCTCGTTTCGCCGTTGTGTCTTTGAGTCAGTTTATTCAATGGGTTATTCGCTTTGAAGATATATAAAATTTGATGCCATGAATGTTATTCGTTTTGAAGATATAAATTGGAGTATTGGCGGCGCATTTATATAGAACAAAATGAAAGGGACCACACATTGTTAAGCTAATTAACTCTCAGTCGTGCTGTGATTCCACAATTATATTTTATGTTCATATATCATACAATAAATTTCCCTTCACCACTTTTCACTACTATACAATTATGGTTGAACATTGTAGTAAAAAGTAGTGCCTCAGATCTGTCTAGATATTACCAAGGGATTTTATGGCAGTAAATGCTCTAATGCCTTTGCTGATTGCTATCTGCTATATCACGTGTGTGAATGGCTTAATTTAGTAGATCAACACAAGTCATCAGTTTAAAGTTAGTAGGCAACTGTTTCTCATTCATAAACAAGTTCCCGGTTGTATCAGCCAAATTAAAAGGGTGGTCAATGGCAGTCAAAGTTCCTATAGTGTATCATGTTAATCGGGTTTTAAAACTTTTAAACCAAACCCGATAACTGACTTGTAACTTTATTTGGTTAGTTGGGTTTGGGTTGTCAGACTTTCGGTTTAAAGGGGTTGAGTTAATCGGGTGTATTCGGTTTGCAGGAGACCTGTATTATTACAATAATAATCCAGATTTGTTCTAAAAAATAATAATAATAATAGTCTTGACTTTTCAAGAAAATCCATCTAGGTTTTATGCTTGATTATCCATTTGACATGTTCCATTTTAGCTAATTATGTTATGTTAACTGGTTTGACCCATTAAAGACTAAAAAAACCCAAATCGACCTATTTGTACAACACAAAAGTGGTACCAACATATAGATGCAAAATTGCAAATTACCTAAATTTCATCGAGAACCAAAAATCGAAAAGCAGATGGGAACCATTTTGAAAAGTCTTGATGGTGGTCATCATTTGGTTGTTAAAAGTTGAAGGAATCTTCATTGGAGAAACTGCGTGGGTTAAGTTATCCTAAAAAAACTTCTATTTATAAGAAGTGTAAGAAGGATTTATAGAGTGACAAGTGTCTAATAACCTAAAACCTAAATCCATTACACCACCATCCAAAACCAAAACACCCCCCCCCCCCCCTTCGCAAAAAAAAAAAAGAACTATACCTCACCAAAAAACCCTCCAAAAACCTAAACCCCTACACCCAGAAAGCTAAACACCCCCCCCCCCCCCCCCCTAAAAAAAAAAAAAAAAAACTAACCCCACCCCACAAAACCTAACCCCCCACCCCACACCTCCTCTCTGAATATTTTTTTTTTTGGGGTGGGGGGTTTAGGTTTTTGGGTGGTGGTTTTTTTTTTTTTTTTTAAGCCTTTGTACCCTTCTTACAACAAGAAGCCTTTGTATTTGATTCTAAACTTTTATTTGATCCTAATGCCGTTAAAAGTTGAAGGAATCTTCAATAGAGAAATCGCATCAACGGATTCGGTGGATTCACTGGATTGCACTCAACAAAGTTTCGGTGGTAATCATGAAGAATAAGTGTGCAAAGTGTGAGAGATTATGGACCAGATATAAAGAATAGCCAGCTTGATTGTGAGGACAAAGCTTTAAGTAGTGGATACAACTCCTACAACAACATATTAAATATGATCTCCAGATAGATTTCATGCCCTAAGACGGTGCTAGTCAGGCAAATCAAGTGCTATGTTGAAAGCATCATACCATTGTGATCTAATAGATGGTATTCCACTGAAAAAATCATCTTTGAAGAATTCTTTAGTGCCGAAAGCAAACACTTACACTTGTTTGCGTTGGTTATTCCATCTTACTTTGCAACTGAGGTTTGCACTTTGTTGGTATTTATGCATGTTTTCTATGTTATGTAGCTTTTTTACCAATCCCTTTGATTATTGTGTTTGTAAATTGCTACTCCTACTGTGTATGTGGGTGCTCTCGCTGATGATGAAAGTTTTGACAGGTCAACCATGTTCTAGGTTTTCTTGTGAGAAAACCTATGAACTTAGAACACTTATGAACAACTTGAAACACAATCTCTTTGCAACGAAAATTTCATACAAATGACCTTCCGAACACAAATTACATGAAAAACATCCAAATTGAATTGTATATATCTAATATCAGTTTTGACCACTAAGCTCGTGTGAAGTACACCTGGCAAATCGGGTTGGGTTGGGTGGCGGGTCAATACGGGTTCGGGTCAAAATGGATTCGGGTCAAAGTGGGTCAATTAAAAAAAGGGTTGTTATGGTTCGGGTCGGAACGGGTTCAGGTTGAAACGGGTACGGGTCAGAACGGTTTTCGGGCCGAGTCGGGTTGGTTTAAACAATGTTTTTTTTAAAAGAAAAGTTTGTAGCAGCAATAGATCTATCTTCACTTCTCCGTATACTTGTATAGACGCACAAATGTATACATTTATGCATACACTATTATACATACGTATGTGTGGCTGATTTATAATAAGAAACTAGGTTATCACCCGGGAACTTCCCGGGTAGGAAAATTAATTTATATTAATCGAATTATATCGTTAAATAAAATAAAAAGACATGTTTTCAAAAGTTATACGTATAAAGAATTCATACCGCTTGTTTCTATATCAATTTAAATTATATAAGTTGCAAACTGAATCATTAAAAGAATACAATTAATAAGACCAGATGTGTGTTACAAACTTTTCATGTCGCACATGCGTTGGGAATTTGGTACCTATTACAAAACATTACCGCCACTACATGTATAATTATAATAGATTTGTAGTTGATATTCAACGTCGTCTGCCTATGGTTTTGCCTTCTTGACAGCAACTCATTAACTCAACTGAAAAACGTTTCAAAAGAAAACCCATTTGAGCAAAAGTAAAAACGGGAAAATCATCAATACACAAACCCAACGATAAAGGAGGAAATATCGGATTCAAACAATTAAGGAATATTACCTTCCAATGGTTTATTTGTAGTCTGACCAACTACAAATTCCAACATTGATCATATCGGCGGCAACAAACAATCCCAAACAATAAAGGGTAACTGATCTGAAACACATAGAATACCACATCATGTTACAAAAGAACAACAAAGGCCTGATGGTGTTCGATTAGGCAAATTCTGACAATCAGTTTCAATTTAACAAAATAATCTACTGGCATTCACAAAATCCCCTAAATAACAGCTAAGAAAAGATGAACAAACCTGAAAGTCGAAGATCTTCGAAAGAACCACTCGGATACTCATACTTCCTTTCCAAAATCAGCCTACAAGAAAAACACACAAAGTAGAAATTAGTAATGAGCAACCCTCTGAACTCCAACAAATATACGGGCCAGACCAAAATCTGCAAGTTTTAGTTGTCCATGAGGTCCTATCAAAAGATTATTTGGTTTCATATCCTTGTCACAAAAAAAAACTTTCAAGCAACTAAGAAGACACAAAATAGTGTAATCAACAAAAAGGAAGTAAATTACTTTTGAAGCATCATGCTTCACACTTTTTAATTTGTATTAAACAAACATTTATTTGATACAACTCCAAGAAAATCCCCAAATAATGCCATGTACGACAGGTATTTGTTTGAAGGGGCAATGCCAAATTTCAAAAAGTCATTCCAAAAATAATGATATCATAGTTACACTTTAAAAACAATAAAATATATCACACTGATCCACTCCATAGTTAATAAAATTAAATCATTACACATAACAATTTGTTTCACTAAATTAACAAAGTAAACACTGCGTTGAGATGATGCATAGTAATAACCTTGATTTTTTTTTTTTTTACTTCAGGCTAATACAAGTAATTGATCATATTTTAACTACTATAAATTGGTGATGAAATTTAAAAGTATTATGAATTTTAACCTTTTAGAAGAACGTATATTTTAAACTTGGTGTAAAGCTAAAAATCAAGTACTACGGTTGCCAATGTTTATATTTTACAAGTATAAGGTTTTTTTGAAAATTTGTTCCGACTACGATGATTGTTTTGGATTTTGATACAAAGAGTCAAGTATATTGGTTAAAAAGGTAATTCACACTCACAAAAAAGTGATGTCTTGGTGCCAAGTTACCTATGCAAAACCCATTTCTTATGGCAAAAGCAAGTCCTTTTAATGTCATTTGAAGCTAGGACTTTATATCAGTGGGTGAAACAACGATGTTTCTATCTCAAATAACAGCTTCAAGATCAGTCTCCATAGACTCAAAAACAAGATGCAAGTTTCCTTTATGAGGAAATGCATCAACCCCTTCCTTCTACTTTCCAAGCCGGATTTTCTTTATAGAACGTTTGTCCTGTCTGTTCCAAAAGCCAATAGTTAATAGCATATCATGTAAACTAACGTAAAAAAATAATAAGTGTCCCACCAAAGTTAAGTGTCTAATTCCCTTTTATTTAACAAAAAAAATAGCTTTGAAACCGTGTCTGTGTTAACAATTCATGATTTAAACACCCTTTTATCAGTAAAATAGTAGACAGAATCACGAAATGGTATCGGTCATTATCCGTACATCAAAGATCTCTAAACATCACTATTGTATGACCAGAGATTAAAAAGTGAAATGTACTCTTGTCGGCATGTAACCTACAACAGTTATCGACCAATGCCAGCCAATTTCATATCAAACTACCAGTCATTAACTCACCAACACACATACTACTAAAACAAATACAGATCATTACCATGGTTCGGTCGGATGCAAGTCAACCGACTTTACTCTTTCCGATCTCTGAGCAAATTTCCTCTGCCACAAACAAAAACCAAAACATCTCATCATCATCAACTTAACATCTTACAACAAACATTTAATTAAACCGAGATCGCTATTCACTAACAGTACCTTAATATCGAGTCTGAGAGGCTGCACTCGAATCAAAATCCACAAATTTAAGTCAGTAAACACTCGAATCAAAACTCAACATTAAAACAACAATTAAACGATTAGAAATAAATAAAGAATGATCAAATGTGAATTCATCAAGGATTGAAACCGGATCTAAGATACAACACCGAAAAGAAACGTAAATAAACATGTGAGTAGAGATTGAAAGCTCACCATAGTAGAAGAATGAAATTAGGGGTATGAAACCCTAGGATTGGAGTAAGAGATCTAAGGATTTGAGATCGGGTGTAAGGATTTGAATGGTGTTAGAGGCGGCTGTCTCGAACCCACTCCGTCAGGCCACAAAACACCACCATGTCGCTAATTGAACCATGGTCACCTCTTTCCTGCCATCGCCAGTTAGGTGTCTCGAAACTCCATAGCCACCCTCCCTCACTTGCCTCCCAACTTCTAATCATCACCTCTTTGCTTTGTAGAAGAGGCGATATGATCTGCAGCGTAGCCGAGATGTGAATCTAGGGTTTCAAGTATGAAGTGGCGAAGGAGAAGAATGTGGCTGGCAGAGAAATTTTGGTTGTTAGATGAGTTTGAAATTTGAAATGAGATTGGAGGTTTGGTTTGCCCGCCCATGAGTCTTTGAAGGGTTGTATTTAATAAAAGATACAAATTGAAAATTCTCAAAAAATGACACATATGATAAAAATAAAAAGGGGGGCTTGATATGTTGACACGTGGCAATCTAAACTTTTCGTTTATTATATAGGAAGATTTTGAGATAAGTTAATAACTCAAATAATCAAAAGGTAAACTGTATACGTGTGAACTGTACCGTAAGCCAACAGAAAAAGCTGAAAAGCATATTTAATATTTTGATAAATTATAAATAAAAAATAATAAATTGATAAAGTTACCTACAACGTATCAGCATTCTTTTATTTTTAAATTACGTGCTTTCTCTATCTACTCCATTTGTTTCTCTCTCTACTCAAGCTCTTAAAAAATGCAGCATCTCGCTCACAAACATAAAAATGGTGAAGAACAAAAATAAAATAAAAAAATAAGGTGTTTTTCTTGCCTCTCTCTCCGGAATGAAATCAGATGTAGAATAAGGCGGTGGACGACCATTGTTGATGAAGGCGGTGGTAAACAAACGACGGTAGATGAACTCGTTGCTCACTTTCCTCAACTCGTTCTGGCCCGTTGCTTACCTGCCTCAACCCATTTTGACCCGCTCTCTGTGTCAAGACGTTGTTAGGAGTCCACTTCTACCCGTCTTTCACTTTTGACAAACCCAGATGAGCCCTAAGGCGGAGAATATTTGCCCAAACATGTCACACCATGCTCTGAGGCCACAAATCACCTGAAGCATTTTGAAGCACGCTTTAAGCCCGAAGCGCCATTGGTTTGAAGCGATGCTTCATCCCAATCAGCTTATATTTGGGCTTTTTTATTTAGGCCCAATAGTCTCTAACAGGGTTTAATTAAGTCCCGCTACTTCTTTACCCTAAAAAAAGAATGTTAGTAAACATCTTTAGCCGCTCCCTCCCTCTACTCCATCGATTCTTCGTACTTTCTCCAATAATGGACTTTAATTTATGTTTTAACTATGTTTTTTATGTGTTAAGTGTGTTTTAATCATGTTTTTGTGTTTATTATTGATTAACAAGTAGAATATGTCATATTGATATATACAAATATTTTTTATTTTTTTTAATTTTACGTGAAGCTCTCGCTTCGCTTCGCTTAAAGCTAGGGATGAACATTTGGTACGGGTACCTAATTTCTCCATTTTTCGGTATCGGTACTTACAGGAAAAACACCGGTAAATACTGGTATCGGTACCACTTTTCTCGGTTTTTCGGTACCGAACGGGTACCATGCTCATCCCTACTTAAAGTTTTTGGAACCAAAACGCTTCAGAGTGCCTCACGCTTTTTTTTAAATCAAGATCATCATCATCATACTAAATAAATCCCACCAATTGCAAAGATAAGGTAGGGTCTGAGGAGGGTAAGATGTAGACAGTCTTACCTCTACCTCGTAGGAATAGAGAGACTACTTCCGATGAGACCCCGTCTCAATAGTAGTTTTGCATCAAGCCTTGGACATAAGACACATAACACTCAGCAATTGAGACAAACACCGATTAGTGCATGTACCCCATTGTCTTTTGACTATCAACGTCACCACATGATGCATGATTAACCATCCCCTCTTATAAGTTATTTCGACCACATTTTAATAGAAGTGTAGCAATCTACACTTCTATGGATTTCTTTTGGTACACTTAACGTTATGTACATGCCAAAATTAAGCATTTTAAGTCGCATGTTACTCAACTTGCCCTCCTCGTTTTGGTGAGGTGTAATATGTATTAACCATCAAAGGAAAGGGGAAGTGAGTTTTAATTTGAGATTATGTTTTGATGGTGTACACAACAAACAGATCACTGGAGACGTTTTTTTTTCAACCTCAATTAAATTAGGGTGGAGGGAGTCGTTCAATCACTTTAGGGTGTTTGATTTATTCTCTAGCCAATAATATCATGACATTTCAAGTCCCCATTCCACTCCCCATTTTGCACTTAATCACTGACAATGGTCAATCACTATTAGGGTGTTTGAGTTATATATTTTTTAGAGTTAAATGCTTGGTTGGTCCCTGTGGTTTGCAAAAATTGCAAACTTGGTCCTAGTGGTTTATTAATTACACGCGTGGTACCTAAACTTGTCAAAAGTGAACTCGCTTGGTCCCCAGCCCTAACATCAGTTAAAAATCTCTGTTAAAACACCCCATGTGCTTGGCATGTGAGGGTAATTTGGTCATTTCAGTGCACAACCCATTATAAAAAGAGTAAAATACCTGGTAGGTCCCACCTCACCCCTTTCTTCTTCCCCAAACCACCACCACCACCGTCTCATCTCCCCCACTGAATACCCACCACCACTAAACTCCCACACACCACTGCCATTACTGCCAGAAAAACGAGCCCACCACCGCAGCGCCGCCTTCACCGGAGAAAAACGAAAATGGTGGACTCGGGAGAAGTTGCAGAGACATTTCAAAAGTTACAGAAGCTTGCCAACTGTAGCAGCGATTAATTGCCCCAACATGGTCCTCCAACTAGATCTTAGATTTTAAATCTTTGGTAGGTTTATTTGCTTTTGTTTCATAGCATCAATCCCAAATTTCATGAAAGAAATTAGGTTTTGTAGGTGGATTTGAAGAGTGGGTGATGAAGCTATTGATTTGGAAATTTTGGATGGGACGTGGCGGTCTCTGCTTCTGATGTTGTTTCTTATGATTCTTCCTCCAAGCTTCCTTTTTGTTCAAGTTATTTGTTTCATTGATTACCTGATTTTTATTCAGGTTATTTCTTTCTTGATCTTCACACACTCATGGAACCACCCACTCAGGTTACTTGTTTTATCCACTCAAACTAACATGGGCTTCTCATATTTTAGCCACCATCGTTGATTAAAAACATCAACAATGGTTCTTGATTATAAAGTTGACATTTTGCATTCACGTATGAAAGGATTATTTTTTAGCAGTGAAGGAGGCCAGAAATGAAGGTGTTAATGGGGGCGTGGTGGTGGCGGATTCAATTGAGACTAAGGTCTAAGGCAGCAATGAGCAATCATTTGGTAATCGAGGGTTATCTGGTGTTCAAGGTGTCATTGAGGAGGAGATGAGTCTGAGATGGTGGTGATGGTGGTTTGGGGAAGAAGAAGGGGTGAGGTGGGACCTACCATGTATTTTACTTTTTTATAATGGGTTGTGCACTGAAATGACCAAATTACCCTCACATGTCAAGCACATGGGGTGTTTTAACAGAGATATTTAACTGATGTTAGGGCTGGGGACCAAGCGAGTTCACTTTTGACAAGTTCTGGTACCACGCGTGTAATTAGTAAACCACTATGATCAAGTCTGCAATTTTTGCAAACCACAGGGACCAACCAAGCATTTAATCCTATTTTTTATTTCTAGAAATTATGCAAAAAAAATATTTTAAACTAAATAGAAGTACTTTTAATTAAAAAAACTCATTACATAAAATTAAAATAAATAACAGGACATTAAAATATAAAAATAAATTAAAAAAACCTAATTTAACTATTCGTCATCGGAATCCGTCAAAAGGTGGGGTAAATCTTGTTCTCCAAGATGCTCCACAAGATCATATTTTAGTTTATAATGCGTATCTGTATCAATGAGCTCATTATAAACAGTGTCTTCGAAAACGGGCTTGACTGGAGGAATATGTACCGGTGCAATCGCGTTTCCGTCATCTTTTAGAATCATATTATGCATAATAATGCACGCATATACAAGACTCTTAATTTTTGTAACACTCATAGCACGCATCGGTCGATTAAGTATACCTCATTTTGCCTTTAAAACACCAAAAGCCCGTTCCACGTCTTTTCTTGCCGCCTCGTGTTGCCTCTTGAACTTCTTTTCTTTCACAATGTAAGGATACGGAAATGATTTCATAAACACGGACCAAGTAGGGTAGATTCCATCGGTAAGATAGTATCCACGCTTGTATAAGTGGTTGTTCATGTAAAAAGGGCATTTTGGTGCAGTTCCATTTCGTTGAGTAAGAAATAACGGGGATTGTTGGAGCACGTTGATGTCGTTTTGTGAACCTAGTGGACCACAAAAAGCATGCCAAATCCACAAATCTTGAGAGGCCACCGCTTCGAGCATAACTGTCGGGTAACAGTGATCCCCCCTCATATATTGACCCCACAACTCCGTTGGACACATTCTCCAAACAAAATGTGTACAATCAAGACTACCCAACATCCCATGAAGGTGATGTTTCTCATCATGAGCTTGGTACAAGAGCGCAACGTCGTGGCTAGTAGGTCTACGTAAAAACTGAGAAGCGTATATATTACATACCGTGTCACACCCCCAAAAAAACCACACGCGGAGTATCACCGCTTGGAGGCGTGACTGACCAGGATTAAGCCACCAATCATATTGAACAAGCATGTAAGTAAACATAATTCAACCAACCAATATGAAGGGTGTTCAAAAACCAAAGCATAGTTAAGTGTTAGCGGAAGCATAATTTGTAAAACCCATAGCAAGTAATAAATATGAAATAAAGTAATGTTTAAGGCATGGCACACATCGCCATGTCCCACAACGACTGTTCCTCCCTGTGCAAGCTCCATGAGTACCTAATGACCTGCAAGGCATGTAGCAACGAATCAACAACAAAGTTGAGCGAGTTCACAGTTGGTTGTTTGGTTATAGTATTCAGTTCATAAATCGTATGTTCGTTTTGTAAACCATGTATCGTATTAATCCTTATCGCGGCCAATCCAGGCATGTGTGCGATGATTAGTGGGGGCTTCCCATGTGTTACAAGACCACGCGTATCGACTGCTACGAAAAATATAATAGGTGCCCTAAGTTAATGTCTATCAGCATTGACCCTTTGCCCATAGTCCATTAGTACACGCCCGTCCGACTGGCACGGTGTGAGGTTTGTTAAACCTAATAGCGCTATTAACTAATGACCCGCTCGCCCTAGGCCTCGGCGATTAAGTCGATAATTGAGGGACTTCCTTTGATAGAGGTGATGGTCTTAAGATCGTGTACGTAGGCTTTACGTACGTGCCCTTCAATCCGAGGACAGTAGTAAGTATAACTGTACGTAGGTTTTACGTACGTGCCCTTCAACCCGAGGACAGTAGTAATTAGTTCAATAGTTGTATGAGTAATTATCCAGTCCCATTCCCAACCCCTGGGAATCCCATGCCTTGGCTAGTGTGAACTCACGTTGGTTTGCTCGGTAGGTAAACGAAAAGTCAATCGAGCTGCTAGAGGTCAACCACGTCCTAACATGGTTACCATACAAGTCAGGTCTAGGTTCAAGTAAAGCACGTATGTTTACACTGAGATAGCAAGTTACTAACAAATATAGGTCATGGAAAACACATAATTCATGTTAACACATTAACCGTCATATCGTATCCAACTTGTGCGATCAAAAGATTGGGCTCAATAACAGTCGGCCCAACCCCTTGTGCGATCAGCATGACTTGTGCGATCCACAATGGGTTGTGCGATTGGAAAATTAACCCGGCCCAAATAACATAAATAGTCTAACATGTATACGGCCCAAACAAACGAAACAATTTAAATAATCTTGTGCGGTCCAGTTCGTCTTGTGCGACTGGACAATTCTTGTGCGACCGAAATTGGGCTTCAAGGTCCAGCAATACAATACTTTGGTCTTGTGCGGTCCGGATCTCTTGTGCGATCCGGACGACTTGTGTGATCAGTTATAATTTCCTAATTTCATGCGATCATTTACCAATTCCAAATCAATTCATTTGACCCAATTAACAGTTTCCATACATGCAATCATTCAATCAAAACAAACAATTATCATTCATTTTTTTGGAGAACCCTAATCGTATCAAGCATGAACAACCATCTTAACATTAGATCAATATAACAATATTCATGCACTAGATTATTATCATGCATATCATCATAACAATCCACACATTATCCACCTATACTCATCTAACAGCCTATTAACATGCGATTCATTAATACACTCGACCTCAGGGACGAACATAAACAATCATAACATATTCTGACAACATTAATTAGATGCCCCATGATCCCTCTAATTGATTAGACCTCTTCAAGTAATTGGCCGACAACATTGGCCATTGTTTCACATACCCACCAACTATTATTGTTTGATTAGAAACACATGGCCACCACTTCCATTATGAAATCAACATATTTATTATTATGTAACTGGAAAATTATATGTAGCATATTTATCATCATATTCATCGAATCACTATTTCTACAACTATTTCTATGATCGCATAACAAATCAGTCATCATCATGCATTCAATTGATTCTTACCACATAACATCATCGTTCATTATGTATGTAACCCTAATCATTCTATCGAATCATAGAATCATGACATCATTTACAAACACATAACATGAAACACTAACCGATTAAAGATGGAACGAGGATTGATCCAAACAGAAAATCTTTGATAGAGGAGAGGTGTGACTGCCGTCGACTTAGAGAGAGAGAGCAAGAGAGATTTAGGGTTTGGTGTGTTGTGAATTATGTGAAACTAATCCCTAAGATGGGATAATGTTTTCGTATAGCTAGGGGGTGGGCCGTACCCTTCCTTGGGCTGCCCTTGTGTTTCGAGTATGGCCCGAATGGGCTTGTGCGACCGGGTCGTGTTGTGTTTTAGAGCTTGTTTATATACATACATACTTTCGTTACACAATAAACACATAACAAACATCAAACATTTAATTAATCAACCAAGTTCATACAATCACATAGTGTTCAAACACGCTACTCTTAGCACAAGGATAGGTTCTGAAATACGAGTTGTCACATTATCCCCAAGTTGAAAGAAATTTCGTCCCGAAATTTGGTACGTACTCACTGAGGAAGCTAGTTAAGTTGCATGGTTTTCCTTGTTTTCCTGGGGTGTCACATTTTCCCCCCGTTGATCTGGAATTTCGTCCCGAAATTCCGTAGCTTCAGCCTCAGTAGTGGTTGTACTGTGTTAGAACAGTTGGGGATACTTTTGTTTCATCTGATCTTCGCGTTCCCAAGTGAACTCTGGGCCGCGACATGAGTTCCGACGAACGAGAGATATTCCAGTACGTTTGAGGACCTTAACATCCCGGTCCGTGATTTCAACCGGTTCCTCGACGAATCGTAACTGCTCGTCGATAGTGAGCTCCTTCAAAGGAACTATGTGCGTCTCATCTGACAGACACTTCTTCAGATTTGACACGTGGAAAACATTGTGAACTGCACTGAGTTCTGCTGGTAAGTTCAGTCTGTAGGCCACCTTGCCTATTTTCTCAATGACATCGAAAGGTCCAACGTATCGTGGGTTAAGTTTGCCTCGTTTCCCAAAACGAACCACACCCTTCCAGGGTGAGACTTTGAGTAGTACACGCTCCCCAACCTGGAGCTCTAGTGGTTTTCTGTCCTTATCGGCGTAGACTTTCTGACGGTCACGAGCTGCCGCCATTCGTTGTCGTATCTGCGCAATTCGTTCTGTGGTGTCTACCATAAGTTCTGGACCAGTAATCTGACTATCCCCCACCTCTGCCCAACAAAGAGGTGACCGGCATTTACGCCCGTACAATGCCTCAAACGGAGCAGCTTTAATGCTGGTGTGGTAGCTATTATTGTACGAAAATTCCACATGTGGCAGATGCTTTTCCCAGCCATTGCCAAAGTCAATTACACATGCCCTAAGCATGTCTTCTAGGGTCTGGATGGTGCGTTCAGACTGCCCATCCATTTGCGGGTGATAGGCTGTGCTCATATCTATTCGTGAGCCAAAGGACTTATGCATTGCTTGCCATAGTTCTGATGTAAAACGTGCATCTCGATCCGAGATAATAGAGGTAGGCACTCCGTGCCTCGAAACGACTTCCTTAAGATATATGTCTGCTAGTGTGGAGAACTTATCCGTTTCCTTGATAGCCAAGAAGTGAGCAGACTTTGTGAGTCGATCCACGATCACCCAAATAGTATCGTTACCACGTTGTGATTTAGGCAGGCCAGTAACAAAATCCATGGAAATTTGCTCCCATTTCCATTGTGGTATTTCTGGTTGTTGAAGTGGGCCTGAAGGTTTCTGGTATTCCGCCTTGACTCTCGCACAAGTCAAGCACTTGCTAACGTAAGTTGCTATGTGGGCCTTCATGCTAGGCCACCAATACGTAGTTTTGATATCGTGGTACATTTTATCCGAACCAGGATGTACTGAGTAGCGAGACTTGTGTGCCTCATCCATCACAAGCTCTCGTAGGTTGCCATAAAGTGGGACCCAATTGCGTCCTGTGACGTAGTAAGCACCGTCTTCCTTCTGTTCTAAGCGTTGCCTTGAGCCGCGTAGGGCTTCAGCCCTGACGTTTTCTGGTTTCAATGCTTCTACCTGAGCATCTCGTATCTTAAAAGGAAGACCAGACTGTATAGTGAGTTGTAAAGCTCGTACGCGCTTAGGCGCAGTGTCCTTTCAACTGAGGGCGTCAGCCACAACATTGGCTTTGCCCGGGTGGTACCTGATCGAGCATTCGTAGTCATTCAGTAGTTCGACCCATCGTCGCTGTCGCATATTGAGTTCCTTCTATTTGAAGATATGCTCGAGGCTCCTGTGATCAGTGTAGATATACAGGTAGTGTCTCCATATCTTAAGTGCAAAAACGACAGCTCCCAGCTCTAAATCGTGTGTGGTGTAGTTCTTTTCATGAACCTTGAGTTGGCGTGAGGCGTAGGCTATAACTTTATCCCGCTGCATCAATACGCAACCAAGACCCTGAATGGATGCGTCGCAGTAAACCACGAAGTCGTCTATGCCCTCTGGCAATGAAAGGATAGGTGCACTGCAAAGTCTATCCTTTAAGTGTTGAAACGCTAACTCCTGTGTATTTCCCCATCGATAAACAACGCCTTTCTGTGTTAGTGAGGTGAGAGGCTGTGCAATCTTGGAAAAATCCTTAATAAACCTCCTGTAGTAACCTGCCAAGCCCAAAAATTGGCGAATTTCCGTTGGCGTACGAGGTGCAGGCCAGCTCTTGATCGACTCTACCTTGGATGGATCAACGTGAATCCCATCCTTATTCACCACATGGCCTAAGAAACGGACTTCACGAAGCCAGAAGTCGCATTTTGAAAACTTGTCGTATAGCTGTTCTGTTCGAAGGAGTTCCAAAATGAGTCGTAGATGCTGCTCGTGTTCCTCCTGAATCTTCGAATAGAACAGGATGTCGTCGATGGAAACTATGACGAGCTTGTCCAGGTAAGGCTTGTACACTCTATTCATGAAGACCGCAGGTGCGTTTGTCAGCCCGAAAGGCATAATCAAAAACTCATAGTGACCATATCGAGTTCTAAAGGCTGTTTTGGAGACGTCCTCCTCTCGGACTCTCATCTGATGATATTCTGGTCTCATTTCGATTGGTCGAATAGGTCGTCAATGCGTGGAAGAGGATAGCGATCCTTCACAGTCACCTTGTTGAGTTCACGGTAGTCGATGCACATTCTGAAAGTACCGTCTTTCTTCTTCACAAACAGGACTGGAGCTCCCCAGGGCGAAGAGCTAGGACGAATAAAGCCCTTATCCAAGAGTTCTTGTAGTTGCGTAGAAAGTTCTTCCAACTCTGATGGGGCTAAGCGATAAGGTGCTCGAGCTATAGGAGCTGCTCCAGGAGCTAGCTTGATTTGGAATTCGACTTGGCGATGAGGCGGAATGCCAGGCAATTCCTCAGGGAATACCTCAGGATAGTCGTGTATGAGCGGAAAATCCTCTATCTTCTTCTCTTTCTTCGAGGTGTCGGTGACGAGAGCCAAAATAGCAGTGTGCCCCATTTCTCAAGCACTTCTGAGCCTTAAGGAAAGAGATGATGCTTACAACAGCACCACTCTTGTCGCCACGAATCATGAGAGGTTCATCCCCTGACCAATCACAAACACTCGACCCCTGGCACCATTTCCGTCGTTATTACCCCCGTTGTTGCCTCCAATATTGTTCCTGTTTCCTTGGTTGTGGTTCTGATTCTGGTTCTGGTTCAACTGTGGGCAGTGTCTCATGAAATGACCTTCAGCACCACACTGATAACATCCCTTGTTTCTCTGCTGTTGCTGCTGATTCTGTGGAGCTTGTGGCCACTGTTGTCGGTTCTTGTCTGCAGATCGTGAGCTTCTACAATCTTTAGCTTCATGACCAAGCTTGTTGCATCTCTGACAACGATCTTTGTTGCACGGCCCGCTGTGGTGCAATTTACATCGACTCCACCCTGCCCTTGACTACCAGAAGATTGCTGACCAGGACTCTGGTAGTCATCGATCTTTCGCTGTTGTGCCTGGGACTGAACCGTAGTCGAACCCTTGCTAGAGGTTCCATCCCACTTTCGTTTGTTGTCACTGGGAGTGGCAGAGGTAGTAGTAGTAGCACCAATATGCTTAGGCAGCTTGTTCTGTTCCATTGCTTGGTCTGTGAGACAATGAGCAAAACGAGTAACATCCTGGAGGGTTGCAAGGTTAGCAGCAGTCAGATGGCTTTGAATTTCTGGTACTAAGCCTTTGGGGTACAGCTCAATGCGCTTGATAGGAGGATCCACTATAGTTGGACACAACACTGCCAGTTCGTTGGATCGTTTCGTGTACGCTTCAATCTCTGACCCCGTCATCTTCAGGTTAAAGAACTCCACCTCCAGCTTGCGGATGTCATCACGACTACAGTATTCACGTTTGATCAGTTCCTTAAAAATCATTCCATGGGGTGGCATTAGCAGCCGCTAGCCCCAGCATCTGAACTTACGCGTTCCATTATGCTAGCGCAGTGCCTTCGAGAGTACCAGTGGCATATTGCTCCCTACGAGCCTCGGGGCATTCACACATATCAAAGATCGATTCGTGCTTCTCGAACCAGTGGAGGAGTCCAACAGCTCCTTCAGTGCCGCTGAAAGTAGTAGATCGGCAGTCCATAAAGTTTTGAATGTGCACTCAGGTGGCTTAGCGTTCTGACTTTGTTGCGCGAGAAAGAAAGGACTGGGTTGAGCGCGAGAGTTAGGTCATGAGAGTAGGATCTAACATCCTAGGATAGGTTCGGAACAGCAGGTTATACCTCCTGCCTGAGCGGCTGCGAGTGCTGCTGTAACTTGTTCGTTGATAAGAGCCGTCAGCTGGCTTGAGTTAGGTTCACACGTTCCCTCATGATCTTCACATCGAAGGAAACACAAATAGGAAAGGTGTCGCGAATGTGTGTAAATGTGGAGTGACAGAAGGAAACAAGCACACATGTGTTTTCAAGCAATAGTTGTTATGTTTATCTAAGCATACACGCGGAGTATCACCGCTTGGAGGCGTGACTGACCAGGATCAAGCCACCAATCATATTGATCAAGCATGTAAGTAAACATAATTCAACCAACCAATATGAAAGGTGTTCAAAAACCAAAGCATAGTTAAGTGTTAGCGGAAGCATAATTTGTAAAACCCATAGCAAGTAATAAATATGAAATAAAGTAATGTTTAAGGCATGGCACACATCGCCATGTCCGACAACGACTGTTCCTCCCTGTGCAAGCTCCATGAGTACCTAATGACCTGCAAGGCATGTAGCAACGAATCAACAACAAAGTTGAGCGAGTTCACAGTTGGTTGTTTGGTTATAGTATTCAGTTCATAAATCGTATGTTCGTTTTGTAAACCATGTATCGTATTAATCCTTATCGCGGCCAATCCAGGCATGTGTGCGATGATTAGTGGGGGCTTCCCATGTGTTACAAGACCACGCGTATCGACTGCTACGAAAATATAAGAGGTGCCCTAAGTCAATGTCTATCAGCATTGACCCTTTGCCCATAGTCCATTAGTACACGCCCGTCCGACTGGCACGGTGTGAGGTTTGTTAAACCTAATAGCGCTATTAACTAATGACCCGCTCGCCCTAGGCCTCGGCGATTAAGTCGATAATTGAGGGACTTCCTTTGATAGAGGTGATGGTCTTAAGATCGTGTACGTAGGCTTTACGTACGTGCCCTTCAATCCGAGGACAGTAGTAAGTATAACTGTACGTAGGTTTTACGTACGTGCCCTTCAACCCGAGGACAGTAGTAATTAGTTCAATAGTTGTATGAGTAATTATCCAGTCCCATTCCCAACCCCTGGGAATCCCATGCCTTGGCTAGTGTGAACTCACCTTGGTTTGCTCGGTAGGTAAACGAAAAGTCAATCGAGCTGCTAGAGGTCAACCACGTCCTAACATGGTTACCATACAAGTCAGGTCTAGGTTCAAGTAAAGCACGTATGTTTACACAGAGATAGCAAGTTACTAACAAATATAGGTCATGGCAAACACATAATTCATGTTAACACATTAACAGTCATATCGTATCCAACTTGTGCGATCAAAAGATTGGGCTCAATAACAGTCGGCCCAACCCCTTGTGCGATCAGCATGACTTGTGCGATCCACAATGGGTTGTGCGATTGGAAAATTAACCCGGCCCAAATAACATAAATAGTCTAACATGTATACGACCCAAACAAACGAAACAATTTAAATAATCTTGTGCGGTCCAGTTCGACTTGTGCGACTGGACAATTCTTGTGCGACCGAAATTGGGCTTCAAGGCCCAGCAATACAATACTTTGGTCTTGTGCGGTCCGGATCTCTTGTGCGATCCGGACGACTTGTGTGATCAGTTATAATTTCCTAATTTCATGCGATCATTTACCTATTCCAAATCAATTCATTTGACCCAATTAATAGTTTCCATACATGCAATCATTCAATCAAAACAAACAATTATCATTCATTTTTTTGGAGAACCCTAATCGTAACAAGCATGAACAACCATCTTAACATTAGATCAATATAACAGATTCATGCACTAGATTATTATCATGCATATCATCATAACAATCCACACATTATCCACCTATACTCATCTAACAGCCTATTAACATGCGATTCATTAATACACTCGACCTCAGGGACGAACATAAACAATCATAACATATTCTGACAACATTAATTAGATGCCCCATGATCCCTCTAATTGATTGGACCTCTTCAAGTAATTGTCCGACAACATTGGCCATTGTTTCACATACCCACCAACTATTATTGTTTGATTAGAAACACATGGCCACCACTTCCATTATGAAATCAACATATTTATTATTATGTAACTGGAAAATTATATGTAGCATATTTATCATCATATTCATCGAATCACTATTTCTACAACTATTTCTATGATCGCATAACAAATCAGTCATCATCATGCATTCAATTGATTCTTACCACATAACATCATCGTTCATTATGTATGTAATCCTAATCATTCTATCGAATCATAGAATCATGACATCATTTACAAACACAAAACATGAAACACTAACCGATTAAAGATGGAACGAGGATTGATCCAAACTGAAAATATTCGATAGAGGAGAGGTGTGACTGCCGTCGACTTAGAAAGAGAGCAAGAGAGATTTAGGGTTTGGTGTGTTGTGAATTATGTGAAACTAATCCCTAAGATGGGATAATGTTTTCGTATAGCTAGGGGGTGGGCCGTACCCTTCCTTGGGCTGCCCTTGTGTTTCGAGTATGGCCCGAATGGGCTTGTGCGATCGGGTCGTGTTGTGTTTTAGAGCTCGTTTATATACATACATACTTTCGTTACACAATAAACACATAACAAACATCAAACATTTAATTAATCAACCAAGTTCATACAATCACATAGTGTTCAAACACGCTACTCTTAGCACAAGGATAGGTTCTGAAATACGAGTTGTCACATACCGTTTCGCAAAAATTTTCTAGACATTACCGGTCACATACCGGAAGTCTTTTCGACCATAAATACTTGTCGTACTCGTCTAGAGGGTTACCGGTTGCAAGTTGCTTAATCGCCGTCGTAACTTTTTGCATCAATGTAAACTCTTCTTCAAAGTCGCATCCAGGGTCTCTTGAAACCACGAGTTATTCGCTTGCACGTCACTCATAATTTTTAAAAACCACATTTTCGACGTACGAAACCTATGACGAAAAACCTCTTAGTTGAATATGGGCTCCTCGACAAAATAATCTCTCATAAGTTTTTCGTGACATTTCTCTCGATCTCGACGAACAGATTTCCTTTTTCTAGAAGTACCCGTGTCTTCAAGTTCGGCGGCTTCGTTAATAAGATTTTGAAAAAAAAAATTAAACTACTATCGCTTGAGGAAGAATCATCGTCTTCACTAACATCAATTGGAATGAATAGCGTTGGTATATCATCCATTTTTTTTGAAATTAGAAGTGAAAAATGGAAGATGTGATTTTTTTTAGAAAATAGTTTGACGGAGACACTACAAGAAAGTCGACCAATAGCGGCGACAAATGTCGCCGCTAATAGTCCCAAAAGTCGCCGCTAAAGCTTGGCCGCTAAAGGCTTATTGTCGCCGCTATTGACCTTTGTCGCCGCTAATGATTAGGACTTTTAGCGGCGACACGTGTCTTCACTAAAAGGTCTTCGCTAATAGTTATAGTTAATAGCGGTGACATATGTCGCCGCTAAAAGTCAATTTTATTTTTTAAATTTTTGCTGCATATGCAGTATTTCCTGTTATAAATAAACCTGCCAATTTTCAAGTTTTACGCAACACAAACAGACTAAACAAACATAATGCTTTACATACTAAAATCGCATAAAACATTTCCGTACAATAATATCAGAAAAATAACATTCTAAAAATCTGTACAATAATACTAATTACTCCTCATCATCCTTGTCAAAAAGGTTTTCATAGTCATAGTCATCGTCGGTCGCGGCTTGCTTTCCCCTCGCCGCAAGAAAGGTTTCAAGTTGGTTTACGAATGCCGGACATGGGAACAAAGTCGAAACATACTCCTACATTAACACATATCAAACCCAATATTATATTAGTATTGAGAGCGGCTAAAGGTTCAACAATAAATAAAAAAGGAACCAAAACTAAAAGCCTAAGTTATATTGAAAACCTATAGTGTTAGATTGTAATATTATATATTGTTTGGATACATGCTATATTTTTGAAGTCAAATTGTGTAGTTTACCTCCGAAAAGGGTTGTGCGGTTTGAGGTTGTGCATTAAACGGGTTCGATGGCGTATTCGAAGGTTTAGGCCCAAGCCCCCGGAGCCATCCTCGTCGATCACCCAAAATGTTTTGAAACACAGCAGCCTCATTCGGCGGTTGAGAACCGCCGCTTTCTCCGCCCATAATCTCGCGTTCTAGATTAAGCTGTATTTTACCAAGATGGTTAGATATAAATACAAATAGAGTAAATTACAACCGGTGTCCTTTACATTTCTACCATATTACAACCCATTTTTTACAGCTTTGACTTTGTAAGATCTTTAGTTAAAGGTGTACAAACGTAAAGGACACCGGTTGTAATTTACTCATATAAATATAAATATAAATATATATATATATATATATATATATATATATATATATATAGGATTAGGTTCAAACGTGAACATTTTCTCCAGCGTGAACTGATCTTGGCCCTTGATTTTGTAGATGATAGATCTTAGATCAATGGCACAATTGTAATTAAAGGTATAATAAATTTAATTTAAATTTTAATCTAAAGGGTAAAATAGGAAACTTTCATATTAAAGATATGGAAACTAATTCATTTGTAATCCCCTAAAATCTCTGTATCAGTTTCAAAACACTCAAAACAAGATTCCCTCACCCACCACCTCACCCGATCTCTCCCTATTATCTGCATATGGCCGGATTTCCGGCGACTGCCGGATGTGTTTTCCAGCGAAAGACCCCCCACCCTCTCGTTTCTACTCCGGCGCCACACAAGACCGGTGACCGATTTAACTAGTAGAGTCGCCGCTCACGACGGCGCACGGCGACGACAGTCGGAGGGAGAGGAAGAGAGACGGTGGCTATGGAGGTGGTTAAGACAGAGACGGAAGCGCCGCCGCTCACCATGTTTTCCGGCGACAGAGACGGAAGCGACAGAGGCGGTGGCGGTTGTGCTTTTCCGATGACCTTCATGTTTTCCGGCGACGTGGTGAGGTTGATGTTGATTATGAAGATGGCGGCGATGTCGGAAGGTCATCAGTGGTGACAACTCAGTGTTATATGACCATGACTTAGAGAGGTAATTTTTGCCTGCCTTTCTAGTTAGCGTACCATTCTGTTCTTTTTACATAAATATTCGTCTATCACAAGAATATTTCATTTGCATGTGATAAATCTGGTGATATTATGTCTGCTATTTAGTTTGATTTTGAAAACTTCATTTAGACTTAATTCCAATTTTACGTTATTTATGTATTGAAAGACATCTTTTGACTAAGACTTTTGATAAGAAGAAAGCATTAAATCAGCAACTTATTTTATGGCTATACCATTTAAGTTTTCTGGATTTCAAATTTTTTTTTATTTTTGCTCTTTTTTTAATGCGATGTACACATGTGTATTCTGACTTTTCTCTGTTTTTAATGCGATGTACACATGTGTATAGCGTCCGTTTTTCGTGATATCTTAGTTTTTTTTGTGTATTGAATTTGTAAAGTTGTTGATGTACACTTGTGAATTATGCAAAGTATTAGTTGTTGAGTTTTTTTGTTCAATTCTTTGATTTTGCTCTGTTTTTAACGCGATGTACACATGTGTATTCTGATTTTGCTCTGTTTTTAATGCAATGTACACATGTGTATTCTACTTTTTGCTCTAATTTTAACCCAATGCACACATGTGTATAGCGTCTGCTTTTTTGATATTTCATAATTTTTTGTGTATTGAATGTGTAAAGTTGTTGATGTACACTTGTGAATTATGCAAAGTATTAGTTACTGAGTTTTTTTGTGCTATTTTAGGAAACGTCGTTAATGAGAAAAGTGGAGATGAAAGGTCGATAAGGTTGATTCACGTATGTTTGTTTGCTTGGCCGATAAGGATGATTCAGCATACAACGTGGCGAATAGTTGTAAAAGATTATGTTTTTTGTTTTTTCGATTATGTTGGGTTTATTGTTTTTACGAAACTGGAACTTGTAATTATATGTTTTTTGTTTGGTTCGGAAAACATTATGGAACTTGTAATTTGTTAAATATAAAATAGTTTTACGGGTATTGTTTCTATGTATGTATTATGTAGCTAATTACACATATGTACGATGCTGAGTACACATGTGTACTGTTCTATTTATATCCAAGTACACATGTGTATACCGTTGAAATACGAAGGTTACGTGGATCTTAAAAATCAAAATTCGAATTCTGGTGATGAATCTGAAATAAAAATTAAAATTGAAATATGGTGATTTGTTGTTTGTGGATAATGAATTTAAATTAGGAAAGATGTAACTTAATTCAATTATTAAAATAATGATTTAAACTAATTTTTTACACAATTACAATCCTACCCTTAACAACTAAAAAGGAAATCAAGGGTCCAGATTTGTTCACGCAGTTCACTCTTGGGAGGTTGTTCACGCTGGAACCCTACCCTATATATATATATATATATATATATATATATATATATATATATATATATATTTAGATAGATACTTACATAATTCTGCTCGGCTACCGGGTCAACAAAATTCCCATCTTTATCGGTGTGAGTTTTGCGGTACGTATTAAGACGTTTCAAACCCTGTTTAACATTAAAACTTAGATTAGACGTTAAATAAACATAAACATACAAACACACACATATAAAACATTACATGTTTGTAGGCGGTGCTACTGTATGATGATGTACCTCCACGGTTTGGGAATTGTTGAACTTGGCGGACTCTTGTGTTTGCCTCACTTCTTGCAATATATTTGGGGTCCAAGAAGTGATCAATGGTTCTCAGCCAGTTTTCATAAGGCATATCCTCGGGGTGGTGTGCCCTTGCACTTTCGACATCGGCATAACCTCCATTATCACGAAATTCTCCCTTAGCGTAGTTCTTGCGGTCGGAGTACCGCTTCATAAGCACTTGTCTAATGCCGCCTTTTAAGTCGCGCGCCTCCAAATCCTGTTCAACTTCATCGAAATTGAAATTCTCCTAGGAATTAAATACTATTGTTAAAACATTATATAAAAACGTTAAAACATTAACCTAGCGTTTACGGCTGCAACCGCGGCAGCAAACGGTGGCGTTTTTATACCCGTTTGTTGCTGCGTTTGCAGCCGTTTAACGTCATGTTTACGGCTACAAACGGCTGCGTTATTGCACCCGTTTACGCCTGCAAACGCAGCAGCAAACGGGTGTAAAAACACAGCCGTTTGTTGCTGTGTTTGCAGCTGTTTAACGGCGCGTTTACGGCTACAAACGCATCAGCAAACGACTGCGTTTTTACACCCGTTTGCTGCTGTGTTTGTAGGCGTAAACGCGCCTTTAAACGGCTACAAACGGCTGCGTTTTTGAACCCGTATGCAGCCGTTTAACACCAATAAATGGCCTAACTTATTTACCTTTAGGTGGTTCATCACGGCATCCTTATAAGGAGTCGGAACTTTCTCCCAACCCATTCTATCAAAAGGGATGGTCCGCCACATGTACAAACCCGCCTCGCGTGAAAATAAGTCGCTCGGTACACCAACAGGGGTATACGTTACATCCCTATCGAATGTAAGAGAGACGCCCCCCCCCCCCCCGCTTTGACCATCCTGCGAAGCTTTTGATTTTTGGCTTTCCCCCTAACCTTCCTTGGGGGAACCACTGCAATTAAAATAAAATTAAATATAATTAGTGACAACATTTATAATAAATGTAATAAAAGTACTAAATAATAATTGATAACTTACCGTCAATCTCATGCGTCCCTCTCCGAAAAGGATTTGGTGGATCCCCAGCTCCGTCTCCCCATGTCCTCGGGGCATCACATCCGCCATCAGGTAAACAAATACAAACCACAAAGAAAACATATTTCCTAAAAAGTTACAAATGTTAAAACAAGTGTATCAAATAGAAATTAGTAGAAAGTACAACAAGTTTAACTAATATGCAGATAAATATTTCAACAAGTGTTTTTCAAATACTAACTAATATAAATTACAATAAGTTTTCTCTTAATCAAACTCGATGTCATAATCGGGATCGTCCTCATCAACATCAGTCTCGACCTCCAACACTTCATCGACGGTAGTCGTTGGGGGACCAACTTCAGTTGCAGGCTCACCTGAAGTAACATGAGAAGACCCAATTTGAAAGTATTGGGTGAGGTCGATGACAAGTGGACAATCAGATGAAGAGTTGTTGTGGACAACGTCAATATCTTCTAAGTCGTCATCAGCATTTTTAACCGGCTCGACGCGGTTATCATTTAATGGCCGATCCCAAATTTTTCGATGATTAATGTTCTCGACTACCCATCTAAGTTTATTTTTTTTTGTTTCGAGACGGTTCTTGGATGGAGAACACTTGTTTGGCTTGCGAAGCAAATATGAGTTGATCATCTTTGTCCCATTCATGTTCAGTGCTTATACTGGTGATATTATTGTCATACTTTACACCCCTTCGAGTATCAAGCCACTTGCACCGAAATAGGACAGTTGAATAACCATTTGTATAATTCAACTCAATAATTTCTTCTAATTGGCCATAAAATTTCACACCGTTCTCTCCGACCACTTCTACCCCAGAGTTTTGCGTTGCGCGTTTTGCATCACGTTCAAGTGTCATAAACCTAACACCGTTGACTATGCAACCATCGTAAGTTTCAACATTTATTTTCGCACCAATTGAAAGGTCATACAACTCTGGGTGGAATTCTGGAGAATTTTGTGTTTTCATCGAATGGACCTAACAAATATAGAGTAAGAATGCTTGTTATATATGTATTACCTAACCGATGTAGAGTAATACGTGTTATATATGTTTTATACCTTATTAAGAAACCACCCCGGAAATTTCGTTTTAAGATCATCTTGGGGATGTGTAGATATGAACTCACTACATTAATGACATATATAAGCAAGTAAGGAAGAGAAAATAGTAATTAACATTAACATATTGCGAAAAGTAAAGATAGGAACACTCACTTCATGTACTCCCTGACTTCTGCGCAGTTTTCGAGAACAAACCATTCCTACTTGCTTTTTTCAATGGCTGAAAGATATTTGCTCTTCGTTGCGCTTGTCGGACGACATTTAGACTCAAATACCCAAAACTTACATTTTTCAACAACGACATCCTCGTTTCTATCTGGGCGATTGAACTTAGTCTGAACATCTTGAAGATACATTGAACAAAATGTTAGAGCTTCTTCACGCACATAACCTTCAGCTATACAACCTTCCGGCCTTGTCGGGTTTCTGACATACTTTTTTAGTTTTTTCATGTACCTTTCACATGGATACATCCATCTGAAAGCTACTGGACCTCCCGCAATCGCTTCATCAGGTAAATGCACAAGTAAATGAACCATAATGTCAAAAGATGCCGGAGGATAGATCATCTCTAACTTGCATAGGATGGTAAGAATGTCATCCTTTGCTTTCCTCATATCTTCAACCAATAGTGTTCTGGAGCAAAGTTGCTTAAAAAACATACAAAGGTCTACCATTGGTGTAGATGTATCTTTTGTCAAAAGTCCTCTAACCCCAATCAGTATCAAACGTTGCATGAGAATATGACAGTCATGAGATTTCAACCCAGTAATGTTAGAATTGTTATCTGTCACCCTCTTGCTGATATTAGATCCAAACCCATCTGGTAGTTTAACATTTTTTATAAATTCACAGAAAAGCTTTCGATCATCGGACTTGAATGAGTACTTTGGGTGGGGACTAAAGAACTTGTTACCCGATTGTTTCAACCACTGTGTCGGCCGGATATTTAGTTTTTGCAAGTCGTTTCGTGCGTTTGGTGTGTCTTTGGTCTTCTCATTCATTAAGAGAGTACCAAGCAAGCTGTCGCACACATTTTTCTCGATATGCATTACATCTAAGTTGTGCTTCAGCTGCAAAGAAGACCAATACTCAAGTTCGAAAAATATGCTTCGTTTGGTCCAGTTCAGCTCGAAATCTGCTCGGTTTATCCTCCCACCTCCAAAAGCTGGATGCTTTCCTGGTAGACGATGAAGTAGACGACCGTGTTGAGCTTCTATGTCAGCAGGACTAAACTGTCTCGGAGGGCCTCGTGTCTCGGGTCTCCCGTTAAAGTCGAGACTTGTTCTCCATGGATGGTTGGCATCTAAGAACCGGCGATGACCAAAATACACACATTTACCAGTTACACGCATTGAAGGAGTGTCTTCATTGCAAGTCGGGGATGCCATGTAGCCCTGTCCGCTCCAACCTGATAGACTACTACGGGCTGGAAAGTCGTTTATGGTCCATAACAACGCCGCCTTCATTGTGAAGAATTCGTTTGTTGTTGCGTCTTTAGTACATACACCTGAGTGCCACAAATGTTTAAGCTCATCCACTAACGGTCTAAGGTAAATATCCATGTCTTTCCTAGGTGATTTAGGGCCAGGAATCAACAAGGTCAACATGAATGTGGACTCCCGCATGCATAGCCATAGAGGCCAATTGTATGTGGTGATTATAACCGGCCATGTGCTATAAGTCGAGGGTCCGTTACCGTTAAACGGATTAAAACCGTCAGCTGCAAGCCCTAAGCGAACATTTCGTGGCTCCATCGCGAAGTTTGGGTACTTCCTATCAAAGTCTTGCCATGAAGACCCATCAACTGGATGCCTCATGGTCCCATCTTCTGAACGTCCGGTACTACGCCATATCATATCTTTTGCCATGTGCCTTAAACAATACAAACGCCGAAGTCTAGGCGTCAAAGGAAAGTATCGTAACACCTTGCGAGCTACCTTCGTGCCTTTTGTGTCTTTATCGACCCAACGGCTCTCATTACAAACGGGACAATTTTGCAACGACTCGTATTCTTTCCAGAAGAGAGCACAATCATTTACGCACGTGTCTATCATCTCATAATCCAAACCAATATTCTTAAATGTCTTCTTAACTACATAATGCGTAGGGGGAATCTTGTTGCCTATTGGCATTGATTCTTGCAACAACTTTAGTAGACGATCAAATGAAGTATTAGTCCAACGGGACGTCTCCTTTATATTCATAAGCTTTGCTAAGAAGTCAAGGGAAGAAAACTTAGTACAACTAGGATATAATTTAGATTCAACATCCTTTATTATGTCTTCAAAATCGTCATCAACACCGTTAGATTCTCCACCCGACATCTCCAGGTTACGGTCTGTATCTTCTTCCATACGCTCCCCCCTAATGTCTTCAATAACGTTTTCTATACCCTCATGTGGCACAACATTATCTACTTCTACAACTGCAGGCCTAGATTTTTCATCGTGATAGTCCCACTTTATGTAATCTTTCCAAAAAACCATACGCCCCAAATGGAGTTTCTTTTTTGTGATGGTTGTTAAGCCGGAACATTTACAATTGGAACACGGACATCTAACTTCATTATGGTTGGGGAGCACTCTTTCACACATCGCGATAAAAGACCTGAGTCCTTGCTGGTAGTGAGTTGATTGAAGTGGGGAATCAATCCAGCTTTTATCGATAGGCATTATGCAACTGAAAGATAATTTAATTTAGGGTTTGCAAGACAAGGGTAGACTGCTAAACCCACTTTTTGAACACTTTATCTCATATATGAATGTGTATCACATGGTTGTTTGTTTAAGAAAAATTCGGCAGCATTTCCTCTTAGCTCCCAAGTATATATGTAAGAATATATATACCCGAGGAGCAAAGAGAAAATGATAACCGAATCCTTCTTAAACAAACAATCATGTAATACACATTCATATCCTAAATGAGATAAAGTATTCAAAAAACAGTCCCAAATTAAACGGGGACAACCTGAAATTAATTTATAAATCAATTTCAGGCGGGTATTTCTAAGCTCATTATGGTTTAGGTATGAATTTTCGAAAAGAATAGAACAAATATCATGCGGGTCAATTGGTAAAAGCTAGTTCATCATTACTTGACATGATGTTTTGTTTCTGATTTAAGTGTGCTTATATTCAAAGGATATTATTATTATTATTATTAGTATTGTTATTATTATTATTATTATTATTTTTAAATAATAGAAGGGAAAAGGATCAATGAAGGTGATGGAAAAGGACAAATGTCGCCGCTAATAGTCTCAAATGTCGCCGCTAAAGGTAATAGCGGCGACATGTCGCCGCTATTGAGTTGCCGCTAAAGCTTGGCCGCTGAAGGGTTATTTGTCGCCGCTATTACCTTTAGCGGTGACATTTGGGACTATTAGCGGCGACATTTGTCGCCGCTATTGGTCGACTTTCTTGTGATTATAAGTTTAGTTTTATATCAATTCACTAGAACTATATACAATATATATACACACGCGCACACATACTTACAATATATATAATAGAAACCTACCAAACTTTGCCCTTATAAATTTAGTATTATACATCATTTCATTCAAAGATTTTGTGTTAGTTAAAGTGATTATCTATCAACTATTATAATTACACATGCATTAAAATATCATTCTATTGTGTTATATATTTTTACTCAATAATCATCATTCTATTGTGTTATATATTTTTACTCAATAATCAACTAAATAATTAAATATTCTATATAACTATATTCAATCTAGATATTACATTTTATTTTTCCCTAAGATTTTTTATTTTTTTTTGTAAATATTTTGGTTTTTCATTTGCACCTGTCCAGTTAATTACATCCTGATTTCTAAACAATAACTTTTTGTATTATATCTACTCATCTCATCTCATTAGTTATAAAGTAATCGTATTATCTATATAATATTTCGATTTTTTTCCTATATGATATTGTTAAGCTTATCTTAACAAATTTACACAATTAATATATATTTTTTTATAAATCTTGTTTAAAGATGACATAACTTGCATGGATAAAAGAAATCGAAGTTTATAATAGTTACAGTTTACTTATTATAGTAACATATTCTTAATAAGTGCATTATAATATCAAAATCCTAGCTTAGAAAGTGATTTTTTTTTAAATATTTTGGTCCCACCTGTTGATTTTTTTGCAGCATTTCAAGGATCTATTTTTTTGCAGTTTTTTTTTAAATATTTTGACCCAGTTTGACTTTAGCTTCAATGTGCATAACCAAACAAATGACCTCGCCATTTCTATGGCTTTCAATTCCACAATCTGCGTATCCATCATACTTCCAATCTTCATACCAGTATAGTATTTTAATTTAAAATTCATTATAGAACTAAGACATTATAGAACTAAGACATTAACCTTATTTTGCATAAACTAACCTAAACTAACCTTATTTTGCACGAGGAGAAGAGGTGGTGCCGGTGGTGGCCGTGGAGACGAGGTGGTGGCCGGTGGATAAACTACATTCACCAAGAACCACTAAATTAACAACCAATATAACAAAATAAACAAAAAAAATCAACATAAAACTAACCGATTATGCCGATTTTGGAGAGATTGCGCCGATTTTTTTGCTCACCGGTGAAAGGGGAGGTGAAAAGATTTGGGGGAAAGTAGGTGGAGGGAAGAAATGGCGCTGATTCCTTGTTTTATTCGTCGGGCCAATAGGGGCGACACCATGTCGCCGCTATTGGTTATGTTTGTCGCCGCTATTGATCTAGGCATACCCCAACCGTTGGATGATGATGATAGCAATCGTGTGGCTAGGGTTGAAAATGGGACACCGGGTGCGGATTGGACCAATAGCGGCGACATATTGGATGTCGCCGCTATTAATTGTTATTCTTGTAGTGAGAAGAGAATGGTGAAAAATGGTGTTGAATGGTGGTGTTTTTATAAAGAAAAGTTATTTTTTTTTTTATAAACGGCTAGTTCCAACTGATAGGTAACGGCTATATTCCTCAATCAATCCCACTCAAACAATCGGTGACTATTCACCGCTCACAGATTTAGAGCCGGCTATCATTCACCGATCGGTGAATACCAGTCCCCGATGGGTTCACCGCTATGACTCCCCCCCCCCCCCCCCAAATAAAACAAAATAACCACCTGGCACCCACTGCCCCTATACAAACCCAAAAGACATTGATTGCCCTACCAACAAATCCCCCAGACATTCCAACTCCAACCATCTTCCGAATTTAAGTAACTGAAATACAAAACCAGGCATCCAAATCGTTAATTTTTTCAGTAATTTTGTAATATTGGTACAACAGATTCCTGGGTAGTGTTCGTTTCACAGAATGGAATGGAATCTTGAGGGAATTGGAATGTTGATTTCACTCCTTATTTCGTTGCTTTCAACAAGAAAATAAATTGGAATTGAACAACATTATAAGGAAGAGAATCTATATTCTAGTTCCAACCAAATTTCATTCTATTTTGCAAAACAAATACATCTAAATTACAAATCAAATTTTAATTTCTGCGCGAATTCCCATTATAATTCATGAAACGAACACTACCTAATAGTTTTGAGAGTTCGTGGTTTGGCTACCCACTGTTTACTACATGAAATTTAGCAGTTGTATAATTATAATTCTCTTAAAAATCTTTCTAACATTTGTATAATTGATTATTCTTCTAGTTAGTGAACAATTACATGTGATTAAGAGATTAATGGTATCTTAAAGGACATTTGGATACCCGATTAGTTACATACTGTTAAGTGAATCAAAAGTCCATCACAAATTCCCGCGATAAACTTTCTCTTTGCCAATTCAACAAATGGGTCTCAACTTGGTGGAGTGGATGGCTTTTGATCAGCTACATGAACAAAAATCAAGTTACTTGTGTGCTTTCACTACATAGTTCTGAATATGAAATATTCTCACCTTGTTTGGTTGGTATTATAACCTAGCTAGCTTTAAATTTAAACTGTTTATTTCAGATTTGTTTTATTTTATTTTATTTTATTTTTTGTTGTTGCATAAAACAGTCCTTTCAAAACATAGGTAAATTTATAATAGTTTGGTTTTTGGGTAAGAAACACAAGATTTAAAGGGGTTAGTAAAACTCTATTTATTAGCAAAAACTCCATAACATCATACGTCCATAATCAAACAAAGTGCAAACCTCAACTACAGAGTAAGATGCTAGAATCGATGTGTGTGTGCTTGTAGTAGAATTCATCATACCCAAAACATTCTTCAAAGTTCGAAAGATAACATTTGCCTATGGATGAACTTTTATCGGATCATCAAGTCTTGTTTTGTTCCTCTATAAAGTTAGCAAGCTTTCAACATAGCACCTGATGTCACAAAACTTCAGGAGCTCTGAGCAAAACTTTTGATGATCAGACGTGAATTGTAATGTCCTAAAACATCTACTCTTCCTGTTATAGATAAGTACATTGGTCACATTATTCCTAGGCATCTTGCTTGAGGAAAAGATGATCTCGTCCATGTTAACAGAATCTAATGGGTAAGGCATGGCTAAATCAATCCAAGACGTAGGGAATGTAATGATTTCTTTGACCCAAACATGATTTTCATAGTCTTGTAATATCCAGATATGCATTTTGTTAGTATTTACCACACGATCATGACAAGCAACCGCTACACAACCACTGACTTTTATGATCCGAGGTTTGTTAGATATCGGCCAGGTTTGCCTGTATATAGTGTACTCTGAAGAGGATTTATGGGGTACAACACCTTGAGGCGTGTTAATTATCGTAAACTTCTCTGTTCTCAAGTCAAACCCCAAAATATCAACTGAGCGAAAAGGCATTATATGTATCACACTATTGACACAAACGCTTCTTCGGATTATCAAGGAGAAACCAATGGGAGGCTCCACATCAATCTTTCTCCATGAATAAGTTGACATAGAGAAAATCATAAACTCTAACGTAGGAGGCTGACCGTAATTCCTGATCATCAAAATCTTATGTTCGTTGCTGGACTCATCAAACCCAAAAAAACAACAGACAGAAGCATTGCCATAAGTGTTATTTGTCAAAGAATGATCAGGAGGATCCGGGAGTTTAAAAGTCTTATGCATGGCAGGGTTAACAACGAATGTATAAACCAAATTGCTTTTAGCTAAGTAATTGATGGGGCTACAAAATACTAACCCGTTCAATAGTATAATCCTTGTCGAGTGTCATGAGATGAGTGAGGGGTCCACCTGTTGGGATCGGGACACACACACGAACACTAGAAACACTCTCACTCACTCTCGTCTCTCACTCTCTTGCACAACTTAGAACCGAAACTTGAACACAAGGATTTATAGTGGTTCGGTCGCTACACTGCAACCTACGTCCACTCTCGGTAACTAGGAAGTATATTGCTTCTGTGTTGGTGATAATTTACAATACAAATGAGACTCATATATAGAGTCTGGAATCAACAAAGGCAATCACAAAGCATGGTCATGAAATATGGGTCACCATGCCTTTTCCATGTATTCTGCCACTATTATTTGAGTGGCTTACCTGTTGTCTACCACTAATTCTGAGTGGCTTCACACCTTTACAATCTCCCACTTGAAGTCACGAAACAATCTTCACCTGTGCTTCAACTGTGCATTTGTATTTCTGTAATAACTTTGATCTTCACACATTCCTAGTTACCCGGCCTTCTCTTCAATTATCCTGAAGACCAGTTGAAGCTATGCAAAGCTTCAACTTCTCTAAGGTGACTGTAACGCCCTAAATCGTTTTAACCAAATTTCGACGCAGCGGAAAATACATACTAAAAACTTCTTTATAAGTTATTCTTTCTTTCACTTAAATACATTAATCCCTTTTTATAAATTAATTAAAAAGTAACATACGTATCGAATTAAGTAACCACATACACACCCACGTACAATCCATGTCTTGACTCGATCTTCAACCACGTACACAGCTTGAGCAAAACATTCATAAACCTGTACAACCTGCATTCACCATAACCAATTACTTCATTAGCAACCGATGACATAATATATATACTTTAAAACGTGCATAATCAAGCATCAACATCTCTTATTCTCGTTCATATAAGTCCATTCGTCTATCCATTCGGACACTCTCGTCTGACTTCCATACTTAACCTTCATTTCCCATTATTAGTATACCTGCACTTCCATTTCATTCTTAACAGAAAACAATTAGCATCATTATACTTTCCTATCCACTTTCGACTCCTTTTCCCGTAAACTTACCTATTTACTTCCATTGTTTAATACTTTCTCACATGTATCACAATAATCATCATACTACAATATATTTTACATCTAAAGTGTAAGTCCGGGATTTACTTACCTTGTGCGTCCGTAATTGCGTTCGCTTACTTGAGTCTCCTTAGTCCGTTAGCCTTCCATGCTCTCAACCATCTTAACATGATTCCTATACATTCATGTCATTACATTCACATTCTTATTAGCATATATGCTTATACATATGAACAACCATATCCAATTCACATCTCATATATGACCTTCGTTAATCCATTCAAACAAGCATAAAACATACTCAACATTATCCCTACACAATCTTCACATGAACTATATATGGTTACCCATCACTAGCATACAATTTCACTTATTATTGTCTTTTAGACATTTCATCAAACACTTGGTGTGCGTACTACTTTCTAAGCATGATGTACAAGTATTTCATGATTTTCTTCCTAATTATCACTTCCATTCATCAATACAAGTAACCATCATACAAAGTCTATACCATACTCAATCCATGTACAAGTACACATCACATACTACACATATTCATAATCAAGTTCATACCATTTCATAGATTAAACACAAACCCACCTAGCTAAGTGTAGTAATTCATCCACACACCCAAATTATAGCAATTTACTAAGAATCTTCACATAGGGTTTGTTCCTAAATGAGCATACATCACTAATTTAGCCATAGCTTCTCTAATCCATACATAATCCACGATTATGATGATTATTCAAACTTTACAACTTCACGAATCATCAAAATTTTACATACCTTATGATCCCCTAGCTTGGGTGATCATTAATTCACGTTCGGTTATGAATTTAGACTTCATTTGGCCCTTCAATTTGATGATATTGTTGAACTAGGGTTTTGGCTCCATGGGAGCCTCTTCTTGAACGATCCAGAACACACACACGAGGTGTGTGTGTGTGTGTGTTTTCATTTAATAAAACAACTTTCAAGTTGTCCCACTTTGGTCCCTCATGTTTCGTTTTAATTAAATAAGGCCACAACCCTTCGTTTAATACCAACGATACTAATATTCAACTAGGTTAGTCATTCCTAGTTAATATTCATTTACGGGTTCAATTTTACCCCTAACGGTATTTTTACCCGTTCCTTTATATTAACCGTGTTTAAATTACCAAACCCATTTTTGGGGTGTTACAGTGACAACCTTAGTCAACATATCAGATGGATTTTCACTTCCTTTGATCTTCTTCAACTTCAGAGTGCCTTCACTAACTTGCTCTCTGATGAAGTGATATCTCAACTGTATGTGTTTTGTCTTCGAATGGAAGACAAGATTCTTTGCAAGATGAATTGCACTTTGATTGTCACAAAACAGTGCACAATCAACTTGTTCCTTGCCGAGCTCTTTGAGAAAATTCTTCAACCATATAAGCTCTTTGCTTGCTTCAGCAACTGCCATATACTCTGCTTCTGTGGTTGAAAGGGCGACACTTTTCTGTAGTCTGGACATCCAGCTTACTGCAGTGCCTCCCATTGTAAAGACATATCCGGTGGTGCTTTTGTAAGATTCTTTACAACCACCAAGATCAGCATCTGCAAAACCCTTCAGAATAACATCTTTCTTCTTAAAATGCAATGCCATCTTTAAAGTTCCCTTCAAGTATCTCAACAACCATTTAACTGCTTCCCAGTGTTCTCTCCCCGGATTGGACATGAACCGACTAACAACTCCCACTGCATGAGCTATATCTGGTCTCGTGCATACCATTGCATACATGAGGCTACCAACAGCAGATGCATAAGGAACTTTAGCCATTTCTTCCTTGTCTTCATCTGATTTGGGTAACTGATCTTTAGAAAGCTTAAAGTGACTTCCCAAATGTGTGCTTCTGATCTTGGCATCTTTAAGGCTGAATTTCTCTAACACTTTCCCAATGTATTTCTCTTGAGATAGTGTCAAAGAACCATCTTTGTTTCTGAAAATACTCATCCCGAGTATTTGGTTTGCAGCTCCCAAATCTTTCATCTCAAACTCTTCAGACATTTGCTTCTTTAACTTCTTGATCTCTGACATGTCTGAACCTGCAATCAACATATCATCCACATATAGTAATAGAATGATATAAGAACCCTTAAACCTCTTGATGTAACAACAATGGTCATTGTTACATCTCTTGTATCCGACTCTTCCCATGAAGTTATCAAACTTCAAGTACCATTGTCTGGGCGCTTGTTTCAGACCATACAAACTCTTCTTCAACTTACACACCAAGTTTTCTTTGCCTTTAACCTGAAAACCTTCTGGTTGTGTCATGTAGATGTCTTCATCTAGGTCACCATGTAGAAATGCCGTCTTGACATCTAGCTGCTCTAGATGCAAAGCCTTCTGCTGCTACAATACTAAGAACGAGTCTAATGGTAGTCATCTTCACCACTGGAGAGAATATTTCATTGAAATCGATTCCCTCTTTTTGTTGAAAACCCTTGACTCCTAATCTTGCCTTGTACCGTTTGGTACCATCATGTTCATCTTTGACCCTGAAAACCCATTTGTTCTGAAGAGCCTTCTTCCCAGATGGAAGCTTCGTCAAGTACCAGGTCTTGTTCTTCTCAAGCGACTTCATTTCATCTTTCATTGCAAGCTCCCACTGCAATGAATCTTTCAACCCCATAGCTTCAGAGTAACACTGGGGTTCGCCATTTTCTGTCAAAATAATGTAGTTGACAGAAGGGCCAGTATGACAGGGACTGTACTTGTTCGGTGGTCTAGAAACTCTGGTAGATCTTCTTAACGAAGGCTGTTGTGGTGACTGTTCGTCTTCAGACCCTGAACTCCCACTGTCAGAAACTCCCACTGTTTCTTCACCATCTTCAGTCTCTGGTTCTGTGTTATCAGAATCTGCCACTGGTTCTGCAGCAGAATTGTTCTTCTGATTAACACTAAAATCAATTGTTTTCTTCTGAACCTCTGACTTTTCCATCTTTCTGTCTTTGTACAGCTCTGCTTCATTGAACTCTGCATGCTTGCTTCGGACTACCTTTCTGTTTTCAGAATCCCAAAGCCTATAGCCCATTTTATCACCTCCATATCCAATGAAGATGTACTTCTTTGCTTTAGCATCTAACTTGTCACCTTCAGGATTGATATCATAAGCACTGCACCCGAAGATTTTCAGGTGATCATACTCAACTGCTTTACCCTTCCATTCTTCTTGAGGAATCTTGAAACCCAACGGTACTGAAGGCCCACGATTGATAAGATAGGCTGCTGTATTAATTGCATCAGCCCAGAACATCTTTGGGAGCCCTGCATTCAACCTCATACTTCTGGCTCTTTCATATAATGTTCTGTTCATCCTCTCTGCAACCCCATTCTGTTGCGGAGTTCCTGGAACTGTATTTATCATCTTGATCCCTCTATCAGCACAATAATCTGTAAACTCCTTGCTGATGTATTCACCACCGTTGTCAGACTTCAAGCACTTCACCTTCAAATCAGTTTCAAGTTCAACAGCAGATTTCCATTTCTTAAAAGTATCGAAAACTTCAGATTTATGTTTAAGAAAGTAAACCCATACCTTGCGTGTTGAATCATCAATGAAAGTCACGAAGTAGCGAGCTCCACCAAATGAAGTTACTGATGTCGGTCCATACACATCTGAATGAATCAACTCCAACTTTTGAGCTTTAGGTGCTCTCCCTTTTTTTTAGAAAAGTAACCTTCTTTTTCTTCCCGAGAATGCACGGTTCACAGAATTCAGATTCGACATGCTTCAATTCTGGAAGCTTTCCCCTGGTAATAAGCATCTTCATCCCCTTTTTACTCATGTGACCGAGTCTTTGATGCCATAACTTTGACTTACTCGGCGCACTAGATACTGCTTTCATTCCGTCAGTTGGTACTTCAACCATGTATAAAGTACCTTGCTTCTTTCCTCTAGCAACAACCATACTGCCTTTGACAACTTTCCATTGTCCTTTACCGAAGTAAACATCATATCCCTGATCATCAAGCTGACCGATGGATATTAACATCCTCTTCAAACCCGGAATAACCCGAACATCTTTCAGAATCCAGATTGTTCCCAGTGATGTCTTCAACTCTATGTATCCAATCCCTGTAATGTCTAGACTATGATTATTAGCCATACGAATTTACCAAAGTTACCTGTTCGTAGATTCTTCATCTTCTTCGTGCTAGACGTAGCATGAAATGATGCTCCTGAATCCATAATCCAGTCTTCAACAGTATTTTCGACACAGCAGATAAGAGCATCTTCTGAGTCTGAGGCTGTGGTAGCATTCACCTCCTTTTTGTCTCTAGGAGGTTTAGTACACTGACTTCTAAAGTGCCCATGCTCATCACAGTTCCAGCACTGTATGTCTTTTCTTGGCTTTGAAGGTCTCGACTTGCTTCTTCGTTTTGACTTTGACCTTCCCTTGTTTCCTCCTCTGTTATTACTTCTCCCTCTTCCTTCAGTACTGAGCAACGAGCTTGTTTCTCCAGAGTTCCTCCTTCTGGAATCCTCATTCAGTATTAAATCTCGAACCTTACTGAATGTGAGTGTCTCAATCGATCCAGTGACTGCTGTGATCGTTCCTGACCAGCTGTCAGGTAATGAGGACAATAATAAACAAGCCTGTAATTCATCATCTATCTTAAAATTCACAGAAGACAAACGTGTCAAATGAGAATTAAATAGATTAATATGCTCAGTGACAGAACTTCCCTCTTTCATTCGAGTGTTTACTAACTCCCGAATTAAAAACACCTTATTTGCAGGAGACGGCTTCTCGTACATATTGGACAAGGCTTCCATAATTCCACGCGCCGTGGTTTGTTCCATAATGTTATACACAACATTCATGGATAATGTAAGCCGTATCGTTGACATTGCCTTTTTGTCAGTCGATGCCCAATTAGTCGGTACTGGTGTAGGAGGAGGTTCTAGTGCAGCATCCAAATCTTTCTGTATCTGCAAATCTTTAATTTGCATCTTCCACCATCCAAAATTCTTGCCATCAAATACATTTACCTTGACTTTTCCTTCTTCAGACATCATCCTGCTGAATATCTAGGAAACTAGCCAAGAGAAATTATAATACCAACTTCTTAAAAAAAAAATTGTTCTTCGAGCACTGCCCCTTTGCTTGGACCAATACGCCAAAGTAAATATTATAATGTCTTTTAAGAAATTGATACTTTAAGAAAACCAAAGCAAATAGCAATTACTTTATGTTTTCTTTTCTTTGACAAAGTAACCCACGAGCACTTGTCTACTAACAAGACAAAAAATGCAAACACCTTTAGTCCACTTGTTTATAAAGAAAACACTTATCTTTATAAAGTGGTGCACACTCTTTGACCAACAAATCTGACCAACTCCCTTTCACCTTCTTCTCAACACTTTCTTCAAAACGGCAGAAAAAAGGAGAGGCGCGACGGCAGGTAGTGGTTCGATCGGCTGGAAGCTGTTTCGTGCGGCGGCTGAGGGTTAAGTGGCTGGATGGAGATCGACGTGGCGGAGGCTGGTGAGGATGGCGACACGGCAGCAGGATGAACTCCACGAGCGGAGGTGACGGAGACTGTCACTAGTTCCGATTGAAACTCTAATCGGAACCCTAGTCTCACAGGTCAGTACTCCTATTCTTCACCTCTGTATCTGTTTGTGTGTAAATCGAGCAAGAGCCAAGCTTTGATACCAGTTGTTGGGATCGGGACTCACACACGAACACTAGAAACACTCTCACTCACTCTCGTCTCTCACTCTCTTGCACAACTTAGAACCGAAACTTGAACACAAGGATTTATAGTGGTTCGGTCGCTACACTGCAACCTACGTCCACTCTCGGTAACTAAGAAGTATATTGCTTATGTGTTGGTGATAATTTACAATACAAATGAGACTCATATATAGAGTCTGGAATCAACAAAGGCAATCACAAAGCATGGTCATGAAATATGGGTCACCATGCCTTTTCCATGTATTCTGCCACTATTATTTGAGTGGCTTACCTGTTGTCTACCACTAATTCTGAGTGGCTTCACACCTTTACAATCTCCCACTTGAAGTCACGAAACAATCTTCACCTGTGCTTCAACTGTGCATTTGTATTTCTGTAATAACTTTGATCTTCACACATTCCTAGTTACCCGGCCTTCTCTTCAATTATCCTGAAGACCAGTTGAAGCTATGCAAAGCTTCAACTTCTCTAAGGTGACAACCTTAGTCAACATATCAGATGGATTTTCACTTCCTTTGATCTTCTTCAACTTCAGAGTGCCTTCACTAACTTGCTCTCTGATGAAGTGATATCTCAACTGTATGTGTTTTGTCTTCGAATGGAAGACAAGATTCTTTGCAAGATGAATTGCACTTTGATTGTCACAAAACAGTGCACAATCAACTTGTTCCTTGCCGAGCTCTTTGAGAAAATTCTTCAACCATATAAGCTCTTTGCTTGCTTCAGCAACTGCCATATACTCTGCTTCTGTGGTTGAAAGGGCGACACTTTTCTGTAGTCTGGACATCCAGCTTACTGCAGTGCCTCCCACTGTAAAGACATATCCGGTGGTGCTTTTGTAAGATTCTTTACAACCACCAAGATCAGCATCTGCAAAACCCTTCAGAATAACATCTTTCTTCTTAAAATGCAATGCCATCTTTAAAGTTCCCTTCAAGTATCTCAACAACCATTTAACTGCTTCCCAGTGTTCTCTCCCCGGATTGGACATGAACCGACTAACAACTCCCACTGCATGAGCTATATCTGGTCTCGTGCATACCATTGCATACATGAGGCTACCAACAGCAGATGCATAAGGAACTTTAGCCATTTCTTCCTTGTCTTCATCTGATTTGGGTAACTGATCTTTAGAAAGCTTAAAGTGACTTCCCAAATGTGTGCTTCTGATCTTGGCATCTTTAAGGCTGAATTTCTCTAACACTTTCCCAATGTATTTCTCTTGAGATAGTGTCAAAGAACCATCTTTGTTTCTGAAAATACTCATCCCGAGTATTTGGTTTGCAGCTCCCAAATCTTTCATCTCAAACTCTTCAGACATTTGCTTCTTTAACTTCTTGATCTCTGACATGTCTGAACCTGCAATCAACATATCATCCACATATAGTAATAGAATGATATAAGAACCCTTAAACCTCTTGATGTAACAACAATGGTCATTGTTACATCTCTTGTATCCGACTCTTCCCATGAAGTTATCAAACTTCAAGTACCATTGTCTGGGCGCTTGTTTCAGACCATACAAACTCTTCTTCAACTTACACACCAAGTTTTCTTTGCCTTTAACCTGAAAACCTTCTGGTTGTGTCATGTAGATGTCTTCATCTAGGTCACCATGTAGAAATGCCGTCTTGACATCTAGCTGCTCTAGATGCAAAGCCTTCTGCTGCTACAATACTAAGAACGAGTCTAATGGTAGTCATCTTCACCACTGGAGAGAATATTTCATTGAAATCGATTCCTTCTTTTTGTTGAAAACCCTTGACTCCTAATCTTGCCTTGTACCGTTTGGTACCATCATGTTCATCTTTGACCCTGAAAACCCATTTGTTCTGAAGAGCCTTCTTCCCAGATGGAAGCTTCGTCAAGTACCAGGTCTTGTTCTTCTCAAGCGACTTCATTTCATATTTCATTGCAAGCTCCCACTGCAATGAATCTTTCAACCCCATAGCTTCAGAGTAACACTAGGGTTCGCCATTTTCTGTCAAAATAATGTAGTTGACAGAAGGGCCAGTATGACAGGGACTGTACTTGTTCGGTGGTCTAGAAACTCTGGTAGATCTTCTTAACGAAGGCTGTTGTGGTGACTGTTCGTCTTCAGACCCTGAACTCCCACTGTCAGAAACTCCCACTGTTTCTTCACCATCTTCAGTCTCTGGTTCTGTGTTATCAGAATCTGCCACTGGTTCTGCAGCAGAATTGTTCTTCTGATTAACACTAAAATCAATTGTTTTCTTCTGAACCTCTGACTTTTCCATCTTTCTGTCTTTGTACAGCTCTGCTTCATTGAACTCTGCATGCTTGCTTCGGACTACCTTTCTGTTTTCAGAATCCCAAAGCCTATAGCCCATTTTATCACCTCCATATCCAATGAAGATGTACTTCTTTGCTTTAGCATCTAACTTGTCACCTTCAGGATTGATATCATAAGCACTGCACCCGAAGATTTTCAGGTGATCATACTCAACTGCTTTACCCTTCCATTCTTCTTGAGGAATCTTGAAACCCAACGGTACTGAAGGCCCACGATTGATAAGATAGGCTGCTGTATTAATTGCATCAGCCCAGAACATCTTTGGGAGCCCTGCATTCAACCTCATACTTCTGGCTCTTTCATATAATGTTCTGTTCATCCTCTCTGCAACCCCATTCTGTTGCGGAGTTCCTGGAACTGTATTTATCATCTTGATCCCTCTATCAGCACAATAATCTGTAAACTCCTTGCTGATGTATTCACCACCGTTGTCAGACTTCAAGCACTTCACCTTCAAATCAGTTTCAAGTTCAACAGCAGATTTCCATTTCTTAAAAGTATCGAAAACTTCAGATTTATGTTTAAGAAAGTAAACCCATACCTTGCGTGTTGAATCATCAATGAAAGTCACGAAGTAGCGAGCTCCACCAAATGAAGTTACTGATGTCGGTCCATACACATCTGAATGAATCAACTCCAACTTTTGAGCTTTAGGTGCTCTCCCTTTTTTTAGAAAAGTAACCTTCTTTTTCTTCCCGAGAATGCACGGTTCACAGAATTCAGATTCGACATGCTTCAATTCTGGAAGCTTTCCCCTGGTAATTAAGCATCTTCATCCCCTTTTTACTCATGTGACCGAGTCTTTGATGCCATAACTTTGACTTACTCGGCGCACTAGATACTGCTTTCATTCCGTCAGTTGGTACTTCAACCATGTATAAAGTACCTTGCTTCTTTCCTCTAGCAACAACCATACTGCCTTTGACAACTTTCCATTGTCCTTTACCGAAGTAAACATCATATCCCTGATCATCAAGCTGACCGATGGATATTAACATCCTCTTCAAACCCGGAATAACCCGAACATCTTTCAGAATCCAGATTGTTCCCAGTGATGTCTTCAACTCTATGTATCCAATCCCTGTAATGTCTAGACTATGATTATTAGCCATACGAATTTACCAAAGTTACCTGTTCGTAGATTCTTCATCTTCTTCGTGCTAGACGTAGCATGAAATGATGCTCCTGAATCCATAATCCAGTCTTCAACAGTATTTTCGACACAGCAGATAAGAGCATCTTCTGAGTCTGAGGCTGTGGTAGCATTCACCTCCTTTTTGTCTCTAGGAGGTTTAGTACACTGACTTCTAAAGTGCCCATGCTCATCACAGTTCCAGCACTGTATGTCTTTTCTTGGCTTTGCAGGTCTCGACTTGCTTCTTCGTTTTGACTTTGACCTTCCCTTGTTTCCTCCTCTGTTATTACTTCTCCCTCTTCCTTCAGTACTGAGCAACGAGCTTGTTTCTCCAGAGTTCCTCCTTCTGGAATCCTCATTCAGTATTAAATCTCGAACCTTACTGAATGTGAGTGTCTCAATCGATCCAGTGACTGCTGTGATCGTTCCTGACCAGCTGTCAGGTAATGAGGACAATAATAAACAAGCCTGTAATTCATCATCTATCTTAAAATTCACAGAAGACAAACGTGTCAAATGAGAATTAAATAGATTAATATGCTCAGTGACAGAACTTCCCTCTTTCATTCGAGTGTTTACTAACTCCCGAATTAAAAACACCTTATTTGCAGGAGACGGCTTCTCGTACATATTGGACAAGGCTTCCATAATTCCACGCGCCGTGGTTTGTTCCATAATGTTATACACAACATTCATGGATAATGTAAGCCGTATCGTTGACATTGCCTTTTTGTCAGTCGATGCCCAATTAGTCGGTACTGGTGTAGGAGGAGGTTCTAGTGCAGCATCCAAATCTTTCTGTATCAGCAAATCTTTAATTTGCATCTTCCACCATCCAAAATTCTTGCCATCAAATACATTTACCTTGACTTTTCCTTCTTCAGACATCATCCTGCTGAATATCTAGGAAACTAGCCAAGAGAAATTATAATACCAACTTCTTAAAAAAAAAATTGTTCTTCGAGCACTGCCCCTTTGCTTGGACCAATACGCCAAAGTAAATATTATAATGTCTTTTAAGAAATTGATACTTTAAGAAAACCAAAGCAAATAGCAATTACTTTATGTTTTCTTTTCTTTGACAAAGTAACCCACGAGCACTTGTCTACTAACAAGACAAAAAATGCAAACACCTTTAGTCCACTTGTTTATAAAGAAAACACTTATCTTTATAAAGTGGTGCACACTCTTTGACCAACAAATCTGACCAACTCCCTTTCACCTTCTTCTCAACACTTTCTTCAAAACGGCAGAAAAAAGGAGAGGCGCGACGGCAGGTAGTGGTTCGATCGGCTGGAAGCTGTTTCGTGCGGCGGCTGAGGGTTAAGTGGCTGGATGGAGATCGACGTGGCGGAGGCTGGTGAGGATGGCGACACGGCAGCAGGATGAACTCCACGAGCGGAGGTGACGGAGACTGTCACTAGTTCCGATTGAAACTCTAATCGGAACCCTAGTCTCACAGGTCAGTACTCCTATTCTTCACCTCTGTATCTGTTTGTGTGTAAATCGAGCAAGAGCCAAGCTTTGATACCAGTTGTTGGGATCGGGACTCACACACGAACACTAGAAACACTCTCACTCACTCTCGTCTCTCACTCTCTTGCACAACTTAGAACCGAAACTTGAACACAAGGATTTATAGTGGTTCGGTCGCTACACTGCAACCTACGTCCACTCTCGGTAACTAGGAAGTATATTGCTTATGTGTTGGTGATAATTTACAATACAAATGAGACTCATATATAGAGTCTGGAATCAACAAAGGCAATCACAAAGCATGGTCATGAAATATGGGTCACCATGCCTTTTCCATGTATTCTGCCACTATTATTTGAGTGGCTTACCTGTTGTCTACCACTAATTCTGAGTGGCTTCACACCTTTACACCACCCTCACGGGTGGTGGAAAAAAAGTGTAGTTTGTGATTGGAATAACAGAAGGTGGGAATGAATAAGGCGGTGTGGTGTGCAGCGGTGGCGCGAGAAAGGTGGAGTCTCGTGAATGATGGGTTGGAGATGAAACGGAGCCATGGCTTACAGACGATTCTGAAACGGAGAATGGATTTGACGGGGAGTCTGGAGAGGATCTATTCGATGACTTCAGTTGGTAATGAAATCTTTGTCTTCTTGGCCAATCGATCCACTTTTGTGGTCGCCGGTTGCATATCGTCTTCTAGGGTTTCCATTGGCCCTTGTTTACACCAGCGACTTCTTACCATAAAGATAAAGCAAAGTTATAGGTTTTTTAAGTAAATTGCGATTTCCCTTTTTTTAATATTCGTATGTTCCCAAACAAAAAAAAAAAAATATATATATATATATATATTTAGGTTCTGTTTGTTTTTCCAGAGTAAAACGTCTAGAGTCGTACCACATCTGCAGATATCTGTAGCAGAAAAGGTGGACCAAACCTCTACAGTATGCAAGAAAAAAACTGTTTTTTTTTAACTTCTACAAGATGAACATCTATATTAAAATAATCAGAATTCTTTAACAATTAACATATTACAATCAGAATTCTTTAACAATTCATAACATTAAACACAAAAAAAAAAAAAAAAAAAAAACAATTCTTGAAATAAAGAAACATATCATAATCAGATATATACTCTATTAGTTTCAATTTCTCCAATGAACCGACCCTCGAAATGAACATACGGTCTGAGGTGAATCAACCTCACAGCACAAACCGTTAAGAACAACAATCATAAAGCTCACAAAGGATTCGATCGGAACCACCGTCAAAACCCACCGTCCAACCACCTACCACCGTAGCCAAAAAATCAAAAAGATTGAATTTAAGTGGTTAGAAACTCAATCGGAACAGATTTCACTTACCTGACTTGTCGAGGGTGGAAAATCTACATAGATCTGAGACTTACAAACCTTGATCGTTAATCAGAGTCTCGCCGGAACCGATGGCTGTGGAGGCTGGCGGAGATGACGGTGGCTGTGGAGAGTGGGAGAGGTGACGGCGGCTATGGAGGGTGGCTGAGACGATGGGGGCTGTGGAGGTGGTGACGGAGGCGGAGGAAGTGGAGGTGGTGGCGGAGGCGGAGGAAGTGGAGGCGGTGGTAGAGGAAGTGGAGGTGGTGGCAGAGGAGGTGGAGGTGTCGACGTTGTGGAGGTGGTGGCGTTGTGTAGGTAGCGGAGGTGGGAGGAGGAGGGGTGAAGGAGAGGTTGGAGGAGAAGGAGTTGTGTCTGTGTGTGATGTTAGGGAAAAAGAAAGGAACAAGAGGTAAGAAGAGGTGAGAAGACCCATTCCCAGGTTGCACTAATAAGAGGTCAGACAGAGTTTTTAAGTGAAATGTCTTTTAGAAAATAACAGTCTTTAGACCCAAAGGTCTGCGCACCCAAAGGTCTGCGCGGCGTAGATATAAGAGGTCAGGAAGTACTTTTTGAAGAAAAAACAAACAAACAACACCTTAAGAGGCTAATTGCTAGAAAACCAATATTATTTTACATTTTTGTCTACAAAATTTAACCTTGAAGGTAGATTAACAACACATAAGTGAAAACAAAGATTCAATTATGAAGGTGGAGTTGCAGCTATGGAAATTCGAAAACTGAAAAGAAAGAGGGAATTACAAGTTTTGTTCTTTATCTATATACTCAATTTCAGATAATTTCATTTTTCTTTAAAATTTACAAGTTTTATACTTAATGTTTTAAAATGCTACACGTTTTGTCCTTTAGTATTAATCCAATTAAAATTTTATGTTAAATCTGATCATGTGCCTTAAACATGAGGGCGTTTTTGTTATTTCATCTTTCAAAGGACTATTATGTGAATAATTAATATCTAAGGACTATTTTGTAAAAAATATATATATAAATGAAAACATGTATTCTCTCTCTACTCTATCTCTCTCTGAAAAAACATGTATTCGGACCGTGAGCCGTGATTAGTGCGTGATTATGTTCAAGATGGGAGAGACTAGAGACTGATAAACAACTTCTTTGTATAAATTCAGAAGTACAACGTTACAAAGCGGACCGATTATAAGCCAAGCTAACCGAACATACCAAAGGAGTATACAACCGGGGAGATGCCAAGTGGTGATCTCTCCCCCAAGTCTAAAACCTTCATCATCTTGCAAATGAACAAAGGGGTGGTATTTATAGCCAGACCCACTTCACTTGCAAACACACATGGTCAAACGAATAACCCGTTCGTTTGACCACCTCAAATGAGCGGGTCAATACACGTTCGTTTGACCGTTTCACTAACTATTACATAATCAGCATAAATATAAATCTAATCTATTCGAACAGCATCGGACACAAAAACTGCACCAACAGGTGGTGCCGGTAAGTGATGGAGGAGGGGATTTCAGATTTTGGTACATTAAGAGAGAGGGTGGTTGTGGGTGGCGGAGAAGGGTGGTTGTGGTGTCGCCGGTGACAGTGACCAGAGAAAATAAAGGATCTTTGAAGAGAGAAAGTGTGATATGAGAGATGAGAGAGATATTTAAAAAGTTAGGTGACTTTAAATGAAGAGAGAGAGATAGATTGGACATTTGAAGGAAATGACCAAATTACCCCTTATTCTGATTGGTTGAGAGTGGTTCTCGCGGTTCTCGTAACTGGGGATGGTTTCTATTTTAGCGGCTCCATATATATATATATATATATATATATGTATATATATATATATATGTATATATATATATATATGTATATATATTTGGTGAAAGCAGTGTGAACCCTAACGTCATCCCTAAATGCACCTTGTGATGGAGGACGATTAAGGTCTTGTCAGTCGAAGTTGAAACTTTGATTTGATTCACGAGGCCGTAAAACACATCTACTTCGTGGATGTTGGTCAACGCAGTGTACACCAATGGAGCCAATGTGCCATCAGATGGCTTAACCTCTTTACCAACTGCTATATAACAAAATTTGACAACCGGATAACTCATGATGTTTCTCCATACCCAATCAAATGAATTGTTGCGACTTGCATCTACGCATTGAAGATCTGAATTCGGGACCCCTACCATCACCTCAATGCTGGATCCACTCGATGCTTGTAGAGCGAGTTGGTTAGGATTGTAGAGACACATTCGCTTATGTCATTAGAATTATATAGGGTCGCATCCACTTAATGTCATTTGAACTATTATATAGGAGATTGGCATCAATGTCCTTCACATAAAGCTACAGGCAACTGGAGGCAACAAGACAAAGACACCAGGTCCAGGTGCACAGTCTGCCCTCAGAGCTCTTGCTCGGTCCGGCATGAAAATTAGTTGCATTGGTAAGACATTTCTGTTTTTTATATTTACATTTGTTCTTTTTGCTCTTTGAAGAACTTTTATAGATGTTTATGGAATAGCTGATAAGTAAGTTGTATGTTTTGATGATGACAGAGGACGTGACACCAATTCCAACAGATAGCACTTGCCGAAAGAGAAGGAGAAGAGGACAGAGGCTGTGATATGGTTTTGGTCTACAGTATGTTTTCAAAGCATCTGCAATTTGGATTCCGGTTGCCTTCAACTTTTGTAGGTTATTTTTATGTCCTGATTGACATTTGATGGTGACATGCATTTTTGTTGAACTGTTTTATATTTCTATTTAATGATCTTTTAATATTTACTTCATTTATGGAATTTGGAGCTTTAACTTTGATTAATCCGTTCATTGACAAAAGTTCCGTATTGATTTGTGCCGTTGAGTTTTGAGAATTAAGATGCCAATCAGATAAATAAGTATTCTGTGTATAGTTAAAGTCAATATTTGTGTGGCTAAAGCTTTCGATACTCGAGGGAACATGTTTGGGGGAATTGGAGTGAGCTAACAATTTAACTGGCCGAGGAGCGGAAGAAGGACATCATGACGATCCTTTTGTCGACTCTTTGGCACATCTGAAAAGCAAGGAATAAGATAGATTTCTCCCAAACACTACAAGAACAGGGCACCTTTAGCTGCGACAGGTGTCGCCGGTATTGACCACTTTTGTCGCCGCTATTGACTTTTAGCGGCGACATGTCGCCGGTAAATCGTCGCCGGTATTGCTCGGACGCTATTGACCGGTTGTCGCCGGTAAAGACTACTGTCGCCGGTATTAATCTTCGTCGGTAAAGGTTGAAAGGCAATAGCGGCGACACATGTCGCCGCTAAAAGTCTGTTTTTTTAATACCACAGCTGTATATACAGCTGCCCATCCAGTTTTACGGCCGAAAAAACAAAACCTGCCTATTTTCAAACAACGCAAGCATACGCGATGAACATAATCAACATATACTAAAGGTAATATAATTAAAAACTACGTTTAAGTCGTACATTATATCCTACAACGTTTAATTAAATCTAAATCATACATTAAAAACAAGTCACTCATCGTTATCGTTGGGTTCATCGTCGGATTCATTATCGATTAAGTTGCCAGAATCATAGTCTTTTGACATTCCTTTTCCTTTTCCTTGTGAAGCAAGATAGTTGTTAAGTTGGTTCAAAAATGACGGGGTTTGGAACAAGCTGTTAACAAAATCCTACAATAATAGATAGCAAAACGTATATTAGCATATTAATTAACGCTACCAACATATATTTAACAAGGAAACATGCGTTCGTTTGTCATTTTATAAATTGCGTAGTTTACCTCGGAAAAGGGTTCTTGCGTCCGAGCTTGCGAAGACGACATGTTAGATGACGAGTGCGAGGACGTGTTGGAAGAAGGTTTAGGCCCCATCCCGCGGTACCATCCTCGCCGTTCACCCAACGCTTCCTGATACGGGGCAATTGGCGGACCCTCACCGCTCCATTCACTTGTGGCATGTTGTATGTTCCGCTGTATTTTACGAAGATGATTAAATATATATGTGTGTATATATATATATGTATATATATATATATTTGTTATAGAAAATAATACTTAAAAGAAATACTTACGTAATTTTGTTCAGCAACCGGATCAACCCAATTCCCTTGATTGTCCGTGTGGGTTTTAGCATACGTAGGTACCCAATCCATATCCTGTTTAACATTAAACTTAGATTAGACATTAAATAAAAAAAGCTTACACACACATACATAAAACATTACATTTTTATAGGCGGTGCTACCGTACGACGATGTCCCCCCACGGTATGGGAATTGTTGTTTCTCGCGTACTAGTGTGTTGGCCTCGCTTATTTTAATATATTTTTCTTCCCGGAAACCTTCGATGGTTCTCAACTAGTTATCATAGGGCATATCCGGGGGATGGAATGCCCTTGCACTCTCAAGATCCTTGTAACCTCCCTTGCTCTTAAATATTTTTTTAGCATCGTACTTGCGGTCAGAGTACCGCTTCATTAGCACAGCCCTAATGCCCCCCGTCAAGTTTTTGGCCTCTATATCACGTTCCACTTCATCAAAATTGAAATTTTCCTACAAATTAAATAAAAAGAGTTAAAATATCATATATAAATTAGATTTGCATGTGCTTAAATATTTGATAAAATTTTATGCATATAACTTATTTACCCGTAAGTGGTTCATGAGGGCATCCTTGTAATGTTGTTCAACGTTATCCCATCCAATTTTATCGAACGGGATGGACCGCCACATATAAAGGCCGGCCTCCCGTGAAAACATATCTCTTGTTTTACCAACAGGGGTATACGTGACCTGCCTGTCAAACGTAAGCGATACAGCCCCCCCGGCTTTTACCAGACGCCTTAGTTTCTCGTTTTTTGCTTTCCCCCTAACCCTCTTCGGGGGAACCGCTGCAATTAAAACAAAAATAATTAGTAACAATATTTATAATATAAAAAATATAAGGACTACAAAATAATTTAGTAAAAGACTTACCGTCTGTCTCGTGTGTGCCACGAAATCCACCAGGAGGAAGCGGTGGATCACCAGCGCCGTCACCCCCATGTCCCCAGGGGGCCACATCCGCCATCAGATAAGCGAATATCAACAATACAGAAAACATAATCCCTATAAAGTTACAAATATTACAGCATGTGTATCTAATAGAAATTAAGGGAAAGCACAACAAGTGTAACTCAAATTCAAATAAATATTTCAAACAAGTGTTTATCAATTACAAATCAATATAAATTACAATAACTATTCTTTTAGTCAGACTCCACATAATCGGGATCATCCTCATCATAATCAGCCTCGACCTCATCACAATCAGTCTCGACTTCAAACACTTCATCGACGGTGACCGTTGGGGGATCAACTTCAATTGAAGGCTCACCCGCCGTAACATGAGAAGATCCAATTTGAAAGTATTGGGTCAAGTCAATGACAAGTGGACAGTCAGATGAAGAGTTGTTGTCGACAATGTCCCTATCTTCTAAGTGTTTGTCAACATTTTGAACCTTATTGACGCGGTCATCACTTAATGGCCGATCCCAAATTCTTCGATGATTAACATTTTCGACTACCCACCTATGTTTATTTTTTTGGTTTCAAGACGTTTCTTGGATGAAGAACACTTGTTTGGCTTGCGAAGCAAATATGAGTTGATCGTATTTGTCCCATTCATGTTCAGTGCTTATACTGGTGATATTATTGTCATGGTTTACACCCCTTTGAGTATCAAACCACTTGCACCGAAATAGGACAGTGGAATAATTATTTGTATAACGCAACTCAATAATTTCTTCTAATTGGCCATAAAATTTCACACCGTTCTCTCCAACCACTTCCACCCCAGAGTTTTGCGTTGCGCATTTTGCATCACGTTCAAGTGTCTTAAACCTAACACCGTTGACTATGCAAGCAGTATAAGTGTAAGCAGTCATTTTCGCACAAATTGAAAGAGCATACAACTCCGGGTGGAATTCTGGAGAATTTTGTGTTTTCATCGAATGGACCTAACAAATATAGAGTAATAATGTTTGTTATATATGTATTACCTAGCAAGTATAGAGTAATGAGTGTTATATATGTATTATACCTTATGGAGAAACCATCCCGGAAATTTGGTTTTAAGATCATCATGGGGATGTGTATGTTTGAATTCACTACATTGATGACAAATATAAGAAAGGAATGAGAAATACCAATTAACAGATTATGAAATGTTAAAGATAGAAGCACTCACTTCATGTACTCCCTAACTTCTGCGCAGTTTTCGAGGACAAACCATTCCATCTTGCTTTTTTCGATGAATGATAGATATTTGTCCTTTCTTGCGCCAACATAACGACATTTGGACTCAAACACCCATAACTTTCTTTTTTCAACAACGAGATCATCGTTTCTATCTGGGCGATTGAACTTAGTCTGAACATCTTTAAGGTACATTGAACAAAATGTTAGAGCTTCTTCAAACACATAACCTTCAGCTATACAACCTTCAGGCCTTGCCGGGTTTTTAACATAGTTCTTTAGTTTTTTCATGTACCTTTCAAATGGATACATCCATCTAAAAGCTACTGGACCTCTTGCAATCGCTTCATCAGGTAAATGCACAAGTAAATGAACCATAATGTCAAAAAACGCAGGTGGATAGATCATCTCTAACTTGCATAAGATGGTAACAATGTCATCCTTTGCTTTCTTCATATCATCCACCGATAGTGTTCTAGATCAAAGTTGCTTAAAGAACATACAAAGGTCTACTATTGGTGTAGATGTATCTTTAGTCAAAAGCCCTCTAACCTCAATCGGTATCAAACGTTGCATGAGGATATGACAGTCATGAGATTTCAACCCGGTAATGTTAGCATTGTTATCTGTCACCCTCTTACTGATATTAGATCCAAACCCATCTGGTAATTTAACATTTTTTATAAACTGACAAAAAAGTTTTCGATCATCGGACTTGAATGAGTACTTTGGGTGGGGACTTAAGAACTTGCCACCCGATTGTTTCAGCCATTGTGAAGGCCGAATGTTTAGTTTTTCCAAGTCGGACTGCGCATTTGGCGTGTCTTTGCTCTTATCGTTCATTAGAAGAGTACCGAGCAAGCTGTCGCACACATTTTTCTCTATATGCATTACATCTAAGTTATGTTTCAGCTGCAGAGAAGACCAATACTCAAGGTCAAAAAATATGCTTCTTTTGGACCAGTTCAACTTGAAATCTGACCGGGTTATCCTCCCACCTCCAAAATCTGGATGCTTGCCTGGTAGACGATTAATTAAACGACCGAGTTGAGCTTCTATGTCACCTGGGCTAAACTGTCTCGGAGGGTCTCGTGTCTCGGGTCTCCCGTTAAAGTCGAGACTTGTTCTCCAAGGATGGTTGGCATCTAAGAACCGGAGATGACCAACATAAGCACATTTACCAGTTACACGTATTGAAGGAGTGTCTTGGTTACAAGTTGGGCATGCCATGTAGCCTTGTCCGCTCCAACCTGATAGGCTACTACGGGCTGGAAAGTCATTTATTGTCCATAACAACGCCGCCTTCATTGTGAAGTATGTGTTTGTTGCTGCGTCTTTAGTACGTACACCTGTCTGCCACAATTGCTTAAGCTCATCCACTAACGGTCTAAGGAAAACGTCCATGTCTTTCCCCGGTGATTTAGGGCCAGGAATCAACAAGGTCAACATGAATGTGGACTCTCGCATGCATAGCCAGGGAGGCAGATTATATGTGGTGAGTATAACCGGCCACGTGCTATGAGTCGAGGATCCACTACCGTTGTTAAAGGGATTAAAACCGTCAGCTGCAAGCCCTAAGCGAACATTTCGTGGCTCCATCGCGAAGTTTGGGTACTTTTTATCAAAGTCTTGCCATGCAGATCCATCAACTGGATGACTCATAGTCCCATCTTCCGATCGTCCGGTACTATGCCATATCATATCTTTCGCTGTGTGCCTTGAACAATACAAACGTCGTAGTCTAGGCGTCAAAGGAAAGTATCGTAACACCTTACGAGCCACCTTCGTGCCTTTTGTGTCTTTATCGACCCATGGACTCTCATTACAAACGGGACAATTTTGCAAGGACTCGTTTTCTTTCCAAAAGAGAGCACAATCATTTGTGCACACATCTATCATCTCATATGCCAAACCAATCTTCTTAAATGTCTTCTTAGCTACATAATACGAAGGGGGAATCTTGTTGCCTTCTGGCATTGACTCTCGCAACAACGAGAGGAGTCGATCTACTCCTTCATTTTGAAAATGGTACGTATCCTTTATATTCAAAAGCTTTGCTAAAAAGTCGATAGAAGAAAACTTGGTACAACCAGGATATAATTCTGTTTCAACTTCCTTTACCAGGTCTTCAAAATCATCAACAACACCGCTACTATCTCCATTCGAGTTCTCTTGGTTAAGGTATGTATCTTCTTCCATACGCTCCCCCCTAATGTCTTCAATAACGTTTACCATACCGTCTTGTGGCGCAACATCGTTTACTTCTGCAATTGGAGTCGTGTCCCTGTGATAGGCCCACTTCGTTTATTCCTTCCAAAAACTGTTAATACGCAAATGGTATTTCATTTCTGCCATAGTTTTTAAGCCGGAATTTTTACATTTGGTACACGGACATCTAACTTCATCGTGGTTTTTTATCACTCTTTCACACATCTCGATAAATGACTCGAGTCCTTGCTTGTATTGAGGTGAATGACGTGGGGAATCAATCCAACTTTTATCGATAGGCATTATGCAACTGAAAGAAAATCTAATTTAGGATTGATATGGTTTTGGTCTACAGTATGTTTTGATGATGACAGAGGACGTGACACCAATTCCAACAGATAGCACTTGCCGAAAGAGAAGGAGAAGAGGACAGAGGCTGTGATATGGTTTTGGTCTACAGTATGTTTTCAAAGCATCTGCAATTTGGATTCCGGTTGCCTTCAACTATTGTAGGTTATTTTTATGTCCTGATTGACATTTGATGGTGACATGCATTTTTGTTGAACTGTTTTATATTTCTATTTAATGATCTTTTAATATTTACATCATTTATGGAATTTGGAGCTTTAACTTTGATTAATCCGTTCATTGACAAAAGTTCCGTATTGATTTGTGCCGTTGAGTTTTGAGAATTAAGATGCCAATCAGATAAATAAGTATTCTGTGTATAGTTAAAGTCAATATTTGTGTGGCTAAAGCTTTCGATACTCGAGGGAACATGTTTGGGGGAATTGGAGTGAGCTAACAATTTAACTGGCCGAGGAGCGGAAGAAGGACATCATGACGATCCTTTTGTCGACTCTTTGGCACATCTGAAAAGCAAGGAATAAGATAGATTTCTCCCAAACACTACAAGAACAGGGCACCTTTAGCTGCGACAGGTGTCGCCGGTATTGACCACTTTTGTCGCCGCTATTGACTTTTAGCGGCGACATGTCGCCGGTAAATCGTCGCCGGTATTGCTCGGACGCTATTGACCGGTTGTCGCCGGTAAAGACTACTGTTGCCGGTATTAATCTTCGTCGGTAAAGGTTGAAAGGCAATAGCGGCGACACATGTCGCCGCTAAAAGTCTGTTTTTTTAATACCACAGCTGTATATACAGCTGCCCATCCAGTTTTACGGCCGAAAAAACAAAACCTGCCTATTTTCAAACAACGCAAGCATACGCGATGAACATAATCAACATATACTAAAGGTAATATAATTAAAAACTACGTTTAAGTCGTACATTATATCCTACAACGTTTAATTAAATCTAAATCATACATTAAAAACAAGTCACTCATCGTTATCGTTGGGTTCATCGTCGGATTCATTATCGATTAAGTTGCCAGAATCGTAGTCTTTTGACATTCCTTTTCCTTTTCCTTGTGAAGGAAGATAGTTGTTAAGTTGGTTCAAAAATGACGGGGTTTGGAACAAGCTGTTAACAAAATCCTACAATAATAGATAGCAAAACGTATATTAGCATATTAATTAACGCTACCAACATATATTTAACAAGGAAACATGCGTTCGTTTGTCATTTTATAAATTGCGTAGTTTACCTCGGAAAAAGGGTTCTTGCGTCCGAGCTTGCGAAGACGACATGTTAGATGACGAGTGCGAGGACGTGTTGGAAGAAGGTTTAGGCCCCATCCCGCGGTACCATCCTCGCCGTTCACCCAACGCTTCCTGATACGGGGCAATTGGCGGACCCTCACCGCTCCATTCACTTGTGGCCTGTTGTATGTTCCGCTGTATTTTACGAAGATGATTAAATATATATGTGTGTATATATATATGTATATATATATATATATATTTGTTATAGAAAATAATACTTAAAAGAAATACTTACGTAATTTTGTTCAGCAACCGGATCAACCCAATTCCCTTGATTGTCCGTGTGGGTTTTAGCATACGTAGGTACCCAATCCATATCCTGTTTAACATTAAACTTAGATTAGACATTAAATAAACAAAAGCTTACACACACATACATAAAACATTACATTTTTATAGGCGGTGCTACCGTACGACGATGTCCCCCCACGGTATGGGAATTGTTGTTTCTCGCGTACTAGTGTGTTGGCCTCGCTTCTTTTAATATATTTTTCTTCCCGGAAACCTTCGATGGTTCTCAACTAGTTATCATAGGGCATATCCGGGGGATGGAATGCCCTTGCACTCTTAAGATCCTTGTAACCTCCCTTGCTCTTAAATATTTTTTTAGCATCGTACTTGCGGTCAGAGTACCGCTTCATTAGCACAGCCCTAATGCCCCCCGTCAAGTTTTTGGCCTCTATATCACGTTCCACTTCATCAAAATTGAAATTTTCCTACAAATTAAATAAAAAAAGTTAAAATATCATATATAAATTAGATTTGCATGTGCTTAAATATTTGATAAAATTTTATGCATATAACTTATTTACCCGTAAGTGGTTCATGAGGGCATCCTTGTAATGTTGTTCAACGTTATCCCATCCAATTTTATCGAACGGGATGGACCGCCACATATAAAGGCCGGCCTCCCGTGAAAACATATCTCTTGTTTTACCAACAGGGGTATACGTGACCTGCCTGTCAAACGTAAGCGATACAGCCCCCCCCGGCTTTTACCAGACGCCTTAGTTTCTCGTTTTTTGCTTTCCCCCTAACCCTCTTCGGGGGAACCGCTGCAATTAAAACAAAAATAATTAGTAACAATATTTATAATATAAAAAATATAAGGACTACAAAATAATTTAGTAAAAGACTTACCGTCTGTCTCGTGTGTGCCACGAAATCCACCAGGAGGAAGCGGTGGATCACCAGCGCCGTCACCCCCATGTCCCCAGGGGGCCACATCCGCCATCAGATAAGCGAATATCAACAATACAGAAAACATAATCCCTATAAAGTTACAAATGTTACAGCATGTGTATCTAATAGAAATTAAGGGAAAGTACAACAAGTGTAACTCAAATTCAAATAAATATTTCAAACAAGTGTTTATCAATTACAAATCAATATAAATTACAATAACTTTTCTTTTAGTCAGACTCCACATAATCGGGATCATCCTCATCATAATCAGCCTCGACCTCATCACAATCAGTCTCGACTTCAAACACTTCATCGACGGTGGCCGTTGGGGGATCAACTTCAATTGAAGGCTCACCCGCAGTAACATGAGAATATCCAATTTGAAAGTATTGGGTCAAGTCAATGACAAGTGGACAGTCAGATGAAGAGTTGTTGTCGACAATGTCCCTATCTTCTAAGTGTTTGTCAACATTTTGAACCTTATTGACACGGTCATCACTTAATGGCCGATCCCAAATTCTTCGATGATTAACATTTTCGACTACCCACCTATGTTTATTTTTTTGGTTTCAAGACGTTTCTTGGATGAAGAACACTTGTTTGGCTTGCGAAGCAAATATGAGTTGATCGTATTTGTCCCATTCATGTTCAGTGCTTATACTGGTGATATTATTGTCATGGTTTACACCCCTTTGAGTATCAAACCACTTGCACCGAAATAGGACAGTGGAATAATCATTTGTATAACGCAACTCAATAATTTCTTCTAATTGGCCATAAAATTTCACACCGTTCTCTCCAACCACTTCCACCCCAGAGTTTTGCGTTGCGCATTTTGCATCATGTTCAAGTGTCTTAAACCTAACACCGTTGACTATGCAAGCAGTGTAAGTGTAAGCAGTCATTTTCGCACAAATTGAAAGAGCATACAACTCCGGGTGGAATTCTGGAGAATTTTGTGTTTTCATCGAATGGACCTAACAAATATAGAGTAATAATGTTTGTTATATATGTATTACCTAGCAAGTATAGAGTAATGAGTGTTATATATGTATTATACCTTATGGAGAAACCATCCCGGAAATTTGGTTTTAAGATCATCATGGGGATGTGTATGTTTGAATTCACTACATTGATGACAAATATAAGAAAGGAATGAGAAATACCAATTAACAGATTATGAAATGTTAAAGATAGAAGCACTCACTTCATGTACTCCCTATCTTCTGCGCAGTTTTCGAGGACAAACCATTCCATCTTGCTTTTTTCGATGAATGATAGATATTTGTCCTTTCTTGCGCCAACATAACGACATTTGGACTCAAACACCCCTAACTTTCTTTTTTCAACAACGAGATCATCGTTTCTATCTGGGCGATTGAACTTAGTCTGAACATCTTTAAGGTACATTGAACAAAATGTTAGAGCTTCTTCAAACACATAACCTTCAGCTATACAACCTTCAGGCCTTGCCGGGTTTTTAACATAGTTCTTTAGTTTTTTCATGTACCTTTCAAATGGATACATCCATCTAAAAGCTACTGGACCTCTTGCAATCGCTTCATCAGGTAAATGCACAAGTAAATGAACCATAATGTCAAAAAACGCAGGTGGATAGATCATCTCTAACTTGCATAAGATGGTAACAATGTCATCCTTTGCTTTCTTCATATCATCCACCGATAGTGTTCTAGATCAAAGTTGCTTAAAGAACATACAAAGGTCTACTATTGGTGTAGATGTATCTTTAGTCAAAAGCCCTCTAACCTCAATCGGTATCAAACGTTGCATGAGGATATGACAGTCATGAGATTTCAACCCGGTAATGTTAGCATTGTTATCTGTCACCCTCTTACTGATATTAGATCCAAACCCATCTGGTAATTTAACATTTTTTATAAACTGACAAAAAAGTTTTCGATCATCGGACTTGAATGAGTACTTTGGGTGGGGACTTAAGAACTTGCCACCCGATTGTTTCAGCCATTGTGAAGGCCGAATGTTTAGTTTTTCCAAGTCGGACTGCGCATTTGGCGTGTCTTTGCTCTTATCGTTCATTAGAAGAGTACCGAGCAAGCTGTCGCACACATTTTTCTCTATATGCATTACATCTAAGTTATGTTTCAGCTGCAGAGAAGACCAATACTCAAGGTCAAAAAATATGCTTCTTTTGGACCAGTTCAACTTGAAATCTGACCGGGTTATCCTCCCACCTCCAAAATCTGGATGCTTGCCTGGTAGACGATTAATTAAACGACCGAGTTGAGCTTCTATGTCACCTGGGCTAAACTGTCTCGGAGGGTCTCGTGTCTCGGGTCTCCCGTTAAAGTCGAGACTTGTTCTCCAAGGATGGTTGGCATCTAAGAACCGGAGATGACCAACATAAGCACATTTACCAGTTACACGTATTGAAGGAGTGTCTTGGTTACAAGTTGGGCATGCCATGTAGCCTTGTCGTTCAACCTTTAGCGGCGACAGGTTGTCGCCGGTATTGCCAATTGTCGCCGGTAATGACTTTAATGAGGTTGACCAGAGGTTGACCAGAGATAAGATTTGTGTGGCTAGGGATTAAAGTTCTGACATTTACTTTTAGCGGAGACTAGCTGTCGCCGCTATTACCCTGTCCCTGTCGCCGGTAATGAGTTATAAATCCCCAACCGTCAGATCATGATTTTGATCAACGGATGGGGTTTGGTTTGAGATACTGTGACGCGGATCGACCAATAGCGGCGACATTTGACCTGTCGCCGCTAAAGGTGTCGCCGCTAAAGGTGTCCCTTTCTTGTAGTGTAAACTTCATCATGAATAAATTAGAATTTTCTCAAAACTTCATCTTGACTTAAAACGATCGAAGACGTAAAGTTAAACTCGTTCTAATGGTTAACAAGTAGATTCAAATTCAATTTTTTGAGGTAGATGGTGTGATTCCAATATCAGAGATGTAATCTTGTAATTGTTCTTTTTGTTGTGTTTTACATCTTCTTGCTCACCCTTGCTATATATAGTTTTCTACCATTCTAAAAAAAGCTAAATACATACTTATAAGCATGGTTGTAAAACAAGGTTTCCAAGGCCGAGTACTCCCCGAGTAGGCCTGTAAACGAACCGAACGTTCATGAACTGTTCATGAACTTGTTCGGCGGGAAGTTCGTTTATGTTCGTTTATTTAATAAATGAACGAACACGAACATAAAAGTTCGTTCGTTTAATTAAATGAACGAACATGAACACACCTTGTGTTCGTTCATTTATGTTCATGAACATTTGTTCATTTATGTTCGTGAACGTTCGCTTATTTACATGTTTATGTTCGTTTAATTTTTAGTAAATACATAAATAGTTATATTTATATAAATATTAGGTTTTCTAACTACTTATATAAATATAACTCATTAGTATATCTATGAAGCCTAATTTAGATGTGATTTTGGATGAACTGTAATATGTTAGACTTGTTGTTCAATCATGCTAATTTATGTTTGTTTTTGTTTCTGTTTATTCAAATACATTCACTTAAATTTTTTTGTTTATGTTTGTTTGTGTTCGTTAATGTTCGTTTAGGCTTTAAACGAACGAACATAAACGAACACGAACATGCTCGATTTTTTAATGAACGAACACGAACAAAAATATGTGTTCGATTATATGTTCGTGTTCGTGTTCATGTTCGGTTAAAGTTAAATGAACGAACACGAACATGCCTGTGTTCGTGTTCGTTCGGTTCATTTACAGGCCTATCCCCGAGTAGTCGCTACAAGGCAGGCTGCCGAGACGACTTTCTTTGACTCCGCCTAATTACTCGGAGTCGGTCAAACGTGGTCAACCTCGGCCAGAATTGGATCTAGTAGGTCAACTCGGGCCTAGTTTGACTTAAATAATAATATAACATAATTTCTATGCCTATCATATTAAAGAATGAATATCATTTTCAAGTATTTTGTTATAAATATTAGTAAATTTATGTTATTTGACATATATTTAATCTCCAAAAAGTAATTTCTTTATAATTTAACATGTCCGAGTACTACCCGAGTACTCTCCGCGTATACCGAGTACTCTCAACTCCCCAGTCGACCACTAGGGAGCGCCTAGCGACTTTTGCAACCATGCTTATAAGTTATAACGACTGTCGCAGAGGGAAGATCGTTGCCAAGCATTTCATAACATACTCCAATTTGTGATTCTACATAGATAGATTAATGATCTGTATTCATACACGTCATTTTTAAGTTTTTGTTTTGCTGAGTTGTGTTTTACATTATAAAAGATGGAGAATAAATGGTAGAAAATGAATCAAAAATGGTTTCAACTAGTCCCGCAATGATAGTTAGACGGGTCGCAAAAGCGGACTTATACAAAGTTTACCAACACATTGTGCAAATTAGGGCTTGTTTGACAAATAAAGATCGATGAAAACAAGGATAAATAAAGCATGTTGTTTGATAAAACTAAAGGTGAAAAAAAAAGCAAGCAAGCACACTACGGTTATGTTTGTATCTTCAACGTTAACATGAACAGTCAAGGAAAATTAAAGCATGCAGTTTTTTGTTGTGGGAAGTAGGGTTTCTGAATGCAAACAATCATGTCTTTTTTTCTCCGTCTCTTTTCTGCTAGATTTCAGCCTTCCTGCGACCGACCCGAGCGACGAAGCCGGCCTTAATTGGAGCGACGGACCTTTGAGAACCGCACTAGAAAGAAAATAAAAAGGAAGACAAATGTTAATTTAATTAAAACTGAATGAGTGTAGCGGCAAACAAGGTAATAGAATGAAATAATATGATATAGTTAATAAAGAAACCGGGTCGAGAAGACTGAAAGTTGGCTTTATTCAAAAATCAATGTGATGACTCGACCCACAAATCCCGACATGCAAATAAAAAAAAGGCAGGACCTATTTGGACACCCTCCTTGCCTATTTGGACGCCTTTAAGCCCTAGACGCCTCGTATAGGCCTATACGAGGCGTATAGGGTTACATCAAAATCAGTGCCTGACTCATGTCACTTCTGGTTTGACCCCTTCAAGACGCCTCGTATAGGCCTATACTGGGCGTATAGGACCCTTCGTATAGGCCTCATATGTGACCCTTTGCCCCTTATATGCCTCGTATAGGCCTATACTGGGCGTCTTGAAGGGTTTTTTTTTTTTTTTTTTTTTTTTTTTTTTACAAACATTTTATACAATATTAATCGTTTTAGCAAACTTTTATACAAAAACAAGTTTTTTTATTTTAAATAATTAATATTAGGACCCCTCGTTGGTTTTTTTTAGTTGAAAAATAGATGTTTTGGTAGGGTAATTTGATTGTTTTTTGAGGGTGATGTTTTTTGAGTAAAAAAATGGTGTATAGTATAAGTCTAGTATAGGTCCCATATAGGTCTTGTATAAGCCTATAGGCCTAAACGGGACCTAAACCACACCTATAGTCCTATACGAGTGTTGTATCTTATCCAATAGTCTAATATCGTATTGTATTGTATCGTATCGTATAGTATAGTATAGTATAGTGTAGTATAAGTCTCGTATAGGTCTTGTATAAGCCTATCATGTTGTATCGTATCGTATAGTATAGTATAGTATAAGTCTCGTATAGCTCTCGTATAGACCTATATGGGACCTATACGAGACTTATACTATACACTATACGATACAATACGATACGATACCATACTATACGATACAATACAATACGATACTATCGTATCATATAGTGTAGTATAGGTCCCTTATAGGTCTTGTATAGGCCTATCGACGTATACGGGCGTTGTATCGTATCGTATAGTGTATAGTATAAGTCTAGTATATGGCCCCTATAGGTCTTGTATAAGCCTATAGGCCTAAACGGGACCTAAACCACACCTATAGTCCTATACGAGTGTTGTATCTTATCCAATAGTCTAGTATCGTATTGTATTGTATCGTATCATATCGTATCGTATCGTATAGTGTAGTATAAATCTCGTATAGGCATTGTATGGGCCTATGGATGTGGTATCGTATCCTATAGTATCGTGTTGTATCGCATCGTATCGTATAGTATAGTGTAGTATAAGTCTCGTATAAGTCTTGTATAAGCCTATCGTGTTGTATCGTATCGTATAGTATAGTATAAGTCTCGTATAGGCATCGTATAATTAATATTAGTGTTATTATAATTAATATGAGTTTTTTATAATTAATATTAGTGTTATTGATATTAATATGAGTTTTTTTATAATTAATATTAGTGTTATTATAATTAATATGAGTTTTTTATAATTAATATTAGTGTTATTATAATTAATATGAGTGTTATTATAATTAATATTAGTGTTATTATAATTAATATGAGTTTTTTATAATTAATATTAGTGTTATTGATATTAATATGAGTTTTTTTATAATTAATATTAGTGTTATTATAATTAATATGAGTTTTTTATAATTAATATTAGTGTTATTATAATTAATATGAGTGTTATTATAATTAATATGAGTTTTTTATAATTAATATGAGTTTTTTTATAATTAATATTAGTGTTATTATAATTAATATGAGTTTTTTATAGTTAATATTAGTGTTATTGATATTTAAAAAGAGAAAACAAAAAAAAACCCTTCAAGACTCCCAGTATAGGGCTATACTGGGCGTCTATGTGGACCAAAAGACCATTATACCCCTGAATTAGGCCTATACTGGGGGCAATTCAGGGGTTTAATGGTCTTTTGGACCCTTCGTATAGCCCCAGTATAGCCCTATACTGGGCGTCTATTTTTATTTTTTTTTGTTTTTTCTTTTTAAATATTAAAAAAAGAAAACAAAAAAAAATAATAATAGACGCCCAGTATAGGGCTATACTGGGCGTATACGAGGGGTCCAAAAGACCATTATACCCCTGAATTAGGCCTATACTGGGGGCAATTCAGGGGTTTAATGGTCTTTTGGACCCTTCGTAAAGCCCCAGTATAGCCCTATACTGGGCGTCTTGAAGGGTTTTTTTTTTTTTTTTTTTTTTTTTTTTTTTTTAACAAACATTTTATACAATATTAATCGTTTTAGCAAACTTTTATACAAAAACAATAAAACTTTTTTTAAAAAAACAACTCAAATTACCCCACCAAAACACCCATTTTTTTACTCAAAAAACATCACCCTCCAAAAACAATCAAATTACCCTACCAAAACATCCATTTTTCAACTCAAAAAAAACCAACGAGGGGTCCTAATATTAATTATTTAAAATAAAAAAACTTGTTTTTGTATAAAAGTTTTGCTAAAACGATTAATATTGTTAAAATGTTTGTTAAAAAAAAAAAAAAAAAAAACCCTTATATACGCCTAGTATAGGCCTATACTAGGCATATAAGAGAGGCAAAAAAGACCAATTTACCCCCAGTATAGGCCTAAATCAGGGGCTAAATGGTCTTTTTTCCCCTAGACGCCCAGTATAGGCCTATACGAGGCGTATACGAGGCAAATAAGACAAAATATGACATAATCAGAGATTCTCTTGGAAATTGAAAAAGGCTATACGCCTCGTATAGGTCTATACGAGGCGTCTTGAAGGGTGTCCAAATAGGCAATAAGGTGTGTAAATATGTAGACCCAAAAAAAACATGTTCTGTCAGGTATGAACATGATTGTGGGGGGGGGGGGGGGGGGTACCTCGTCACAGTTGAGGAACGTCAGACGGTTCTCCTTATCCTTTTCAATGCGTGTATCTCGGCCCTTGCAACTATTGCAGATAACATAGTCATCTGAGTAAAAAGGAAAGTTATCAGGACTTTGGCCTCTATAAAAACAAGCAATGCAAAGAAAATCATGATTTGGATAGGTAACTTACTCATATATCGGCGCAGAATCCCTTGAAAGCTTTTGGGTGCAAATCTACCCTTGACCACCAATCTTTGCTGCCCATCAAGCGATCCACTAGTACCCAGTTCCGCAAGCAAGAAGGTCATAACATGTTCCGGCTGCCTATGCATCCTAAAACCAGAAAACATATTAATTTTAGAATTCCAAATAACACATGCAAGTTATTATAATTTCTACAGATGATACTTAAGCACCTACATTTTGCAAATATCCACAAGATTCACAAACACTGTTTTCTTTGTTCCTTCGCGGAGAACTTCTGGTATCTTCAATATTGTTTTCCTTTTTTCTCCGTCAAGCTCCGGATTGCTTTCACGAAGAAAATGAAAGACTCGGCTCAGAAGCTGTTACATTTAGCAAAAAAAAAAAAAAAAAAAAAATTAGTAACAAAAAACAAAAAAATTCAACAAATATTTGAGACACAAGATAGTGTACCTCCTCATACTTGAAATCACGATCTGTCCCTTCCAAAGGCTTCTCAGGATCTAGGTAACAAACAAACAAACAAAAATCAGCGTTCCTCCAAGAAAGTAACAACAGTAAGTTGATTAACAGAAACTACTTACCATTTATATCTTCTTCAGCATCAACATCTTCGCTTTCAGCATCTACCTAAAATGATCATAAAAAAACTCATATTCAGGCCTATGTAATAGTCTAAAACGTAGAGGGTGTGCGTGTAACTTACCTGTTTCTTCTTTTTCTTTTTCAGACCAGTAAACGAAGGTTCAAGATTTTCAGCTACTGCATGACAAGTTTAGATATTAGTAAACTTGAGAGAAAGTAAAGCATGCAACTTCAAAATAAAAAATATCATGCAAGGATGACTCGTCTTACGGTATAAGTGGCCGGTATCGTCAACCAACTGTTGAATAACCTTCTTTTTCTTCTTCTTTTTCATTGGGTCAACTGGTGCAAACTGCATCATGGTATTATATATTCTTATGGGTCGTTGGGTAACATGTCAAAATAAGTTTTAGGTCAACACAAGTAATTGCTATAATTCGGGTCGTCGTGTCAGTTGACCCAACAACACAATTTTGTCTTTTAAATCGAAATACGTAAATATTCAATGTATGAGATATGATCATAATTTTAGGGTCATTAATACTCCAGTAGTATAGAACTAGTTTAATATACAGGTTGAGGGTTTAATTATTTGCACAATTGAACAAAAACTAGAAACAAAGGGAAAACTAAAACTTACAGGTGCAACTTCAACAGCCTTCAAGTCTGCCATATGAAATAATCTAGCAAAGAACAACAAGAAGAACGTGAACATAACAGCAAACGCATTATTATATTTAAACCTCAAAGATTAACTTGATTTGTTCGGATCTGAAAATTTAATTTTGGAGAATTCAACCGCACTACAGTACTAGATGATTCACAATTAATTAACTACTTAGGCTAAACTAATCACAGACGAAAATTACAAACATACCTTGAGAGAGAGAGAGAGAGAGAGAGAGAGAGAGAGAGAGAGAGAGAGAGAGAGAGAAGAGGTCGATTAGGAGTTTGGGTTTATATGACGAGGGCAGGGCAAGGGGCCCGTGTATATATAGGCATTACGTGAGGAACGGATGAGATTTTGGGGACTGTCCCCGATAATTCAACCTAGATTATCCTAAACCGACATTAACTAGGATTTCTTTTTCATTGTTTTTCTATTATAATTAATCTATTATATTTATCTACTAGGTTAGAACCCGCGTGTACACACGGTTTAACAAAAGAAAATAGTTTGAATTTGTTTGGATTTAATAAAAATAGAATGAAATATTATTCAATATTAACAAAATCAAGTAAAAAATTCAAATGATAGTTATAAAAAATACAAAATCTAATTCAAATTTCACTGATTTGACACTTGAATGTTATTACAAAGTCTCGCTAGTTTGTTGTTCAGCCTATGTATTGTTTTTTTTGGGTAACGTAACTCATATAATTTTGTCTTTCAGCTTCAGCAAAGTTATATTCAAAGGTAAATGATTCATATATGGTGAGATTTTGTATATACGAATTTAACGTGATTAGTATAGAAAACAATAATGCATTCATGTATATAATAAGTAGGGCTGGCAAAATAAACCCATTAACTAAATTTTGGGTCAAGATGGGCATTTAAAATAACAGTTTGGGTCATCTTGGGCCATAAGTAAATTGTTAGTAGGTCAAGATGGGCCAAAGTATATTAAGCATAATCACAAGACGAGTCAAGATGGGTAAGACATTATCACCTAGCAGGTCAAGATGGGTAAAACTACTTCCACGCACAGTTAGGGTTTCTCAGAAAGAGTAACTACAAGACTGATCTCTTTCAATCTCTCATCATCCTCCTCTTCCAGACTTCCACGCAGCGGGTTCTTTGAACGCGAACCTGTGACTACCGTTTTCTCTATCAAGAATCCATTCTCTATCGTTATCCCAGGTATCACAGGTAGCACATAACCTGCGTTATTGAACTACGGTATTACTTATACGTTTTCTCTATCAAGAATCCTTTAATCTGACAAATTGAAGGCCCATGTGTTTAATTTATTATTATTGAGTGTTTTGCTTGATGTCCACCAAGTGTTCGACCTATTGCCCCAATGAAAATGGTTCATTGATTATGTCATTTTTATTTCAATATATTTGTTCTGCTTTTTGTAATTGTTGTTTTATCGTAATACCCATGTCAAGTAGCTATCTTTCGTGGGCTTTGTGTCCAATTTATCACTAATGAGTGATGTGCTTAATGCCCACCAAGTGTTCGACCTATTGCCCCAATGAAGATGGTTAATTGATTATGTCATTTTTATCTCAATACATATGTTCTGCTTTCCGTAATTGCTGTTTGATCATAATACCCGTGTTTTGCTTTATTGTAGATTAAATTAAATATGTCGGGTAACGATGATCACGAAGATGAAGTTAGTTCATTTAGTTCGGGCAAACATTCTTCCATGGTTTGGAGCTATTTTGATAAATTACCAGTTAGTTCACGAAGATGAAGATGAAGTTAATAACATGACTTTTGGTCCCTTTTCTTTTTGCTACTATAATGGGTTTTTCACATTATAAGGAATAAAATATATAACTTTCAAAATATTAGCATCTAGGATATCACCATAATCGTTTTAGAGAAGCTTATGGAAGTTATGATAATCATTAAAAGGAAAACAATCAATATTCAATAATAAACATTGTTGCAGATATTTTTATTATCACTTGATTGATATCCAAACAGGGTGTGGTCAAGGCTGACCAAGCAGTGAAGGCTTGTAGAATGCAAATCTAAATCTGATTTGCAGATCCGTAAAACAGATTATATCGGCTAAAACAGATCCGATTCTGCAGTGCACGGACCTGTTCTGCACGTTTTTTTAATTTTTTTTAAAACAGATTATGTCGACTGATTTGCAGATCCGTAAAACAAATTATATCGGCTAAAACAGATCCGATTCTGCAGTGCACGGACCTGTTCTGCACGTTTTTTTAATTCTTTTTAAAACAGATCCGTAAAACATATTATGTCGACTGATTTGCAGATCCGTAAAAATTCTGCAGCGGCAAATATACGAATCTGCAGCACTAAACAACAAATTCTGCAAGAATATGTAGACTGTTCTGAGTTCGTACGAAGCGGTGGCTTCGTAAACACGTGGGATCGTACCAAAAACGATTTCTGTTCAGTTTCGTAAAAGACAACCTGTTCTGCACGTTTTTTTAATTTTTTTCGTTTTTTTAATTTTTTTAATTTTTTTTAATTTTTTAATTTTATTTTTTTAATTTTTTTCGTTTTTTTTAATTTTTTAAATTTTTTAATAATTTTTTCAGTTTTTATTATTATTGATTTATTCTCAACCCATCCTGACCCAAACCCATCCTAACCCGAACTCATTCTGACCCAAACCCATCCTGACCTTCTTCTTTCTTTTACCCATCTTAACCCAAACTCATTCTAACCCAAACCCATCTTGACCCAACAACCAATCCAATCCAACCCATTCATTTTGCCACCTCTAATAATAAGACAAGCCAAAATAAACAACTAACTAAAATAGTAATAAAAAAATTCTTCAAAATAAAATATAGTCATCAGATCATAAAAAACCAACAACTACTTTTGTTTGAAAATAAAACCACAAGAACACAAGGAAAAAAGAACGAAATCTTTTGCAGCTTGAAAGTAATAAAACTACTTTTCAAGTTTAGGGATCAAAAGTTTGTCTTTGGATTGAGCCTTGGTTTCATCTTTGGTTTCAGTTTTTTGACTTTTTGATGGAGAAAATGAAGATGAGTTGTCTACATCATAAGAACCTTCCAGTGTGCGTTTCAGATCACCAGTACTCTTTCTACTTTCATTATTATTCCTGGATAGCGGTGTTGCATCATCTACAGTATAGGATTTTGAATCCTAAAAAATAAACGTAAATAAAAACAAAAACAAAGAAATAATAGTAATTATTTAAATCTACAACCTTGACACCAGCATCACTTTGTGACAATGAAGCAGTGGTGGGGAGATTCACCGAGTCAAACTCTTTAAACTGTAACATTAAGATAAATGTTATAACTAATGTTAGAGGGTTAAAATTAAATTTAATTTAACATACCGAAACAGCATCAAACTTCTTTTCAAGTTTTGCTATTAGAGCCGGATCATCCACTAACATATAAAAAATATATAAGGTTAAACAAATTACACCAAGATAGCCGGTAAGCGGGCAACAAGCTGCGCCGCTACCCCCTTTTGAATAGCGAAACCTAGCCTAGTAAAAACGAAACCCTGATCTCTAGGAGACGAAATGTTGCTGTGAACAACCCGTTGGACCCGTTCAAGAAATCGGATGGCTTCTGGGGCTAGCGAGCCAAAGGTATCAAAGGCAAAAGGGATAAAGGAATGTTGATTATCCACTAACTTATTGATAGAAAACCCGTCAACCTTATTGTCCACAATATACGTTTTAACATGAATTTTAAAGGCATACTTTTTGTCGATGAAAGCACCGAATTCAACAGGTGTGACTTTCTCATCACCAGAAACCTCCTGAAATATAATAATAAACATTCAAACGATACTAATGTTGAAATAGTATTCAAAAAATGTTTTGTTCAGGTTAAAAGATAATGAAATTACCAGGTTAAAAGATAATGAAATTACCTGCAAATATTTGTCAACCAATTGTTTGGCGGATAAACCCAAAAGTTTGACTGTATCACGGTCAAATAGAGTAAGATTTACAGTTCCTGTGCAATCCTCTACTCGTATTGAAATCTTGTACCTAAAATCCAAAAATAAAAATAAACAAAATTAATATAAAAGCAAGCTAACGGATATGTGATTGTAGTTGAATAAGATATATATAATAATAGTATATGTTGATTAAATACATGTGTACATCAGGGACAACATCTCTTTTGCAATCCTTATTGGTACATATTAAAACTTCTTTCGGCTCAACATCATCACTTCCAGATGAAACTAATAATATATAGAGGATAGAAATTTGAAAAATTACCCGGAGATACAATCGTAGCTGGAGTAAAATTGCAGGTAGAGGCGTCTTAGGGTTTATGTGAGGTTAACAGGACTAAATAGCCATATATATACTGCAGTGCTATGGATAATCCAGAGCTTTTGGGGTTATCGTATAGAGAATTGTAGATATATATATCAAATATAAGGGTTTGTATATCAATGTATAATTTAATTTAATTAGTTAGAATTTGAGTAATAGATAGATTGTTTAGATTATTTTGTAAGTTATAGATAGATTGTTTAGATTATTTAGTATTAGATTAAATGTAGGATTAAATTTGGGAATCCATATCACAAAATTATAGGAATTTAATTGAATCTATATATTATGGAAACCCAAACCCCAAAATAATAGGAGATAAATAATGGAGAATTAAAAGGAATTCAAATTATTATTTTAGTGTGTTCCAGGATTTCTTCATTTTTTTTTGTGATAGGTTCGATTAGATAGAGAATTACTGATTAGTTACAATACTTATGTCATCATATATATCTACTTGACTACTTATTACGCATAACGTTAATAAGGTTAGAAGTTTAAGCTTTCACATGGACAAATTACCATACATACAGGATAATATATTATAATTATTACAATAGAAGTATATAATAATATAAGAGATTTAATAATCTATTATTATTTATTATTTATCTATTACGGTGATGGTCAAAGGTCAAACCTCAAATTAGCTACATCAGACACAGATCATCATCTAATAAACAATGTTTTACCTACTGAATGATTCCTGGTGCTCAGAAACAAAATGAGTAATCATCGACACCTATTTATAAGTTTCTAACAAAGTCCACATTCCTATATTTATGGCAACACTGAAATTATTAATGCTAACGATGAAGTGCTTAAAAGAAGCCTCTCATAAAAAAAATCAGAATCAACGGGAAGGGCGATTTTATGAGTGTTTATATAGTAATTTAAGAAAAATAATGCTTACATGGATGACAAGAACAGGGCATTTCACAAACTGAATTTTATCAATGTTCTGCACAATACCAATCAAGAATCATAAGTTCAATATATAAAAAAAAAATAAAAAAAATCAATACAGATATAATCTATCAGTACAAATTAAATGAATACATACCTTATAGATGTCAAACCGATGTGTGCTTAACAGGGTACATGACTCGCAGACCCGATAATATAGGACTATGCAAAACAATTACGAACTTCGGAAGCACGACTTCTCTTAGAACCCCTACCTCGTCGAGAAGCAGCTGCTGTGTTAGTGGCTGGCGACTCTTCCCAAAACAGCCCCAACACGCATGACGTTGTCGTCTTGTTTTATGTCGCAGTTCACCGCTGTAAATCGGCCGTCGATCACCAACCAATTCAGCCTTGTGCCACCGTAACACTCTTCCTGAACGTATATAGTAAACACATCACGCAAAAGTGTATACAAAAGTATTAAATACTGTAAAAACAACCAAACAGTTTTATAACAAAACTTTTATTACCACATTCACCATTAGCATCGGTTACGGTTTTGTCCAGCAAACAGGTCCCTACTTCCTGTAGTGACTCTGAAAACTCTGAGATACAAAATATAACAGACTTCATCATTTACATATATCAATTTCTTGTAAAAAAATATATCATTTGGATTCAACAGAAAAACACCTACCAAATATACTATTTGTCATAGCTGCAGCAGCAGATAGTAATCCATCATAGCAGTTTCTAATTTCTTGCTTATCCTACCAAAAAAAAAAAAAAAAACCCACTAAATCAATTGATCAAGCAAGTGGTTGAATTGATAGATTGTAACAAAGTCATGTGGAATAGGAAAGTATGAGAAACCCTAACAGACTGTCACTTAATTTGCACATAAAATTCAATTATGTAGATCCAAATGTAGCACATAAAAACAAAATTTCCCACCATAGAAGCCTGAGCAAGCTCATCCAGATGAGTGGAAGCCTGATGATTCCTCTTTACCATCGATCGGCGGATATGGTGCGGAAACCATCGACTCCGGTATCAGATCTAAGGTTTGGAGGATGTGCAGCGGCGGATATGGTGCTGAAACCATCGACGACATTAGAGATTTGAGAGGAGAAGTTAGGAGGTGGTAGATGGATGAACTGGGGAGGAGAAGTTGTCTAGGGTTTTGGTGAGAATGGATGAAAGGAATTTGGGTTTTGTGAAATATGTGGGTAAAAAAAACGGGCATTCGGATCCCGATTAAGGAAGCGCGCCAAAAGCAAAAAGCAATTGCGCAGCTGAAGTAGTGTCCCATAGTTGAATTCCTTTATTATATGTATAGATAATATATATCTATACATATAACTAGATTAGAGCCCGCGTGTACACACGGTTTGAGCAAATAAAATAGTTTTAATTTGTTCTAATTTAATAAAAATTGAATGAATATTATTCAATATTAATAAAATAAACTTAAAAATGCGTAGGATAGTTAAAAAAATCATAAAATAATTCAAAGTTCACTTAAAATTTCCTTGTACACCACAATGCTTAGAAATTTCCCTAATATGACCATTGATGCTGAAAAAAGTTTTATTCAAGAACTCATCTTCGTTAGATGCGACCCCAGACTGGTCAATTGAATGATGAGTTGATGATGTTTCAGTAGGATTTTTTCCAATATAACTATTAAAGGTTAGGTATGAATGAGCACGTACAATAAATGATGTAAAAAATGTGTAATTAACAATACTCAGATTATGGAAATCTATCTATTATCACAAAGCATATAGATTTTACCTTCTAAAATTAACAATCTCTTCATTGCGTTTGAGACGTTGGTGTTGCCTAAGATAAAGTATATATTAAGTTAGCATCATAACTAAATATAAAAAGCTATATCTACAAAAAAAATTACAAACCGTTGTAGCCATGGAAGCTACCAAACTGAATGATAAGTACAAGGTATGCTTCTTCCTTATTTTTTGAGATGTACTATTGCATCTGATCACAGTATTCCTCCCACGATGTCATCCTTAAAGCAATACCACGGAAATTGTTATCAATTTAGCGAATAATAATCAATAAAGTATGATAAAAATTATTAGAAAAACGATATCTAAATGAAAACAAACTCCAAATATCTCGATATTAAGTTCATCTTATACGATAGTTTTCCATGTCGTGTTGTTGTATCCTCCCGTTGAAACCATTCCTCTACATAACCAATAAAGTCTATAATGAAAGAAAAAAAGTTATATTTTGACTATGACCTCCTGTGTGCAATGAAGTTATATTTCTACATACCCATTCCTCTACATAACATACCCCAATCTCAAAAAAAAAAATGTAAAATGTAACAAACATATATAATGAAGTTATATTTCTACATAACCATTCCTCTACATAAAATATCCCAATCTAAAAAAAATGTAAAATGTAACAAACATATATAAAAAAGACGAAACTTGTAGAGGTCCGAGATCACACCCGTGGTTTCAGCAATATCCTTGACAAATTTCAGCTCCTTAGCAATACTCATGGCATATCCAAGCCCTTTGGCCTTTAAAAAATAGATAGAATTGATTAATAAAAAATTAAAAATTTTCAAGGTCAACCGACCATCACCAAAATTACTCATTTTGACCCTATTATCCAACGTGACTAACTGACCAGTTACGCATCAGTTCGATACATTGTGGTACTCGGTATAGCAACTGAAGGAGCTATACCATACTCAAAGCACAATTAAAAGCCAAACTCATGTCTTTTGAAAATTTTATTGAAGGCAGCTAAGAAACCAATACCTCGGCTAAATTAGTTTACACAGAACCTATTAAAACACGAAACCATGATGTGTATGTAGTGGTACATTTAGCAGCCCATGGGATTGTATTTGTGAACCCAAATATACTTTACAATAAAAAATGATATTAGTCCCATGTTGTGTATGTAGTAGTATTCAGCAAGTTTGTACACCTACAAAACACACACTTTAGCATAAAATGAATCAACAAATTTTATATCAGATGTAGCAATGTAACACATACATCCATGGTAGCAATTGCAAAATGCCCAAATCCGGTTCTTATATCGTACTTATCAACTCCATAATCTGTGAATAAACATAAACCATAAACACATAAACATCGTCATCATCATCATACTCGGTAAATCCCACCAATAGCAAAGCTAAGGTAGGGTATGAGGAGGGTAAAATGTAGACAACCTTACCTCTACCCTGTAGGAATAAAGAGGCTGCTTAGTTTTGCATCAAGCCTTGGACATAAGCCACATAACACTCAACAATTAAAACAAAGGCCAATTAGTGCATGTACTCCCTTGTCTTTCGGCTATATCAACGCCACCACAAGATGCATGATTAACCATCCCCTCTTTTAAGATTATTTCCACCATATTTGAATAGAAGTGTAGCAACCTAAATGATATTTTGAATATACTACCTGAGACCCAAAGGTCTAACTTTGGGCTAACTTGTTATGATATTATGGATTTCTTTTGGTACACTTAACATTATGTACAGGCCAATATTAAGCATTTTAAGTCGCATGTTACTCAACTTGCCCTCCTCGTTTTGGTGAGGTGTAAAATATATCAACTATCAAAGGAAAGAAGTGAGTTTTAGTTTTGAGATTATGTTTTGATGGATTATACAACAAACAGATCACTGATCACTGGGGACGTCTTTTTTTTTTTTCAACCGTGGTTAAATTAAATAAAACAATCAGCGATTCGCTGAAGAAACAAAGTGTACATAGAACGAAAACAACACAGCCATAGAGAATCAACCAAACAACCACCCGACGCCCACTGCCCCTATACGAACCCAAAAGACATTAACTACCCTACCAACAAATTCCCCAGACATTCCAACTCCACCCATCTTCCAAATTTAAGTAACTGAAATTCAAAACCAGGCACTCCAAATCATTAATCTCGTCCGTAATTTTGAAAATTTGTTTCAAGCCTTTTCATCTTCCAATTCCAACTTACCGACTTAGGATTCTAGACAGATTGTTACGCGACCTCTAAACTCAATACGGAATTCAACACACTTCAACATAATTTGATGATCCTGTTGCCAATCTGCCGTTGACCTTTTGACCCAGCACTCTGATTAACTTCTAGATGCCACGTGTATCTAGTTTGGCTGATAACTTCCATAACTACTTCAACTAACATAACCGAGCACTTGTGCCCGAACCAAATGAAACCAGGTTTTCCTTTCCTCCATAACTGTCACAAAAACACATCTCAAGGACTGATGACATGGAAGCTATTCTGGATTGATGACCTGCATATCCCTGCATTGAACTGCCTATTTATTGACCCAATTCAGTTTCCAAGACATATGCAATATAATTTTCACTTGAAGTCACATATATCCAGATCATTAAACCTGTCATTGTGTGTTGACCATCTATAACCAACAGATTTGACTCTTGCAGACTGCATTTAGAGCAGTTGTGGTATTCCTCAATCATTACTCAAATTAAAATTTTTACCATAATTCTTTGAACTAGTTTTTTCCAGTGCACCATATTTTGACTCTTTTTGGGTTAAGGGTTTTACCCCGGTGATTGTATTAATAACTCAAAAAACAAGTAGAGTAGCAAAATCTACACCAGTTCTCTTACGTGACATGCCACATAAGAGTAGACCCGAAACACAACAAGCAGAAACAAGCAAACCACCTAGGATCTAGGAAAAAAAACCAAACAAATCAGGTATCTATGAAGGTTTCCAATGGATACAGCTTCCAATCCTCCAAGATTCTCCTCACATTAGGTTTTTCCTTGTACTTGAATGATTGCAGCTTCATCTTCACCGTGTTGATTATCATGCTCGTGACTTGTTCTGGCGGTCTAAGCTGATTGTTAAAAAATCTTGAGTTCCTCTCCTGCCATATAAAATACGCAGTCGCCTTAATACTAAGTTTAGCAATAACCGAATTCAGCGATCTAGAGTTAGCTCTTGGGATCATCCAACTCATAATGACTTCCCATTTGCCTTGCACATCTTTCATACATATCTTTTCCTTAATGGCCTCCCATACTTTTGTAGAGTATGCACATTCAAAAAACAAGTGTTCATGCGAATCCATCCCCTTCTGGCACAATAAGCAACACATCATGTTCATTGAACCGGTTTTCACATGGATTGTGTGGCATATTTGTAGGTCCCGAAATCTGAGGATCGATAACGAACCGAATCACTTGTTTATAGTAAACACGGTTACGTGTGCGGAATCCACGTAACTATGCCAAATCAAACATATAAAGCAATAATAACAACGGATTAATCAATGAAACACACTCGATTGATTAACAGGATGAGAACCGATTACAAACTGATACAAACACAGTTCAGACAAAATTTCGGCAGAGTTTTGTTACTATGGTTATTTTCTCATCTCTCTGTTCAAATGAAACAGAGATGTTGTTTATATAGTCCCTAAGACATCGACGAAACACAAGGTGTTCGACGAATCTGAACATGGGCCAGACATTTGGGCTCGAAACAGCCCATTACATGACGAATCAAAGTGTGATTCGTCATGACCTTCAACGAAACAGAAGTATAGAACATTGGTCTGTTTCGTCATGATGTGTTCCGACGAAACAGACCTGTTTCGTCGAGGACTGCAACTGTTGTGGATGCTTCTGTTAACAGACAGCAACAGCAGCAACATATAAACATAGTAATGACCAAACTACCCTTTAATGCAACATGCATTGTTCATAATACTTTACATATCAAAAGAGACAAACAAGTTGTACACAAGTAGATAGGAGGATATCTGACTTGGTCAACATAACATACAGACTCGATAATTAATAAAAGACCATACAAAATACATCGTTAAACAAGACTAGTCACAGACACTAAAAATGCATCAACAAACTCCCCCTTGTCTGTTACTCGTCTTCAGTCTTCTAATCTTCCATCAGTGTTGTTCGGACCACGAACTGCCCGAATGTATGCCCCTGTAGTAGCAAAAACACGCTACTCGCTGAAACTTTAAAGCTTGACGTGCATCCTGATCTTCATAGAAAATATCATGACGATATAATCTGCTAATATCAGCTTCAGACATGTTGACGATCCACATCGGATCCAACATCCGGTAATTTGCACGATTGTCTCTAAACACAATTACAGCTTCATGAGTATCCGAGTCGTAGCACCATAATGCCATGCCTTCAAGAAAATCCTGCTTCATAGGCATTAACGTGATTTTATCTACTACCTTCGGAGGCTGGTACACAAGTTTGTATCTGCAAGTGTTGGTGTCCGGATCAAGAGTAAACTTGATCGGTTGATAAACAGGAAATTGTGGCTTATATGATTCATCTTTCCAGCCCGACTTCTTGTTTACTTTCACCAGTCGTTCAAATAAAGTAGCACCATCGTATTTTGATCGATTGATAAGCTCAAGCCTTGTCAACGCAGAGACATCATAAAATGGCAAGGAAAGAATGCTCAGCAGTGAATTGAAATACAGAATTCCATATTCACGTTTAATAGCAATGCAGTGAATATCTTGAACAAACATCCAACATAGAATCCTTCCACTTGGCTTTGCTTTTTCAAATTGCAAATAGTCTACTTGAGCTTTTTCAGGTACAGGCTTGGAGACTTTAGATAAAAACTGTTTTCTCCATTCAGAAAATGCATCTGTGTCTTTTTCAGACGAATTACGATTCTTTAAATGCTCGTCTATGTCATCAACATTTTCTTTCATCCAATCTTCATCGAACGAAGCAAATTCAGTACCATCTTCTCGAACATACTTTGATTTTGGTGCTTCACCTTCAAACACAATCTCATCAATCTCTTCAACATTAGTTGTATCAGTCTCAGTAGACATTTTGTCTATCTCAGCATCATCAATTTCTCTCATAGACTGTAAAATACTCAATTGCTCCTGAGAAAGATCTTCTATTAACTCCCCTTCTTCAAGCAACTCTCCCGTAAATGGATGAATAGCCTGTAGAGCAATATCAGCACTGCTAACTATAGAAGAAGTACCTTCTATCTGTTGAACTTTTCCAGTAGAAGTTCCCTGAGATGATTCAACAACTGTAGTTTGAACTGCAACAACTTCAGAAGCAAGTGCGGTTGGCTGCTTCTGTGATGTACCAGAAGTATCAGGATTTCCTTGGTCTTCCGTATCATCATCCTTTTTCTTCAGTACCTCTTGTTGTTTACAATGATAATCCCACAGAATAGCAAGCCTTCTCTCTTTCTCTTCATCAAGAGCCTTCAAGCGAGCATTTTCAGCTTTAAGCAAATCAATTTCACCTTGTTGTCGCTCTATTACTGTTTGCTGTTGACCAACTGTTGACTTTAATTTGTTAATTTCCACCGATTGTTTAAGTTGATCATGCTTCGTGAGATTACCGAAATGAGATTGCCTTTGAAGACGATCAGCAGCTGCTTCAAGTGTAGAAAATAGATATCTGATCTTTTCATCTTGAGAAAATCCGGAAAATGTCCTATGACGTTCAGCACTGATTTGTGAAGTGGTTGCCCTGATTGCAGAGGCCATAGTTCTTTCAGGAACTGCCTGAGGAATAACAGATGGAGTAGCAGTAGCTGATGTAACAACTGGAGTTTCTGTAGCTGAAGTAACAACAGGAGCTTCTTGTACAGGCTCCTGAGGTACAGATTGTACAGGCTCCTGAGGAATAGATGAAGATTCTTGAGGCACAGATTTCCGAGTATAAGTACTCAAATATCTCCTAGACTTCTTCTTTTGTACTTCAACAGCTTTCTCTGCTCTTCTTTTTGTTCTTCTTTCACCTTCAGGATCCTCTGGAACATATTCTGGATCATCCTCAGTTCTAATCTTTCTATACCTTCTTACTCCACGTATATCGATATACATTTCGTAACCAGGTTCAACTATATGATCACTAGAACTCGAATCAGTTCCATCATCACCACTTGCTGACGAACTACTAGCTGATGTACCAGAAACAGCACCTTTGCTTGATGTACCAACAGCACCTGCATCACCTGCATCACTTTCACCACTACTTTCATCACCATCACTATCAGACTCATCTGAATCAACTGGGTCAGGACCAAATTTTTCTATCCTTAACCTTTCCAACTCAGGTTCTTCATTGTCAGATTGGCTGTCATCATGACGCCATTTGTCATTTGCAGGAGCAACATAATCAGGATTCACTAGTGCGCCAAAAAGCTTCCTTGGAGGAACACTTTCTGTGTATCTTTTGGCAGCCATAGTCTTGATTAGCCTTAAAGAGTTGAAATTCATCGCCTCTATTTTCAAAAGATCATTTTCAGCTTTAGGAAGGTCTGGATGCTGAACATTCATTATCATTTGCAGAAACTGTGGATACATCCAAAACTTGTTCCCGGTGGTTCTACTACCAGTCCTTGTCATATTCTCTTTCATGTTGCTGAAAATATACTTTGAGATGCTAAACGGTTTGTTTAACACCAAAGCAACCATGAAACCAACTAGATCATCTCCAGCCATATCATATCCAGATCGTCTATTGCTGAGACACTAAATAAGAACATGCAATAAAAACTTGTATCGTAATGGAAGATCACCTTTGTTGATTTGTTTGACGAAAAGATCTCCTTTACACTTCATCCTTAGTAAGCAGCCTCGTGAACACATGATTGGAATTGAATATGGAGCATTCGGTTGATCTTGTAATTGAAGAACTTCATTCAATATCTCCGGAGTAACAACGACATACAGATCATTCACACGACCTCTGATAATATCCTTTCCATCGATTTTGACGACGCTTGCAGAATCCCAGAAAGCTTTAATCAGTGATTTGTAGACGGGCGTCGAGTATGTAACAGCATGATTGATACGTGACTCCCTGATCCACTTCGTCATATCTTTAAATTCCGTGAGCTTGTCTTCCGGATCCAAATATGCAACTTGATTATGGCGTTTCTCTGACATAATCTCCTCTTCAGTTTTGTTTTCTTTCTTTATCGCCTTCTTGCGTTTTCCTTTTTCTTGCGGTGCTTTAGGAGCCATCTGTACATAAAAATGTCCAGAATAAGTCACATTTGATAAAACATTGCATTTAGACATGTATGGATACAATTTCATGTATCCACATATCAGATAACCTATCTAACATGTCTACTGTGAACAAACAGCAACATCAGAAAACTGCTAAGGCATGTACGACGAAACAGAAGATCAACGACGAAACAGAAGTCTGAACGACGAAACAGAGGGTTGACCATTGACTGGTTTGATTCGTCGACTTTTTGATTCGTCGAGTCTATTTCGTTCCTTTTCTGATTCGTGATCTTTGATTCGTCGTCTGATTCGTCATATGTTTGATTCGCCGGAATTAGGGTTAAATTTGATTCGTCAATTTGGGGGTTTTGTGTTTCGCCGTTTTGGGGTATAAACAAGGAAACAAATAAAGACACAAACACATTCAGTATCATTATTCATACCCAAACCAACTAATGATAACCCATATATGATTTTTGATCAAAAAACTCATTTAAAACAGTTAATAATTTTATCAAACAAAAACCCCTGTTTTTGTTATAGAAACCCACTTTCAAATCAAAGCAAATCAAATATAATAATCCTAAATCTATCAGATTCAGAAGGAAAACACAAAACATGCAACAACAACACATATATAATCAAAGAAAACAAGGTCTCAAAGGGGTCTTTGAGGGTTTCGGATGAAAAACCGACGGTTCAAAGTGTTCGGAATGTGAATCTGAACATGTTACTACCTTTGATGTTTGTAAGATTTTGAATAAAAAATGATGTTTTGAGAGATTTGTGAGAGTAACCGTAGGTATGGGTTTTTGGTTGTTTGAAGAAGATGAAAACTGATGTTTTGAAAAAGTGAACAAGTGGGACCTTTATATACACCGCCCTGTCTCGACGAATCTGAGAACTCGACGAAACTGAAATGGGCCCGGCGAAACAGAAACTTGGGCTTGAACTTGGGCCTAAACTTTAGCCCATGACGAAACAGATTTGGGCTCATGTGATTCGTCGTCTGTTTTGACGAAACAGATTTGATTCGCCAACATTGGTCTGATTCGTCGACTCTTTTGATTCGTCGACCAACCTGTTTCACCAACAGATTTTTCAAAACAGTAATACAGAGGCTGGAAATATTTTGCAGTCAAAATAGTGGTAAGATTTTGCAGTCTAAACAGATTATGAACACATTTCCATTCAGTTTGAATTTTCAAATGCAAGAACGTTTTTATGAAGAAGGTTTCAGGCTTCCGGTAGAAAACACCAAGCAACAACTTCGGCTTAATCAAAAACGAACTTTACACAAATATACTAAAAACAAATTTAAAGCACAGTAAACTAAATGAAAATGCGGAAAACTGTTAAAAACACTAAACAACTGTACAAGTGCAATCTTTTTGCGAATCTCAAGGACAAGGAATCATACCAGCTTACGGTCTTAGTCAACATGATTTTGATTTCTGTTTAAAGCTCTGGATAAGTATACTACCTCGATTATCGGTATTGTGATCCACATAAGCTCAAACTAATCAGACATAATCATAATTTAAGAGATACGATTAACGGTAAGGATTATACTTACAAGTCGATGTAAATCCACTCACGACACATTCCCGTATCAAGGTATGCACGAGAATTCATCTTACCGGTGAGTATACCGATTATCATCTGTTTGACCGTATAAAAATGTGAGAAACTCACTTATTTTGATTGAAAACAAGCCCTATGTGATAAAATCACTTATTGATGAGGAACTTGATTTTCAGATGCATGAGGGCACAGGAGCAAGTCCGTGAACAGGTCAGTACTTTCGTACAGCAGAGAGACGAACTTGACTCCCGCAAAGAATCTGTGATATAAAATCACTTATTTTGTTTGGACATGTGATTGTTGATCACTTATTGAGGTCGAATGCAGTATGTACACGTATGTATAGTATCATGGAAGATCTTAGACTTCGTCTCCGTTATTTTTACGGTTTGATACAACCATGATACCCAGATGATAAGCAGCATAAAGACCGAATATTTCAGATCTCGACAATCTCTCAAACGAGATTTCGGTACTAAGACCATATGCCAATGAATGGTTCCCACCTGACTTGAAGTCTGTTAGGTTTGTATCATCCTGCACATTTTAGTCTGATTGTTAGCCTACCGATACATCGTTAGTAGAGATACTTATCATTTTTCTTTTTATTTTGCATTTTGAGCACATTGACCGACCACACCAGTGAAGTTCATCATTTTCCTTTATCCAAGAAACTCATTTTTGGTTTTTCTATTGTTTTTGAATTTTTGAATTTTTCAAACGAAAACGACAGAAAGTAAAGACATCTTTTTGGATTTTGAACTTTTGCAATGTTTTTGTATTTTCTTGAAATATCTCCCCCTAAAATTCGCAAAGTTTACGAAAACTAAAATCTTTTTGAATTTTCAAAGTTTATAAAGAAAATATTTACAAAAACGATCAGCCAAAGAAGTTTACTCAGGTATCACCTTAATGCCATTGACCAAAAGTAGATAATCAAAACGTGATTTATCAAAAGCTTTTGTAAACAGGTCGGCACGTTGGTGATCAGTGGGGACATAAACGACATCGATTAACCTCTTGTCAAAACAATCACGGATAAAGTGATATTTAATGTCGATGTGTTTAGTCTTAGAATGTTGCACAGGATTTCTAGTGATCTGTAAGGCAGCATTATTATCAACAAAAATACAGGTAGATAGGAATTCTAAACCGTAGTCGCGCATTTGTTGTTGTATCCAAAGAACTTGGGAGCAACAACTCGAGGCAGCAATGTATTCTGCTTCACATGTTGATGTAGCAACACACGTTTGCTTCTTGCACTGCCACGTGACCAGTCGATTTCCTAGGAACTGACATCCTGCTGTTGTCGATTTGCCATCGATTTTGCAACCACCGAAATCAGAATCACTGTATGCTATTAATTCAAAACTATCATCCCTAGGGTACCAAAGACCGAGGTCTGGGCATCCCTTCAAATAGCGTAAAATCCTTTTGACAGCTGACAGATGAGAGGCCTTCGGGTTTGCTTGATATCTTGCTAGCAAGCATGTTGGGTACATGATATCAGGCCTCGAAGTGGTAAGATACATGAGAGATCCGATTATGGCACGATAGTACGAGGAGTTAATGCTTTCACCCTTCAAATCCGGAGTAATCCCGTGATTCTGCGGAAGTGGGGTACCAATGGGCGTTGCATCTGACATTTGAAATCGGCTCAAAATGTCACCAACATATTTAGTCTGATGGATGAATATCCCAGACTCTGTTTGTTGAACTTGAAGGCCCAAAAAGAAATTCATCTCTCCCATAGCGCTCATTTCGAACTTTTCTTGCATAACACTTTCGAATTGCCTGCACAAAGAATCATTAGTAGATCCAAATATTATATCATCAACATATACCTGCACCAGCAGAAGATCTTCATCTTGTTCTTTGATAAAGAGTGTGCAATCAATAAGACCTCGTCTAAATCCATTCTTCAGAAGATAGTTTGATAAGGTTGCGTACCAAGCCCTAGGTGCTTGATGTAGACCATAAAGAGCTTTGTTGAGCAACCAAACCCGATCGGGGTGAATAGGATCTTCAAAACCTGGAGGTTGTTCGACATGCACCTCTTCTTGAACAATACCATGAAGAAACGCACTTTTGACGTCCATCTGGTAAACTTTGAATCCTTTGAAAGAAGCATAAGCTAAGAAGATTCGAATAGCTTCCAGACGTGCAACAGGTGCATAAACTTCATTGTAGTCAATGCCTTCAATCTGACGAAAACCCTGAACAACCAGTCTCGCTTTGTTGCGAATAACAACTCCACGGTCGTCTTTCTTGCATTTATAAACCCACCGTGTTCCAATTTTCTTGTAATTCTCCGGTTTTTCAACAAGCTTCCAAACACCAAGCTTTTGAAATTGCTACAGTTCGTCCTGCATGGCTTCAACCCACGAATTATCTTTTAAAGCTTCCTTCCAAGATTTTGGTTCTTCTTGTGAAACGTAACACGCGAAAGACCAATCATTTTGTAGACCAGATTCTCTAATAGTTGAATACAAACCAGCACTCTGGTTGTTTCTCAGCTGATTACGTGTCTGCACACCTTGTTGGACATCTCCTATGATATTCTGCTGTGGATGGGTATCGTGTATCCTCATTTCAGGATTTTCAGGAACACGAGCATTAACACCCAAATTGTTAATATTAAGATCAACAACCAACTCTACACCTGGAATATGCGTAGAAGTGGATGCATTTCCTTCAGCAGTATCATCGACTTGCACATGAGGAGTATCAACAGAAATACCCTGAACTGGAACAACTGGAGATTTAGTGCCTTCAGTCGCATCCAGATTTTCTTCATCTTCTTCTAATGACTCATTGTATTCAGTAGCATTTTCAACTTCCTCATTTTGAACTGTGTTGTTAGACGAATTAGAACTTTGTGAGTTAACAACAACAAGTCTAACTAATGACGACTCAGCAGCATTGTCACTATCAAATATCATTCTAGCAGCTGCGGAATCTTCATCAAAGGTTGGCAGATCAAAGGAGTTGAATAGCCCATCATAATCGAACATCCAAGGATCACCTGGAGCTTTAACAGGATTTGTATATCTCTGAACCCTTACTTCACTCTATAGCTCAATCTTTTTGGTAGCCAAATTCCAAACACGAAAATTTGGTGTAGCATATCCAAGGAAGAAACCCTCGATAGCTTTCGCTCCAAACTTTCCATCCGGATCAATCATAGTGCATGGACCACCAAAAGGTTCTAGAATTGAAAGATCAGGTTTCCTTTTCTGTAGAAGTTCGAAACAAGTCTTGCCATGTCTCTTAACCGTAAGAACTCGGTTTAATGTGTAGCAAGCGGTCGACACAGCCTCTGCCCAGAACTGAACAGGAAACGCCGACTCTACCAACATTGTTCTTGCAGTTTCAATTATTGTCCGATTCTTCCTCTCCGCGACACCATTTTGTTGTGGAGTGTAAGGAGAACTGTATTCATGAAGAATGCCTTTAGAAGTACAGAACTCATCCATAACACGATTTTTGAATTCAGTTCCATTGTCGCTTCTGATCCTCTTAACTTTCAACGAGTAGAGATTTTCCAACATTGTAAGAAGATCCTTGAGGATGCCAGGAGTATCACTCTTGTGTGCCATAAAAGCTACCCAAGAAAATCTAGAGTAGTCATCAGTAACTACTAAACAATACACATCTTCGAACGTTGTCTTGTGTCTCATAGGTCCAAAGAGGTCCATATGAAGACGTTCGAGAGGCATGCCAACAGTGTTGATTTTCTTCAAAGGGTGAGACTTCTTTGTTTGTTTCCCTTTCTGGCACGAAACACAGATATCTTGTAGATGAAAACTTCTCACGGGCACGCCATTCACAAGATTGTTTTTCACCAAATGGTTCATTTTTCTCAAGTGAATGTGTCCCATTCTTCTGTGCCAAGATATAGACTCCTTCTCCGTGGCTTTTGAGACAAAACATGTGACTTGTGCAGAAGTCGTAATCGCTTGACTCATATCAAGAACATAAAGATCATTGATTCTTGGAGCTGATAAGAGAATCCATTCATCAGGAATTTTGAAACCAGGTTTAAGCACATAACAACCGGCATCATCGAAATGCACGGTGAACTTTTTATCGCAGATTTGCGACACACTGAGAAGATTATGATCAATTTGACGAACATAATTGATCTTATCGAAACATACAACACCATTAGAGATCATTCCCTCTCCAGTGATGTATCCGCCTTTGTCTCCAGCGAAAGCGACATAGCCTCCTTTAATGTTTCTCACATCATATAGAAGCCGTAAGTCGCCCGTCATGTGCCTGGATGCCCCACTATCAACAATCCAATGACTATTGATAATTCCTCCTGGAACATCCTGCACATATTATCCAATGATTAGTTAAGGATGGGGACCCAAGCCAAAGTGGTCTTGGGTCGTCCCTGAGCATCACAAATAGTGATCTCGATTTGTTGATGGTTTTCCAAACGAACAGCTCCCCCTGAACTTTCATCCTTCCTAGGTTTCCAAGTTTGTTTTTGTTTACCAGATTGAGTTTTGTAAACAAATTTTGAAATTTCTGGTTTTACAGGTGAACTTGGTTCCCTTGGGACAGAATTTACCTTAGATTTTAAAGCCTTTTCTATTTTATTCACATTTTGATGTCGTTGTTTCGTTTCCTGTTCTTTAATAATTCTTTTATCATGTTTAGGTGAAACAGGACGACATTTAGGGTGAATCGATTCAGGTGATGCTCTTTCAACAAATTTCGCTTTCGGAGTGTTAGCACAATCTTTGATGATGTGCCCAAACTCTCCACATTTAAAACACGTTCTCCTTTCAACAAACTTAGGAGAACTGGATCGACGATCAGATGTCGAACTTGTATAACCCGAGGTACTAGCTTTTTCATCACACCCATTTGAATGTTGATGGAATTGTTTTGACTATCACGTTTTAAAATTTTGACTTGTACAAAATCAGTGTTTGACTTGTTTGCAAAAGTCTCAATTTTATCTGTACCCCTAGATTCCACAAATTTGACATTGCTGTTTTTCTTCTGATAACGAGCCCCTTTTGTTTCAAATTTTGAGTTAGAAACATTTGACAATTTAGCTCGTTGATCTGATTGTTTACCCTTAGAAGCAATAGGTTGTTGCTTTGAAAGTGATTTTTGATTTCCAAATTTCTTTTTGATTTCAGCCTTAGGAATTGGATTACATTGAGTCACAATAACTCCCGGAATCGACTTTTCCAAAAACTTACTTGTATTATTTTCAAAAACATTATCAATCGATGATGGATTGACATTTTTAATTGGAAAATCATTATCTGAATAGATTTTCGAATCACCAACCAAAGTGTACAACACAATCTTACTTTTAATGGTAGACACAGGATCTATCACTTGTTGAACCACAGGTTGAACATCAGGAGTAGGAGGATCACACAGAATATGATTCTCAATTGGAACTTCTACTCCTTTAAGTTTGTTAAGTGATTTATCCTGATTACTCACATCTGATTCAGGTTCATCATCCGACGTCTCATAGTCCTCAATGGTGGGAGGACCTTGTTTCGTAGATGTTGAATCTTTTTGCTCAGAATTTGTACTTGGAGAATTGTCCGATTTGAACCCTAGGCCAGTAGTAACTTCCTCATAATTAAGAGGCACACTGGATTCAAACCGTGGCATTTCTTCTTCATCAGGCAGATAAGCATAATTATGTCTCAAAGGGGGCGGACACTTCTTATACCCAACACCTTTCTTGTTTCCCTTTAGTTGTTGAACATCAATAATGTGATCGAGCACAAATCGGGAGTTAGAGTAACTCTCCAATTTTTGCTTGATTGCATCATGCTCGCATTTGGCAATGGCTAGTTCCTTTTTGGTTTCCTCAACAATGTTAATGTAATCATTTATACTAACTTGTTTATGATAAACAGTTTTTGTCACTTCGGAAACATTTTTCTTTAGAGTTTCAATCATAGATTTAAATTCTTTTTCGTTTCGAACTAAAGCCATATTCGCTTCTTTGCATTTAGCCATTTCAACAACTAAACTCTGATTGTGAATATGAATCGTATCCCATTCAAGCTTTATTCTATCAAATTCATTTTTCATATACTCACAATCTCTACAGTTGATAAGAATTTCAGATTTTACCTGACTTGTAGAAGCTGAGACATTTGCCATAAAGGCAGTCTGATAAGAGAAAGATCCGTCTTCAGAAAAGAACTTCTCCATTTCTTTAGATACTACCTCAGCCTTCTTAATCAGAACTGATTTCTGACATTTCAACTCTTCTGCTTCATTCAATAAGTCATCAAGATTAGAACTTGCTTCTTTGCTCACATCAGATTCAGAACTCGAAGTAGAACTTTCTTCATCAGAACTCCCGGTATTACCAGAACTGTCGTCACTATCAGAAAATTCTTCCTTATGAACATGCTTGATGTGATTGATTATCTTTGCATAACACGCTGTTCCTCCTTTATCTTGATCACTTTCCCCAAGTTGTAAAGACCAATTAAACCCTTCATCATCTTGTACGGTTAAAGCACGACTTTCGTTTGATGGTCCAGACTGATTCTGGTTAGTGGTGTTGTTTACAGCCACTATCCCTTTTCCACGATTGTCTTGATTAGCATTTGAAGTACTCGTCTGATTACGGAATGGGTTCTGATTGCCTTGTCTGCTTGGTCGAGTACACTCACGTTTGAAGTGACCCTTTTCGCCACAATTGAAGCATGTAACTGCTTCTTTATCAAAACCGTACTTTGTATCTTGTTTGCTTTCCAGAGAACTTCTTCCTGTTCGAACCATAAAGTCCTTCGCCCTTCTAACAGCACTTGCGAATGCCCACTTTATATCCATCAACTCCATTTCATCACGGTTGATTTGTAGATAGTCTTCGTTGGTCAAATTGATGTTTCCAATTTGACCTGCGACCAAACCGCAGTAAGCACTGACCATGGTATTAATAAGTTCCATATGTTCCTTTGCTACTTCAATGCTAACATTTGAGAGGTTTGATGTATCAACTTTGACTGTGTTAGGGTTTGGGGTTGGAGGATTGTTGGTATAATGAGCTTGTTGTTGTTGTTGTGGTTGGACTTGTGGTTGTGGTAGGGATGGAATAAAACCTCCTCCAGAATATGCCTGAGGTTGAGTAGTAGAAACTGGAGGTATATAAGGAATAAAACCTTCTCCAGAATAAGTCTGAGTTTGTTGAGGAAACGGAGAAGAGTTTGTATTTGATACAAACGCCGTTTGTAACTTCGGTTGCCGCAGACTAGCTGACGGGTCAAAACCTCCTCCACAATACATTTCGATATTTTGAGGAGCAGCAATGCGTTTTGCTTTCCGGATTTCTTCATCATTCTTATGTTCCAGCTTCTGTACGAATTCATAGATAGTTATAGTGTCAGCATCTAGAATACCTGTATGCTTTAGAAGCTCAATGTATGGACTCCACTTTGGTGGTAGAGAATCAGCAAACCGTGCACAAACTTCCTTTTCACTTGCAACAACACTATAAGCAAACATTTCACTGATCAAATGATAAAAACGTGTAGTCATATCATTTAGAGTTTCATTTTCCAAGAACTGAAATGACTCAAACTCTTTCTTTAATAGATCATGCCGTGTCTTTCTGGAAGCTGCATTTCCTTCTCCTCTTGTTACCAAACAATCCCATAATGATTTCGTGTCCTTACAATAAGAAAATTGATGATAAATATCTTTGTGAAGTGCTTGAGTAAGAACAGCAAACGACTTTTTCTCAAATTCATAGGCTTTCTTGTCATTTTCTTGCATGTTAGAAAAACCTTCGGCCGTTGAAGCTGCTACTTCGAGAGCATCATTTATTGGAGTAATGAAACACCTCCAAAGATCAGTGCTTTGACCTTGAACATATGTATGAAAACGACCTTTCCATGATGGAAACTCGTTCATATGATTCAACTTTGGCGGGCGATTGTTGCTGCCCGTTTCGCTCTCGCTAATCAAAAGATTTTGAATGTTTTGATTCTGATTGGATGCCAAAGCCCATTGTCCGGCACTTATAGTAGGTTGACCAAAAACACTCTTCACCCACGCTGCTGCGGAGGTCGGATCTTCACGTGGTCTCGAGTCCATACTCCAATCCCATGGACTAGTACAACTCATGTTTGATGTATGTATGATAGTACCTGCACAAATTCTTGAAAACAAACAGTAAGCAAGCTTTTACAAGTCCTCTGTGTAAAACAGATCTGTTCTCGACGAAACAGATTTCACGAAACAGGTTTGTTTCGTCTAAATGAATGATGACGAAACAGACTTGTGATAATAGTGATTTGTGGCGAAACAGAATTTGTTTCGTCAAAGATGTTGTGGCGAAACAGAATTTGTTTCGTCAAAGATGTTGTGGCGAAACAAAATGTGATTCGTCGGCTACTTGTTTCGTCAAAACTGGGTAAATGTCAGCTGGTTTAGATATTTAAAATATCTACTGATCAGTCAAAGGATAAGACCAGACACAAAGATATTTAAAACTGACACAAAGGTATGTATGAAACACAATTTTTCAACGAAACTGATCTTTTACTGAAACCAATTATCACTTTTTTTTACAAAAAAGTCAAATTATATTTTTATAAGTTGCAACACTTGGTTTTAATCAATTTAACAGATCAAATTCTCAGTTTATAACAAGAACACTTATGAAGATATGAAGAACACACTCAAGAACATGAATTTTCCGATGAGTTTTCCGATCACCGATAATTTTCCGAAGCACGAAAATACACTAGATTTTCACTAAAAACCCGGTTTAAAGCATAAACAAAACAATCTAACTTAGGTTTTTGATAAAAATCTTTAGCAAACAACAATAAAACAGCAGATTTATGAATATTTTTCCAGAATATATGATTTTTCAAGAACAAATTTTCAGAAAAACACACACAAAATACTTGATAAAAACCGAACAAGTTTGATTTTAAACAAGGATAAGAGCCAAAGCTCTGATACCACTTGTAGGTCCCGAAATCTGAGGATCGATAACGAACCGAATCACTTGTTTATAGTAAACACGGTTACGTGTGCGGAATCCACGTAACTATGCCAAATCAAACATATAAAGCAATAATAACAACGGATTAATCAATGAAACACACTCGATTGATTAACGGGATGAGAACCGATTACAAACTGATACAAACACAGTTCAGACAGAATTTCGGCAGAGTTTTGTTACTATGGTTATTTTCTCATCTCTCTGTTCAAATGAAACAGAGATGTTGTTTATATAGTCCCTGGGCCAAGACATCGACGAAACACAAGGTGTTCGACGAATCTGAACATGGGCCATACATTTGGGCTCGAAACAGCCCATTACATGACGAATCAAAGTGTGATTCGTCATGACCTTCAACGAAACAGAAGTATAGAACATTGGTCTGTTTCGTCATGATGTGTTCCGACGAAACAGACCTGTTTCGTCGAGGACTGCAACTGTTGTGGATGCTTCTGTTAACAGACAGCAACAGCAGCAACATATAAACATAGTAATGACCAAACTACCCTTTAATGCAACATGCATTGTTCATAATACTTTACATATCAAAAGAGACAAACAAGTTGTACACAAGTAGATAGGAGGATATCTGACTTGGTCAACATAACATACAGACTCGATAATTAATAAAAGACCATACAAAATACATCGTTAAACAAGACTAGTCACAGACACTAAAAATGCATCAACAATATTTCACTACTTTTCCTGTTATAGATAAGTACATTGGTCACATTATTCCTAGGCATCTTGCTTGAGGAAAAGATGATCTTGTCCATGTTAACAGAATCTATTGGGTAAGGCATGGCTAAATCAATCCAAGACGTAGGGAATGTAATGATTTCTTTGACCCAAACATGGTTTTCATAGTCTTGTAATATCCATATATGCATTTTGTTAGTATCTACCACACGATCATGACAAGCAACCGCTACACAACCACTGACTTTTATGATCCGAGGTTTGTTAGATATCGACCAAGTTTGCCTGTGTATAGTGTACTCTGAAGAGGATTTATGGGGTACAACACCTTGAGGAGTGTTAATTATCGTAAACTTCTCTGTTCTCAAGTCAAACCCCAAAATGTCAACTGAGCGAAAAGGCATCATATGTATTACACTATTGACACAAACGCTTCTACGGATTATCAAGGAGAAACCATGTTGATACATGTATGTGGACGCGACTCGACTCAGCTCGGGCAACGGCATTGCTCCGTCGTTTACTTCAAGATCAATCATGGGCCAAAAGACATAAAGGATATTAACTTAGTCATTGGGCTAAACATTTCAGTGACTCAAGTGCTTTGGGCTTCAATCTCGGCGAAACACAATTTGGGCCCAAGCCCATAATGACGAATCAAGAAGGGATGTCGACGAAACAAGTCCTGTTTCGTCGACCAAGCCCTGTTTCGTCGTTTGTCTGGCTGTTTCATCGAGCATGGTTGTGATTCGTCAATATCTGTCTGTTTCGTGGTGTCTGTGGGTATAAATAGACAGTCTCTAGTCATAGAACATGAGTGGATCATAGAGAACACATAGAGCAAAAACACACACACACGAGAGAACTTAGAGAGTTTGCAAAATACATTTGTAAACATTGAGCTTGTAACTGATCTTTTCATACGTATTAATACAGTGGTGATTAATCGTTAAGTCTCGTGTCTATCATTTACGTGTTCGATCTCGGTTTGCTATCTCGGTTGGATTCCGCACAACCGGGTTGGTTTGTACACAAGGATTAGGCGACTAGATCCTCCCCTAGCCGGACCTACAAGTGGTATCAGAGCCTTGGCTCTTCTCCTTGTTAAAACCGAGGTGTTCTTGGTTTGTTTTTCGGGTTTTAAAATTCATATTTTTCTGGAAAAACACTTTAAATCTGGTTAAATCTTGTTGTTTTGCTTTGTGTTTGGTTAAAAACCTTGTTATTTCTCATGTTCACATGTTAGTTATGGGTTTTTATTAAACATTTTAGCAAAATAATGTGTTCGGAAAGTTTCGGTTCACCGGAAACTTCAACTAGTTCATAGTGTTCTTCATAATCTTCAAGTGTTCTTCATAACAACACACTTTTTGATCCTTGAAAATTATTTGAAAAACTTGTTTGTGTATTGGGAAATGTTAATTGATTAAAATATTGTTTACCATACTTGTTTGGTGAAACAAGCATGTCCTGAGCCGAAAGTAGTGTTCTATTGTGTCAGAAAAGGATAAGGCTCAAAAAGTTTACCATCCCTCTGTCAACTTTTGGACGAATCAGAAATTTGACGAAACAAGATTTCTTTACGTCGACCACCAACTCGACGAAACATCTTTTTGTTTCGTCAATTGGCTTGTTGGGCCTGTGTTTTGCCGAAGTGAAAGCCCAAAGAGATAAAACCCTGTTTCGTCAATTTTACAGCACAAAACAAAAATCCTTTTCGTCGATCACCATTGGGCCTTAATTTATTTTGGGCCCGTTTCGTCGTTGTTTACCAATAAGGAAAATCTGTTTCGTTGTCTGGGAGCCCAACTTTATAAATCTGTTTCGCCACAAAACAAAAATTCAGTTTCGTCAACATTCTGTTTCGTCTAAACACTTGTAATTTTAAACAGAAGGTTTGCAATAATAGTTTAACTGTTTGTTTGAGGTGTGTTTTTCAGGTATTCATTTTTCCGTATCAAATATGAATCCGAGTTGGTGGGGTACTCCGTCTCCGGATGAAGGAAAGTATAGAAATACAAGTTTGTCTCCTTCGTGGGCCGAATCACCCGTACCGGTATCTTCGCAAGCTAATCCAATTTCAACCGGTCAATGGGCATTCGTATCAAACCAAACTCCTAGTATTCAAAGCATTCTATTAAGCGAGAGCGAAACCGGAAGTTTAAATCGGCCTCCAAAGTTGATGCACTTAAATGAATATCCGAGATGGGTTGATAGATTTCATACCTACGTCCTTGGTCAAAATACAGAATTGTGGTTACGGTTTACCACAGATTTTGATCAAGCTATCGAGGTTGCCGCTTCATCTGCTGCAACATTTGCCGATCTTTCGGAAGATCAGAAGAAGGTCTATGATTTAGAGAAGAAAGCTTATGCTATTCTAACACAGGCATTTAGCAAGGATATTTATCATCAATTCGTCAGCTTCAAGACGACAAAGAAGTTGTGGGACGCGTTGAAGACAAGGGGCGTAGGAAATGAAGCGACACGTCAATTGAGACATGACTTGCTAAAGAAAGAGTTTGATGGTTTTACTTGTATGGATAATGAATCTTTAGGAGATTTGACGAGTCGGTTTCATCATTTGTTGACTGAATTGGGAAATTTTGGGGTTGTAACAACTCCAGCAGAGGTAGTGAAAAAGTTTGCAGATGTGTTGCCACCTCAATGGAATAATTTCTTGGAAATCATGAAGTACAATGGCACTTTGGCTACATCAAACATCAATGACTTTGTTCAACTCCTGGAAAACAAGAATCAGGAAGAAACTCTCAAGGCAAAAAGAGTTCTAGTGCCACAAAATCCTGATATGTATTATGGAACTTCTAGCACTTCTACAATACCAGTGCGACATAATCCTGATATGTATTATGGAACACCTAGCACTCCTGCAAAACCAATCTCACATGCCTCAATTCAAACAGCGTTTGTGTCTAGCAACGATCTATATGGCAATCCTATCCAAGTTCCTGTTAAGCCAGCTCCAACAACAGACTTGTACGGAAATCCGCTTCAACCTGTTTCTCAACCAGTGCCTCAGCAGCAAACCCAAAGGCCTCATGTGACAACTGATCTATATGGGAATCCGTTACCAGTTCCAAAACAAGCATGTTATGGAAGCACCTCATCAAATCCGAATACAGTTTGGCTCGACACTTCAAGCTTCTCTAAAGTAAGTGTTGAAGTAGCAAAAGAACATATGGAGCTACTAAACACATTGGTGAGCGCATACTGTGGGTTAGTAGAAGGTCAGATTGGGAATATCAATCTGACACAAGAAGATTATCAGCAGATCGACAAGGAGGAAATGGATTTGATGGACATCAAATGGGCTTTCGCAAGTGCTGTAAGGCGAGCAAAGGATTTCATGGAGAGAACGGGCAGAACCAGCTTGGAAAGCAAGAAAGACACCAAGTATGGCTTCGATAAACAGGCTGTCAAGTGCTTCAACTGTGGTGAACGGGGTCACTTCAAGAGAGAATGTACAAGGCCAGCTCAGCATGGGAATTAGAATCCGTTCAGGAATCAAGGCAATCAAGGCAACCAACAGAATCAGAATAGGAATAATGAGCGTACGTTGATACCTGTTAACAACCCAAGTCAGGCAGGACCATCAAATGCCAACCAGGCACTTGTGGTTCAAGTAGATGAAGGTTGTGATTGGTCAATTCAGTTGGGAAATGATGCTCCAGATGGAACAGCGTGTTTTGCTGAGGTTGTGAAGGATTTAAATCACGCCAGTGGTGGAGAATCTTCCGCCAATGGTGGTGAATCTTCTGAGGATGAAGACTCTTCTGGTTACAGTAGAAGTTCAGATGAAGAATCCTCGAGTTCAGATGATGATCATGTGGGTGACACATCAAGTGCGTCAGTTGAGGCAGACATTGATGATCTATTGGCAGAAGCTGCAGCAGGAAATCATAGGAGATCTATATTGGTGGATCAAGCTGCTTATTCTTCTTCTTCTCTCCATTCAGCCTTTATGGCTAATGTCGACAGTTCATCAAGTCAGGTATGTGTCAATGAACCTACTGCTATTAATTGTGATAGATGTGCCGATTTGGATGCAAACATGTCTGAGTTGCAAGGCAAACATGATGCTTTACAAGCTAGTTTGTTTGACTTGCAAGACAAACATGTTTCATTGAATGATAAGTGGTGTGAGTTGCAAAGCGAACACGAGGCTTTGCAAGACAAATATGATGTGACATTCATTCACAATCAGAAGTTGACTGTGGATCTTTCTAAGTGCACAGAAGCCAACATGTTTTATGAAAACCATGAAAAAGAATTTAAATCGGCGATTGAAAACTTAAAGAAAGATAAAACCGAGCTGACAAAAATGGTTTCCAGAAAACAAACTGACATAAATTTGTATATCACATGTCTTGAGATAATGCAAAAAGAGATGGCTTGTGTGAAAACTGAAAGTGAGGCGATCCAGCTTAAGCTAGACAGTTATTTGAGCTCTAGCTATGTGTTGGATCACATCATTGACGTTCAGAAAGAGAAAAAGGATATCACATGCATTGGATATAAGAAATGTCCACCACCTGTTAGACACAATTACGATGCACTGCCTGATGAGGAATATAGAAGTTACTTTGAACCATCTGTTCCTTTAGACGTTGAGGAATTTGCAACAGGACTCGGATACAAGAAGGAAGTATCATCAGAATCGGATGTGTCAGCAGATACATGTGTGTCTTCTGCTGAACCGAATCAGGATCCTCCAGTTGTGATTGAGGATGCTGATTCTTCTGATGATGAATCCGATGATACTAACCCAGCAAAGTCTGATGCGGCAATCAAAGAAGATGACATACCTCTTGAGAATCATATTCTATGTGATCCTCCTGCAAAACCCGCTAAGACTGTTGCAATCGAGTCCTCATCTGCACAAGAGTCGGAGAGTGTGAATTTGCTGTACACTCTTGTTGGTGATGATAAAATTTATTCTGACAAATATTTTCCTATTAAGAATGTTAATCAATCCTTAATCAGTAAAGTCTTTGAAAATTCGACAAGTAAGTTTTTGGGAAAGACAGGATCACATGTTACAGTAACACAGTGCCCACCTATTCCAAAGGCCGAAGTTCGAAAACAATATGGCAATCGAAAATTACCAACAGTGAAAAGGCAGCAAAATCATAACAAACCAAAAGAAAAGACATCGACTCAAAGTCAAAGGAAGCCGAATCAGAAGAAGAACAAGAATGTGAACTTTGTGAAATCAAAGGGAACGGACAAAATTGAAACATTTGAAAACAAATCTAACTTAGATTTTATTAAACAAGCAACAATGTTGAAAAGAAATGAACCAAACTGTTCGAAACCTAGTACCTCGAGATCACAAAGTTCATCATCATCGGCACGACGATCACATGATACTTCGGGGTTTGTTGAACGAAGATCATGTTTTGAATGTGGTACAATTGGACATGTAATTCGAAATTGTCCATATCTTCATAAACACAAAGGAAAAGTTGGTGATTCCCGTGACCAAACTGACCGCAAGCGATCTGTTTCTGTAAAACAAGATCCCCGTCTTGTAAAAGAAAGGGAAAAGAAACAGAAACGCCAACAGGTCAAGAAAATTGAAAAGGTGATTAAGACCGATGTGGTTAACAAAACATCTGTTTCTGTCAAACCAGAAAATTCAAAAACTTCAGACAATCATGAAGTTAAGATTTTAAAGAATAACACTAGTATAACAAAACAGACCTGGAAATCAAAAACGGTTATTGAATCAGGGGGATCATCACAATTTACGAATCATCAAAGAATAGAAGTTATTGTTGTTGATAAAAATGGAAGACCCAAGACCACAATGGCTTGGATCCCCATCTCCAACTAATCAAGTGAGTTCATGTGCAGGGTGTTCCAGGAGGAACTATTAGTAGTCATTGGATTGTTGATAGTGGGGCATCCAGGCACATGACAGGCGACATGAAGCTTCTCTTCGACGTCAAATCTATTAGAGGAGGTTATGTTGCTTTTGCTGGAGATAAAGGCGGATATATTACTGGTGAAGGGATGATATCCAACGGGGTTGTAAGCTTTGATAAGATCAACTTTGTACAACAACTTGATCACAACCTTCTCAGCGTTTCACAAATCTGTGATAAGCAGTTCTCAGTACACTTTGATGCAAATGGATGTTATGTGCTGAAACCCGGCTTCAAAATTCCTAAAGAATGGATTCTATTATCTGCTCCAAGGATAAATGATTTGTATGTCCTTGATATGAGCCAAGCTATCACTACGTCTGCACAAGCAACATGTTTCGTTTCCAAAGCCACAGAAAAAGACTCAATCTCTTGGCACAGACGAATGGGTCACATTCACTTACGCAAAATGAATCATTTGGTGTCAAATGAATTGGTGAATGGTGTTCCTCTTAAAAACTTCCATCTTCAAGACGTCTGTGTTTCGTGCCAGAAAGGAAAACAAACGAAGAAGCGACACCCTACAAAGAAAATCAACACGGTGGCCGTTCCGCTTGAACGTTTGCACATGGATTTGTTCGGTCCTGTCAAGCATAAAAGCATCCGGAATGATCAATATTGCCTCGTGATAACTGATGATTATTCAAGATTTTCTTGGGTGGCGTTCATGGCACACAAGAGTGAAACTTTTGGTATTATCAAAAACTTGATCATTCAGATTGAGAATTTGTATAAGTTGAAAGTTAGGAGGATACGCAGCGACAATGGTACATAATTTAAAAATCATGCCATGGCGGAGTTTTGCACTTCAAAAGGTATTCTTCACGAATTTAGTGCGGCTTACACTCCTCAACAGAATGGCGTCGCTGAACTTAAAAATCGTACATTGATCGAGACTACAAGGACAATGTTAGTAGAGTCACAATTGCCGATTCCATTCTGGACTGAAGCTGTGGCCTCTGCTTGTTACACGTTGAATCGAGTCCTTACAGTCAAAAGGCACAACAAGACCTGCTTTGAGCTTCTTCATAAACGGAAACCAGATTTGTCATATCTTGAACCGTTTGGAGCTCCGTGCACAATAATCGATCCTAATGGAAAGTTTGGGGCAAAAGCAATTGAAGGACACTTTCTTGGGTATGCCACCCCGAACTTAAGAGTCTGGAATCTAGAGACTAAAAGGGTCGAGGAATGGTCTGAGGTCAGAGTACAAAGGCACACATTTCCAGTCAAATGTCCTGGTCAGCCTTGGATGTTTGAGTACGATGACTTTTTCAATTCGATCAATGTTGAAGCAGTTGAAGAAAATGTTGCGGCAAGGATGTTTTTCAAGAGTGACAATGCAACGGATTCACCGTTGGTTCGCCCAATTATTGTCAATCAAGAACCATCTTCAGTGAACAATAATGCTCTCGACAATGAGGATTTTCACGATGCTACCGAATTGAACGAATCTTCAGAGGATGATGAATTTCTCGATGCAGATCAAGAAGCTCCAACAACAGCAGTTCATGGTACTTCAGAGGGTACACCTCCAGTGGACGCCCCTAGAACAGCTGAAGCTACTGCATCATCCTCTTCGTCAATTCCGGGTATTGAATTGGTTGTTGATCTCAATCTCAACAATCTGGGTACAAATATTCCAGTTCAAGATAAACCAGAAACAAGGATTCACAATACCCATCCTCAACAAAACATCATCGGAAATGTACAGAGTGGCATTCAAACAAGAAACATGTTGCGAAACAACAACAATGCAGGCTTGTATGCAGCTATTCGAGAATCTGGTCAACAAAACGATTGGTCTTTCACGTGTTATGTCTCACAGGAAGAGCCAAGAACTTGGAAATAAGCTTTGAAAGATAACTCTTGGGTTGAAGCAATGCAGGAAGAACTGCAACAATTCCAGAAGCTTGGTGTCTGGAAACTCGTAGAGAAACCTGCTGGTTACAAGAAGATTGGTACCCGTTGGGTGTTTAAATGCAAAAAGGACGACCGTGGAGTTGTTATTCGGAACAAAGCAAGATTAGTCGTTCAAGGTTTTTGTCAGATAGAAGGGATCGACTACAACGAAGTGTATGCACCTGTTGCACGTCTGGAAGCAATTCGGATCTTTCTGGCTTATGCCTCATTCAAAGGATTCAAGGTTTACCAGATGGACGTCAAAAGTGCATTCTTACATGGTGTGGTGGAAGAAGAGGTGTACGTCGAACAGCCTCCAGGTTTTGAAGATCCTATCCATCCCGATCGGGTTTGGTTGCTCAACAAAGCTCTCTATGGTCTACATCAAGCACCGCGAGCTTGGTACGCAACCTTATCTAATTATCTGCTGGAGAATGGATTTCGCAGAGGTCTTATCGATTGTACTCTTTTCATCAAAGAACAAGATGGAGATCTTCTACTGGTACAGGTATACGTTGATGATATTATATTTGGTTCTACTAATGATGTTTTGTGTAGGAATTTCGAGCGTATTATGCAGGATAAATTCGAGATGAGTGCTATGGGGGAAATGACCTTCTTTTTGGGCCTACAAGTGCAACAAACCGAGTCTGGGATATTCATCCATCAGACTAAATATGTTGGTGACATCTTGAGCCGGTTCCAGATGTCCGATGCGACGCCCATCGGTACCCCATTGCCGCAAAATCACGGAATTAATCCAGACCTGAAGGGTGAAGCTGTTAGCCCCTCATACTACCGCGCGATGATCAGATCTCTTATGTACCTCACAGCATCAAGACCAGATATAATGTACCCAACGTGCCTGCTTTCCAGATATCAAGTCAACCCGAAGGCCTCACATCCTGCAGCTGTAAAAAGGATTTTTCGTTATTTGAAGGGTTGCCCTGACACCGGTCTATGGTACCCTAGGGATAATAACTTTGACTTGATCGCTTTCAGTGATTCTGATTTTGGTGGATGCAAAATTGACGGGAAATCCACAACGGCTGGATGTCAGTTTTTGGGAAATCGCCTAGTCACATGGCAGTGCAAGAAGCAGACTTGTGTCGCTACATCAACATGCGAAGCTGAATACATTGCTGCCTCAAGTTGTTGCTCCCAAGTCCTGTGGATCCAACAACAATTGCGCGACTACGGTTTTGAATTCCTAACTACTCCTATTTACGTTGATAATTCTGCTGCCTTACAGATCACTAGAAATCCTGTGCAGCATTCAAAGACCAAACACATCGAAATCAAATATCACTTCATACGTGATTGCTTTGATAAAAGGCTAATCGATGTTGTTAAGGTCCACACCGATGACCAACGTGCCGACCTTTTTACCAAAGCATTTGACAAATCAAGATTTGACTTTTTATTATTGGTAAACGGCATTAAGGTCAAGCAAGAGTAAAACCAACATCGGAAAATCATTTTTGTAAATACCTTTGTGTTTTAAATTTAGCTTAGTTTGTTGATTTTAGGGGGAGTAAATCCAAAATTTGAAAATCCAAAAACATCGAAAAATTCCAAAAACACAAAAAACAATAGAAAAACAAAAATGAGTTTCCTGGCGAGCAAAAGAGAATATGATAGTACATCAGTGGTCTGTCCAAACCTCTTTAAACCCTTAACTGAAAAACGATAAGCAACTCTATATAAGATGTATCGGTAGGCTCACAATCATTTTAAAGTGTGCAGGGTGATATAAATCTTAAATCGACTGAAGACCAGGTGGGAACCATTCATTGGCATATGGTCTTAGTACCGAAATTTCGTTTGATAGATTGCCGAGGTTCTGAGATATTTGGTCTTTATGCTGCTTATCATCTGGGTATCATGGTTGTATCTTTTACCAAAAAATAACAGGGACGCAAGTCTAGATCTTCCATGATACTATACATACGTGTACATACTGCATACGACCTCAATAAGTGATCAACAATCACATGTCCCACAAAATAAGTGATAAAATATCACATTTATCCGGGAGTTAAGTTCGTCTCTCTGCTGTACGAAAGTACTGACCTGTTCACGGACTTGCTCCTGTGCCCTCATGCATCTGAAAATCAAGTTCCTCATCAATAAGTGATTCTATCACATAGGGCTTGTTTTCAATCAAAATAAGTGAGTTTCTCACATTTTCATATACGTCAAAACAGATGATAAATGGTATACTCACCAGTAAAATGAATCCTCGTGCATACCTTGATACGGGAATGTGTCGTGATGTGGATGAGCACCGGTCAGTAAGTATAAATCATACCTTAATGTATCCCCTCGCCATGATTACATATGATAAGTTGAGCTTAAGTGGACAACAATACCGATAATTGTTATAGGATGCTTATCTAAATGTTAACTAATTGAATAACAAGAGCGTTTTGGCGTGACCGTACACTGATATGATTCTCTTACCCTCGAAACTCGCAAAAAGAATGTTTGTATATATTTTTCTTTTATTAGTTTCTGCAACTTTGTATATATTTATTTACTACTTTCAGTCTTTAAGTTTGAAATATTCAAAATACCAAAAAGATTTTATTTCTGTCTTATTTTCGATTGTACGATGTTGGATCTCGAGTCTTCGACACCTGAAAGCTGATGAAAACCAAAACGACTGAATCTTCATAAACGGTCAAAATTTGCAAGTTTTGAAAGTTAAAAACATGAAATTGATAAATTTGTTAAACTTTCAAACTGTCGGACGGTGATTGATTGAACAATGGTCACATGTGTGTCGTTTGCTTATGATATTCCAAGCAGTTGTTCTCATTACGCGTTTAGATTTCTTGCATGTGCAGATTCTAAAGGCAAGGAGAACATGTTCGATGACAAGCATTGGAATGAAGACACGATGTGAAGGCGCTCAAATGATAAAGATGATCGAGTTGCCGATGACCATCATCAACACCACTAGGATCTCAAGTACTGAAGATCAAGTCTTTCACGAGCATAACTCAAGGGGGAGCTTATGTTAAGGGGGAGTTTGTCAACACACTTCCTACATGAAACGGGGAGTTTGTTGATACACTTTCTGCTTTAAAGACGTGAAGACATTGAAGATCCTCCAACATAGAAGACATGAAAGGCGAATCTTGGGAGTAGCGTCCATGGGGGAGTTTGTTGATACATGTATGTGGACGCGACTCGACTCAGCTCGGGCAACGGCATTGCTCCGTCGTTTACTTCAAGATCAATCATGGGCCAAAAGACATAAAGGATATTAACTTAGTCATTGGGCTAAACATTTCAGTGACTCAAGTGCTTTGGGCTTCAATCTCGGCGAAACACAATTTGGGCCCAAGCCCATAATGACGAATCAAGAAGGGATGTCGACGAAACAAGTCCTGTTTCGTCGACCAAGCCCTGTTTCGTCGTTTGTCTGGCTGTTTCATCGAGCATGGTTGTGATTCGTCAATATCAATCTGTTTCGTGGTGTCTGTGGGTTTAAATAGACAGTCTCTAGTCATAGAACATGAGTGGATCATAGAGAACACAGAGAGCAAAAACACACACACACGAGAGAACTTAGAGAGTTTGCAAAATACATTTGTAAACATTGAGCTTGTAACTGATCTTTTCATACGTATTAATACAGTGGTGATTAATCGTTGAGTCTCGTGTCTATCATTTACGTGTTCGATCTCGGTTTGCTATCTCGGTTGGATTCCGCACAACCGGGTGGTTTGTACACAAGGATTAGGCGACTAGATCCTCCCCTAGCCGGACCTACAAACCAATGGGAGGCTCCACATCGATCCTTCTCCATGTATAACTTGACATAGAGAAAATCATAAACTCTAACGTAGGAGGCTGAAGAAGTTTCCTGATCATCAAAATCTTATGTTCGTTGTTGGATTCATCGAACCCAAAAAAACAACAGACAGAAGCAATGCCATAAGTGTTATTTGTCAAGGAAGTATCATCAGAATCGGATGTGTCAGCAGATACATGTGTGTCTTCTGCTGAACCGAATCAGGATCCTCCAGTTGTGATTGAGGATGCTGATTCTTCTGATGATGAATCCGATGATACTAACCCAGCAAAGTCTGATGCGGCAATCAAAGAAGATGACATACCTCTTGAGAATCATATTCTATGTGATCCTCCTGCAAAACCCGCTAAGACTGTTGCAATCGAGTCCTCATCTGCACAAGAGTCGGAGAGTGTGAATTTGCTGTACACTCTTGTTGGTGATGATAAAATTTATTCTGACAAATATTTTCCTATTAAGAATGTTAATCAATCCTTAATCAGTAAAGTCTTTGAAAATTCGACAAGTAAGTTTTTGGGAAAGACAGGATCACATGTTACAGTAACACAGTGCCCACCTATTCCAAAGGCCGAAGTTCGAAAACAATATGGCAATCGAAAATTACCAACAGTGAAAAGGCAGCAAAATCATAACAAACCAAAAGAAAAGACATCGACTCAAAGTCAAAGGAAGCCGAATCAGAAGAAGAACAAGAATGTGAACTTTGTGAAATCAAAGGGAACGGACAAAATTGAAACATTTGAAAACAAATCTAACTTAGATTTTATTAAACAAGCAACAATGTTGAAAAGAAATGAACCAAACTGTTCGAAACCTAGTACCTCGAGATCACAAAGTTCATCATCATCGGCACGACGATCACATGATACTTCGGGGTTTGTTGAACGAAGATCATGTTTTGAATGTGGTACAATTGGACATGTAATTCGAAATTGTCCATATCTTCATAAACACAAAGGAAAAGTTGGTGATTCCCGTGACCAAACTGACCGCAAGCGATCTGTTTCTGTAAAACAAGATCCCCGTCTTGTAAAAGAAAGGGAAAAGAAACAGAAACGCCAACAGGTCAAGAAAATTGAAAAGGTGATTAAGACCGATGTGGTTAACAAAACATCTGTTTCTGTCAAACCAGAAAATTCAAAAACTTCAGACAATCATGAAGTTAAGATTTTAAAGAATAACACTAGTATAACAAAACAGACCTGGAAATCAAAAACGGTTATTGAATCAGGGGGATCATCACAATTTACGAATCATCAAAGAATAGAAGTTATTGTTGTTGATAAAAATGGAAGACCCAAGACCACAATGGCTTGGATCCCCATCTCCAACTAATCAAGTGAGTTCATGTGCAGGGTGTTCCAGGAGGAACTATTAGTAGTCATTGGATTGTTGATAGTGGGGCATCCAGGCACATGACAGGCGACATGAAGCTTCTCTTCGACGTCAAATCTATTAGAGGAGGTTATGTTGCTTTTGCTGGAGATAAAGGCGGATATATTACTGGTGAAGGGATGATATCCAACGGGGTTGTAAGCTTTGATAAGATCAACTTTGTACAACAACTTGATCACAACCTTCTCAGCGTTTCACAAATCTGTGATAAGCAGTTCTCAGTACACTTTGATGCAAATGGATGTTATGTGCTGAAACCCGGCTTCAAAATTCCTAAAGAATGGATTCTATTATCTGCTGTAACACCTGTGTCATTTCAACCATCAAACAAAGACCAAACCAATGAAATATTGTATTTCATACTTGGGATTTGTAAAAAAAATATGTGTATCATTTGCACATATCAACTCTTGTTCGATTTTAAGCTTTAAATCGCTTTCTGGAGGGTTATACGCGCTCTGATGCGTAAATATAACTAGTTTAATCCAACAAACACTCCGGAATAGTGAAATAGGCTTAACATACCTTAAATAACCTTTACATAACTTAGAAATAAGTTTTAAAGGCTTTGGTATGGCAAAAACAAGTTATATCGCTTACAGGGACTAAATATGACAAACTGCGAAAGTATGCCAATTTGAACTGTAACAGACATTCCGGAGCATGACCATAAGTTAAACATACCATAAATATCCTTCACATAGCTTAGAAATAGGCTTTGAGGTGTTTAGTGTGCTAAAATAAACTTTTGGGACATTCAGGGACTAAAAGTGTCAAAAAGTGCACAAGTTTGCATTTTCGCGCATAACTTACGTTCTGAATACATCTGGACATCCAAAAATTTATGTAAGCGTGACTACATTATATTTTAGTGTTCGCCTTAAGAAAAATCCATTCGTTTCGTCATTTGGATCGTTTTTCGCGCTTATGCGCATTCCGTCGTAATTAAGCGAACATCGCGTTCGTACGACCAAACGAACCATCATCCGGCATATTTTTGAACATGTTCCATGTCCACAATGTTTAGGCAACATTTTAGGGCCTTAAAGATGGCTTTACGGGCCTTGGAAGTGTCGGAAATGCCTTAAAACACGTGCAGGGACCAAATGTGTAACTTTTGAAACTTGCTGATTCAGGAGAGGTTCTCGCGTAGCGCGAGCCCATGTGGCTCATCCGTCGCGCTACGCGACTGACTGTTCTGGGCAGATTCAATGTTTTAACAAGCGGGTCCCATCTGTTCGATTCTCCACCACACATTTCCTATCGTCTAGTCAGCGGATAAGAACAAGTTTTTAGCCACCACAACTTTGTGACAAGTGTTCGGCTCGGATCGTGGCACGATATTCAAGAAACGATCCTAACGGTGGTGCATATCCTATAAATACCCAACCCCCCTTCCATTCAAAACCCACCAAATCTGATCCCAATGCTCTAAGTTGAGGCCTTCGCTTCATACCTGAGCTATTCGATCACGATTCGCTTGCGGGGACCCTGGGTAAGTATTCTTTCGTCCTTTTCCTTATTTTTTTTTTTTACTGCTTTTCGAGTCAGAAAGTCAAACTTTGTTTGACTTTCAGCGTTGACCAGTAATGGTCAATGCGAAGTTCGTTTGAACTTCGCAACGTGATTGTAATCACGATGGTCATAGTCCCTTGGGACTATGCCTACTGATTACCACGTTGTCCAGGGTCGTAGGGTAGGCGATCTAATAAATCGCCTATACCTTCGAACCCGACCCAGTTTGGTCGATCATTAGGATCCGACCAAATACATTAGGTGACCATAGTGTAAGGAATAACCTTCCGAGGTTATACCTTATGGTCACGGCGTTTAAGTAGTTGTATGATAGGTAGTTTATATGCCTTAGGTAAATTACCAGAATACCCTTTTCATACATAATTGGTAATTTAGCATATGTAACCTAAACTTTTGTCACGTAACTGATTATGTAACATGTTTAGGCATATAATACTTGTCATAGGACTAGTTAGGCGGTCCGAACGCGTTTCACGCGCACGACACGTTAAAGTAGCATAAGCTTCCTAAACGGGTCGTAATGGGTCGTAAACAATTAGGTTAAGTTTCAAATAGTATGTAGGCTTTGTTAAACCATATCACACGAGTCTCCACACTCGTTTGGTTTACAAACCCTAATACTACCCAGTCTTCCGATTTAGGTCCGGTTATTTAACATAGTTACCTATATTAGGTGCCGTTTGATTTCCGTGATCTCTAGCATTGCTTGGTGGTTATCCTAGGACTTCTGAGCAATCTCAAGTGAGTACATAGACCCCTCTTTTACTGTTTTCCAAACTGTTTTGGGGTGGAACACATGTGCCTACTTGTTACTTTCATGCTTTCCTGTTTTCACATCATATACTACTATGTTCGTTAGTACATTATAGTACATGATTTCATTACATTTCATGCTATGTATGCCCATTGTGTGCGTACTTAGTACATTGTTTTACATTACATTTCATGCTATGTATGCCCATTGTGTGCGTACTTAGTACATCGTTTTACATTACATTTTATGCTATGTATGTCCATTGTGAGCATACTTAGTACAGTTGATTTCATCACATGCTTATATTTTCTTGATATTCAAAGTATAATTGATTATACATGTTATTACTTATCATTTGACAAACTAAATGATTATCTATGGTTTAAACATTAATTTCTCAAAGAACATAAAATAAACTGTTGAATTGTACTTATTTTATGTTCACCAGACCGATTGTTAGTATGATATAGCGCTATAGGATTTGACACCCCATTCCTGTTGTCATGGAATGTCTGAAACCAATTTGTTGCTCTAACCAAATAGGGATTGCCTTTGTGGTATTTCTATAGTCTCAAAGGTGTATTTTGATGCACCAGGTCTGAATGAATTCTTAAATCACACTATTAAGGTATATTTTTATATACTCTCATGTGTGGTATTGTACAAACCAACATATATTTTGTTAAACATCCAAAGCATATTTTGATATGTTATTTACAAAACCAAAACATAGTTTAATATGTTATTTATCACATCCAAAACATATTTTGATATGTTACTTATGAAACCAAAACATAGTTTAATATGTTACTTACAAATCCAAAGTATACTTTTGATATGCTACTATAAGGTTATTCGTTTAACTTTACATTACTTACAATACATAAACATTTCTACAATTGTTAAACATTACTTTGGTGGTTTGGTTTGATTAAGTGATTAACTAACGATGCATGTGTAATATGATACAAACATGGTGGATACGCCGCTGGTACTTCCTATATATAAATGTTTGTATGGTATTACATATCGTAGCGTTAATTGAATCATTTCAGTTTGAGACATAGAACATTTTATACAAGTAACATACTTTTCACAAGACATTGATTTACAAACAACTTATCTAATACAAACTCATTTTTATATGGTTATTCCTTTAACCATACATTATTCACTTATCTATACATATCATCTTATCTTATCGTTTTTCAAATGATTTACAAGACAAAGCAAATTACAAGGTTCATGACTAAACATTTTCTCAAACATAAGTCATGAATTCTGTTTTCACAAAACCTATGTATCTCACAGGCATTTTTATGCTGACGTACCTATTTTCACATGTGTTTTCAGGAGATGAAGCATAGGACTTATCAAGACATACTTAGGCGGACCTGTGCTTTAGTGACATTAAAAGATGCAAGACTAGTTAATTGTGTTGTACTTCTTTGTTTATTTAGACATTGTAGCACTTTCAATCAATAAAACAAAACTTCAATTGCCATGGATTTGAGACAATTAATTCTGTTACAACACTCCCCGATTTTTCCGCCACGTTTTGTATGTTCCACGTGGTCGGGGTGTGACAGAAAAGATGGTATCAGAGCCAATGGTTATAGGGAATTAGGTTATTAGTAATGCTTTGACCTAGTCTATAACTTTCTTAGGATCCTAACGCGAGTTTACTTGCGTTTAGTCATAAAACAATACTGTCACCTATCCTTAGGCGACGACCACAATAAGAACATAAATTTCAAAACCGCTTTGAAAACTAATCATCTGTTCTAGGATGATTGATTAGTAGGTTTTGAACCCTCTGTTATATGGTTTTGAACCCCTTTGAGTTTTCAAAAATCTCGTCAAGGTTTTGGGTTTTAAATAATGTGAACACGTGCAAACTGGAAGGGTGAATGCCTGTATTCTGGGTTTTCTGTCTAGGCAAGCACTTCGTATACATCTCATCAGACGCGAGACCAGTTGTGCTTACCTGGGAATTCTTGGGATGAGTGTTCACTTATAGGCGAGCATGTCTTCGCGATACATTATTTCTGACCTATTCACTTTGACTAATTACCGAGGTCGTTTGTTGCCTTGTAATAACAAACAAATGACCACTACCCTTGCTTTCATCAGATTTGTTTCATCTCATTCTTTTCGTCTAAATTCTCTCACTCGTTTCCTTTCATGTTTCCTCTTTTAGAATGCCTCCTCGACGCGACAATCAGATGGATAATGCCGAACTGGCGGAAATCATCGCACAGCAAATGGCTGTTGCCTTCCCAAATCTTTATGCTCAAATGATGCAAACCATCAACAACAACAATGCTCCATGCAATTTCAAGAGTTTCAACTCGGCAAAACCGCTCAAGTTTAGTGGTTCTGAGGGAGCAACTGGGCTTCTTCAGTGGTTCGAGAGCATTGAGAATACGTTCTGTCACGTTCAGTGTCCTGAAAATCGCAAGGTCGAGTTTTCTTCTAGTGTGTTTCAGAAGAGGGCTCTCACATGGTGGAACGGAGTGATGAGAGACCGCGGTGCTGAGGTTGCATTAGCACAGACTTGGGCTGAGCTTAGGGCTCTTATGATGAAGGAGTTTTGCCCTCGTCATGAACTACGAGCTTTGGAAAGGGAGTTTGATGATTTAAAGCAGGATAGCGGTGAGCATCGAGCCTATACTGACCGTTTTGAAGAATTGAGCCTGTTGTGTCCGGCTATGGTTACTCCTGTGGATAAGGCGATCGAGAAATACACTGATGGTCTTCCTGACCTAGTTCAGGATATTGTTACTGGCAGCAACCCTACTACTGTCAGACAAGCCATTGAACTGTCTGCCACCCTAACTGAATCCCACATCAGGAAGAAAAAGCTTTTTCGAAAAGGCGACCCAAGACCATCTGACAAGACTGCTCCAGCTGAGCCAAAGGAAAAAAAGGATGAGGTATCCAAGAAGAAGAAACGCATGGCCTCTCAAAACTGCGTGATAACTGCTCAAGACAAACAGGTTGCACCAAACCAACCAGCACAACCTCGCAAAAGGCAAAACTATGTTGGTACCGCACCTTTGTGCAATAAGTGCAACCGTCATCATCTAGCGCAAGAGCAATGTCACAAATGTACCCACTGTGGGCGGTTAGGACATCTGATCAATGTTTGTCGATATGCAAATCAAGCTGCTGCAAACCCTGCTGCTGTTCAAGCACGGTTCCCTCCGGGGTCATGTTATAACTGTGGTGACCTTACTCACTACAGAAACAATTGCCCAAGGCTTGTTAACGCACCTCCAGCGCGAGGATGAGCATTTAACATCAACAAGGCAAACAGAAACAATGATGCGGCAGTGAACAACAAGTGTTTTGTTATTTCCCTTGGTTGTTATCTATGACGTTTAAAGACAAGTCAGTTGTTATATAAATAAAAAATTCGTCGTTTTTATTTTTGCAAAACTGATACGATTGTGTGAATGTTTGATACAACCTTATGATGTCAACCCAAATACAAACTACTCGTATGGTTCTGTCATTTTATGATCACTTGTGATCTCCCCAAGAACCTTAAACATTAGTTTCTTTTAAGAAACAAAGCCAGACTCTTATTGAAAATCCTTCTATCTTTATAGATGGATCATTGGAAATGATTAAAGTGCCAAATGAAATCCATGGATTGGATTCCTAGTGTGCTTTAATTATCTATACCTAGAGATAACAAATTAAAGAATCAAGTTAACTAATTTTGTGCTTATGTGTTTTCTTACATGTTAATGGTTGTATGTGATCCATCCAAATCCTCATAGAACCTTACATATCTAGTATAAGAGATTCTTAATAGGATATCCAAAGTTACTATCTTAAATCCTTAATGGACTTCTACGTTGTAGTCAAATCCCATGGATTTTTAAAGTACTATATTATAATTGGACCCCTTGGGAGGTCTAGTTAAACAGATTAATTTGAAAATCTGGCTAGAAATATCATGTGATGATATAATTGAAAAGATCCCTTAAGTGGTCTATTTAAGGAAATCGTACGACGGTCTAGTTAATAAGGTCATGTGTTGATCTAGTTGAAAAGATTGTTCGTTGATCTAATTGAAAAGATCCTTTGGTGATCTAGTCAGGTCGCTTCATGTTTATTCTATTGATTTTTTTTTCCTCTATGCATTAGGAAATGGACTGTGCGGACTGTGCAAGAGATTACGTAATTATGGAGGCCTACATAATTATGGAATTCAGTGCACAGAAACCACAAGAAGTTTTGTCATGTGTTAAAACCTATAGTGATAAGAATAATGATACGGGAGAAGTCTTGGACCTCGACCAATGTCATTTATTCTCACACTTCTCAATTCTGATATCAATCACCCACCAAGTTTCCTATGATAAGTCTTCATAAGAAACGTTATTCTGTTGGTAGTTCAAAAATTCCATGTTTTACTATTACAAGGAATTCACTTTGAGGGTTAACAAATTCGCTAAGGATCCTAACAGGGCCCAGAGTTTTACTTAAGGGTTCAATGGATCTATTGGAAGGCGAAACCGTCACAGCTATTTTCACAAGTTTCCTCTAGAATTAAATTTCGGGACGAAATTTCCTAAAGTAGGGGAGACTGTAACACCTGTGTCATTTCAACCATCAAACAAAGACCAAACCAATGAAATATTGTATTTCATACTTGGGATTTGTAAAAAAAATATGTGTATCATTTGCACATATCAACTCTTGTTCGATTTTAAGCTTTAAATCGCTTTCTGGAGGGTTATACGCGCTCTGATGCGTAAATATAACTAGTTTAATCCAACAAACACTCCGGAATAGTGAAATAGGCTTAACATACCTTAAATAACCTTTACATAACTTAGAAATAAGTTTTAAAGGCTTTGGTATGGCAAAAACAAGTTATATCGCTTACAGGGACTAAATATGACAAACTGCGAAAGTATGCCAATTTGAACTGTAACAGACATTCCGGAGCATGACCATAAGTTAAACATACCATAAATATCCTTCACATAGCTTAGAAATAGGCTTTGAGGTGTTTAGTGTGCTAAAATAAACTTTTGGGACATTCAGGGACTAAAAGTGTCAAAAAGTGCACAAGTTTGCATTTTCGCGCATAACTTACGTTCTGAATACATCTGGACATCCAAAAATTTATGTAAGCGTGACTACATTATATTTTAGTGTTCGCCTTAAGAAAAATCCATTCGTTTCGTCATTTGGATCGTTTTTCGCGCTTATGCGCATTCCGTCGTAATTAAGCGAACATCGCGTTCGTACGACCAAACGAACCATCATCCGGCATATTTTTGAACATGTTCCATGTCCACAATGTTTAGGCAACATTTTAGGGCCTTAAAGATGGCTTTACGGGCCTTGGAAGTGTCGGAAATGCCTTAAAACACGTGCAGGGACCAAATGTGTAACTTTTGAAACTTGCTGATTCAGGAGAGGTTCTCGCGTAGCGCGAGCCCATGTGGCTCATCCGTCGCGCTACGCGACTGACTGTTCTGGGCAGATTCAATGTTTTAACAAGCGGGTCCCATCTGTTCGATTCTCAACCACACATTTCCTATCGTCTAGTCAGCGGATAAGAACAAGTTTTTAGCCACCACAACTTTGTGACAAGTGTTCGGCTCGGATCGTGGCACGATATTCAAGAAACGATCCTAACGGTGGTGCATATCCTATAAATACCCAACCCCCCTTCCATTCAAAACCCACCAAATCTGATCCCAATGCTCTAAGTTGAGGCCTTCGCTTCATACCTGAGCTATTCGATCACGATTCGCTTGCGGGGACCCTGGGTAAGTATTCTTTCGTCCTTTTCCTTATTTTTTTTTTTTACTGCTTTTCGAGTCAGAAAGTCAAACTTTGTTTGACTTTCAGCGTTGACCAGTAATGGTCAATGCGAAGTTCGTTTGAACTTCGCAACGTGATTGTAATCACGATGGTCATAGTCCCTTGGGACTATGCCTACTGATTACCACGTTGTCCAGGGTCGTAGGGTAGGCGATCTAATAAATCGCCTATACCTTCGAACCCGACCCAGTTTGGTCGATCATTAGGATCCGACCAAATACATTAGGTGACCATAGTGTAAGGAATAACCTTCCGAGGTTATACCTTATGGTCACGGCGTTTAAGTAGTTGTATGATAGGTAGTTTATATGCCTTAGGTAAATTACCAGAATACCCTTTTCATACATAATTGGTAATTTAGCATATGTAACCTAAACTTTTGTCACGTAACTGATTATGTAACATGTTTAGGCATATAATACTTGTCATAGGACTAGTTAGGCGGTCCGAACGCGTTTCACGCGCACGACACGTTAAAGTAGCATAAGCTTCCTAAACGGGTCGTAATGGGTCGTAAACAATTAGGTTAAGTTTCAAATAGTATGTAGGCTTTGTTAAACCATATCACACGAGTCTCCACACTCGTTTGGTTTACAAACCCTAATACTACCCAGTCTTCCGATTTAGGTCCGGTTATTTAACATAGTTACCTATATTAGGTGCCGTTTGATTTCCGTGATCTCTAGCATTGCTTGGTGGTTATCCTAGGACTTCTGAGCAATCTCAAGTGAGTACATAGACCCCTCTTTTACTGTTTTCCAAACTGTTTTGGGGTGGAACACATGTGCCTACTTGTTACTTTCATGCTTTCCTGTTTTCACATCATATACTACTATGTTCGTTAGTACATTATAGTACATGATTTCATTACATTTCATGCTATGTATGCCCATTGTGTGCGTACTTAGTACATTGTTTTACATTACATTTCATGCTATGTATGCCCATTGTGTGCGTACTTAGTACATCGTTTTACATTACATTTTATGCTATGTATGTCCATTGTGAGCATACTTAGTACAGTTGATTTCATCACATGCTTATATTTTCTTGATATTCAAAGTATAATTGATTATACATGTTATTACTTATCATTTGACAAACTAAATGACTATCTATGGTTTAAACATTAATTTCTCAAAGAACATAAAATAAACTGTTGAATTGTACTTATTTTATGTTCACCAGACCGATTGTTAGTATGATATAGCGCTATAGGATTTGACACCCCATTCCTGTTGTCATGGAATGTCTGAAACCAATTTGTTGCTCCAACCAAATAGGGATTGCCTTTGTGGTATTTCTATAGTCTCAAAGGTGTATTTTGATGCACCAGGTCTGAATGAATTCTTAAATCACACTATTAAGGTATATTTTTATATACTCTCATGTGTGGTATTGTACAAACCAACATATATTTTGTTAAACATCCAAAGCATATTTTGATATGTTATTTACAAAACCAAAACATAGTTTAATATGTTATTTATCACATCCAAAACATATTTTGATATGTTACTTATGAAACCAAAACATAGTTTAATATGTTACTTACAAATCCAAAGTATACTTTTGATATGCTACTATAAGGTTATTCGTTTAACTTTACATTACTTACAATACATAAACATTTCTACAATTGTTAAACATTACTTTGGTGGTTTGGTTTGATTAAGTGATTAAGTAACGATGCATGTGTAATATGATACAAACATGGTGGATACGCCGCTGGTACTATTTTTGCATGTGACCCATTCGTCTGTGCCAAGAGATTGGTTTGATTAAGTGATTAAGTAACGATGCATGTGTACTATTTTTATCGTTTTTCAAATGATTTACAAGAGAAAGCAAATTACAAGGTTCATGACTAAACATTTTCTCAAACATAAGTCATGAATTCTGTTTTCACAAAACCTATGTATCTCACAGGCATTTTTATGCTGACGTACCTATTTTCACATGTGTTTTCAGGAGATGAAGCATAGGACTTATCAAGACATACTTAGGCGGACCTGTGCTTTAGTGACATTAAAAGATGCAAGACTAGTTAATTGTGTTGTACTTCTTTGTTTATTTAGACATTGTAGCACTTTCAATCAATAAAACAAAACTTCAATTGCCATGGATTTGAGACAATTAATTCTGTTACAACACTCCCCGATTTTTCCGCCACGTTTTGTATGTTCCACGTGGTCGGGGTGTGACATCTGCTCCAAGGATAAATGATTTGTATGTCCTTGATATGAGCCAAGCTATCACTACGTCTGCACAAGCAACATGTTTCGTTTCCAAAGCCACAGAAAAAGACTCAATCTCTTGGCACAGACGAATGGGTCACATTCACTTACGCAAAATGAATCATTTGGTGTCAAATGAATTGGTGAATGGTGTTCCTCTTAAAAACTTCCATCTTCAAGACGTCTGTGTTTCGTGCCAGAAAGGAAAACAAACGAAGAAGCGACACCCTACAAAGAAAATCAACACGGTGGCTGTTCCGCTTGAACGTTTGCACATGGATTTGTTCGGTCCTGTCAAGCATAAAAGCATCCGGAATGATCAATATTGCCTCGTGATAACTGATGATTATTCAAGATTTTCTTGGGTGGCGTTCATGGCACACAAGAGTGAAACTTTTGGTATTATCAAAAACTTGATCATTCAGATTGAGAATTTGTATAAGTTGAAAGTTAGGAGGATACGCAGCGACAATGGTACATAATTTAAAAATCATGCCATGGCGGAGTTTTGCACTTCAAAAGGTATTCTTCACGAATTTAGTGCGGCTTACACTCCTCAACAGAATGGCGTCGCTGAACTTAAAAATCGTACATTGATCGAGACTACAAGGACAATGTTAGTAGAGTCACAATTGCCGATTCCATTCTGGACTGAAGCTGTGGCCTCTGCTTGTTACACGTTGAATCGAGTCCTTACAGTCAAAAGGCACAACAAGACCTGCTTTGAGCTTCTTCATAAACGGAAACCAGATTTGTCATATCTTGAACCGTTTGGAGCTCCGTGCACAATAATCGATCCTAATGGAAAGTTTGGGGCAAAAGCAATTGAAGGACACTTTCTTGGGTATGCCACCCCGAACTTAAGAGTCTGGAATCTAGAGACTAAAAGGGTCGAGGAATGGTCTGAGGTCAGAGTACAAAGGCACACATTTCCAGTCAAATGTCCTGGTCAGCCTTGGATGTTTGAGTACGATGACTTTTTCAATTCGATCAATGTTGAAGCAGTTGAAGAAAATGTTGCGGCAAGGATGTTTTTCAAGAGTGACAATGCAACGGATTCACCGTTGGTTCGCCCAATTATTGTCAATCAAGAACCATCTTCAGTGAACAATAATGCTCTCGACAATGAGGATTTTCACGATGCTACCGAATTGAACGAATCTTCAGAGGATGATGAATTTCTCGATGCAGATCAAGAAGCTCCAACAACAGCAGTTCATGGTACTTCAGAGGGTACACCTCCAGTGGACGCCCCTAGAACAGCTGAAGCTACTGCATCATCCTCTTCGTCAATTCCGGGTATTGAATTGGTTGTTGATCTCAATCTCAACAATCTGGGTACAAATATTCCAGTTCAAGATAAACCAGAAACAAGGATTCACAATACCCATCCTCAACAAAACATCATCGGAAATGTACAGAGTGGCATTCAAACAAGAAACATGTTGCGAAACAACAACAATGCAGGCTTGTATGCAGCTATTCGAGAATCTGGTCAACAAAACGATTGGTCTTTCACGTGTTATGTCTCACAGGAAGAGCCAAGAACTTGGAAATAAGCTTTGAAAGATAACTCTTGGGTTGAAGCAATGCAGGAAGAACTGCAACAATTCCAGAAGCTTGGTGTCTGGAAACTCGTAGAGAAACCTGCTGGTTACAAGAAGATTGGTACCCGTTGGGTGTTTAAATGCAAAAAGGACGACCGTGGAGTTGTTATTCGGAACAAAGCAAGATTAGTCGTTCAAGGTTTTTTTCAGATAGAAGGGATCGACTACAACGAAGTGTATGCACCTGTTGCACGTCTGGAAGCAATTCGGATCTTTCTGGCTTATGCCTCATTCAAAGGATTCAAGGTTTACCAGATGGACGTCAAAAGTGCATTCTTACATGGTGTGGTGGAAGAAGAGGTGTACGTCGAACAGCCTCCAGGTTTTGAAGATCCTATCCATCCCGATCGGGTTTGGTTGCTCAACAAAGCTCTCTATGGTCTACATCAAGCACCGCGAGCTTGGTACGCAACCTTATCTAATTATCTGCTGGAGAATGGATTTCGCAGAGGTCTTATCGATTGTACTCTTTTCATCAAAGAACAAGATGGAGATCTTCTACTGGTACAGGTATACGTTGATGATATTATATTTGGTTCTACTAATGATGTTTTGTGTAGGAATTTCGAGCGTATTATGCAGGATAAATTCGAGATGAGTGCTATGGGGGAAATGACCTTCTTTTTGGGCCTACAAGTGCAACAAACCGAGTCTGGGATATTCATCCATCAGACTAAATATGTTGGTGACATCTTGAGCCGGTTCCAGATGTCCGATGCAACGCCCATCGGTACCCCATTGCCGCAAAATCACGGAATTAATCCAGACCTGAAGGGTGAAGCTGTTAGCCCCTCATACTACCGCGCGATGATCGGATCTCTTATGTACCTCACAGCATCAAGACCAGATATAATGTACCCAACGTGCCTGCTTTCCAGATATCAAGTCAACCCGAAGGCCTCACATCCTACAGCTGTAAAAAGGATTTTTCGTTATTTGAAGGGTTGCCCTGACACCGGTCTATGGTACCCTAGGGATAATAACTTTGACTTGATCGCTTTCAGTGATTCTGATTTTGGTGGATGCAAAATTGACGGGAAATCCACAACGGCTGGATGTCAGTTTTTGGGAAATCGCCTAGTCACATGGCAGTGCAAGAAGCAGACTTGTGTCGCTACATCAACATGCGAAGCTGAATACATTGCTGCCTCAAGTTGTTGCTCCCAAGTCCTGTGGATCCAACAACAATTGCGCGACTACGGTTTTGAATTCCTAACTACTCCTATTTACGTTGATAATTCTGCTGCCTTACAGATCACTAGAAATCCTGTGCAGCATTCAAAGACCAAACACATCGAAATCAAATATCACTTCATACGTGATTGCTTTGATAAAAGGCTAATCGATGTTGTTAAGGTCCACACCGATGACCAACGTGCCGACCTTTTTACCAAAGCATTTGACAAATCAAGATTTGACTTTTTATTATTGGTAAACGGCATTAAGGTCAAGCAAGAGTAAAACCAACATCGGAAAATCATTTTTGTAAATACCTTTGTGTTTTAAATTTAGCTTAGTTTGTTGATTTTAGGGGGAGTAAATCCAAAATTTGAAAATCCAAAAACATCGAAAAATTCCAAAAACACAAAAAACAATAGAAAAACAAAAATGAGTTTCCTGGCGAGCAAAAGAGAATATGATAGTACATCAGTGGTCTGTCCAAACCTCTTTAAACCCTTAACTGAAAAACGATAAGCAGCTCTATATAAGATGTATCGGTAGGCTCACAATCATTTTAAAGTGTGCAGGGTGATATAAATCTTAAATCGACTGAAGACCAGGTGGGAACCATTCATTGGCATATGGTCTTAGTACCGAAATTTCGTTTGATAGATTGCCGAGGTTCTGAGATATTTGGTCTTTATGCTGCTTATCATCTGGGTATCATGGTTGTATCTTTTACCAAAAAATAACAGGGACGCAAGTCTAGATCTTCCATGATACTATACATACGTGTACATACTGCATACGACCTCAATAAGTGATCAACAATCACATGTCCCACAAAATAAGTGATAAAATATCACATTTATCCGGGAGTTAAGTTCGTCTCTCTGCTGTACGAAAGTACTGACCTGTTCACGGACTTGCTCCTGTGCCCTCATGCATCTGAAAATCAAGTTCCTCATCAATAAGTGATTCTATCACATAGGGCTTGTTTTCAATCAAAATAAGTGAGTTTCTCACATTTTCATATACGTCAAAACAGATGATAAATGGTATACTCACCAGTAAAATGAATCCTCGTGCATACCTTGATACGGGAATGTGTCGTGATGTGGATGAGCACCGGTCAGTAAGTATAAATCATACCTTAATGTATCCCCTCGCCATGATTACATATGATAAGTTGAGCTTAAGTGGACAACAATACCGATAATTATTATAGGATGCTTATCTAAATGTTAACTAATTGAATAACAAGAGCGTTTTGGCGTGACCGTACACTGATATGATTCTCTTACCCTCGAAACTCGCAAAAAGAATGTTTGTATATATTTTTCTTTTATTAGTTTCTGCAACTTTGTATATATTTATTTACTACTTTCAGTCTTTAAGTTTGAAATATTCAAAATACCAAAAAGATTTTATTTCTGTCTTATTTTCGATTGTACGATGTTGGATCTCGAGTCTTCGACACCTGAAAGCTGATGAAAACCAAAACGACTGAATCTTCATAAACGGTCAAAATTTGCAAGTTTTGAAAGTTAAAAACATGAAATTGATAAATTTGTTAAACTTTCAAACTGTCGGACGGTGATTGATTGAACAATGGTCACATGTGTGTCGTTTGCTTATGATATTCCAAGCAGCTGTTCTCATTACGCGTTTAGATTTCTTGCATGTGCAGATTCTAAAGGCAAGGAGAACATGTTCGATGACAAGCATTGGAATGAAGACACGATGTGAAGGCGCTCAAATGATAAAGATGATCGAGTTGCCGATGACCATCATCAACACCACTAGGATCTCAAGTACTGAAGATCAAGTCTTTCACGAGCATAACTCAAGGGGGAGCTTATGTTAAGGGGGAGTTTGTCAACACACTTCCTACATGAAACGGGGAGTTTGTTGATACACTTTCTGCTTTAAAGACGTGAAGACATTGAAGATCCTCCAACATAGAAGACATGAAAGGCGAATCTTGGGAGTAGCGTCCATGGGGGAGTTTGTTGATACATGTATGTGGACGCGACTCGACTCAGCTCGGGCAACGACATTGCTCCGTCGTTTACTTCAAGATCAATCATGGGCCAAAAGACATAAAGGATATTAACTTTGTCATTGGGCTAAACATTTCAGTGACTCAAGTGCTTTGGGCTTCAATCTCGGCGAAACAAAATTTGGGCCCAAGCCCATAATGACGAATCAAGAAGGGATGTCGACGAAACAAGTCCTGTTTCGTCGACCAAGCCCTGTTTCGTCGTTTGTCTGGCTGTTTCATCGAGCATGGTTGTGATTCGTCAATATCTATCTGTTTCGTGGTGTCTGTGGGTATAAATAGACAGTCTCTAGTCATAGAACATGAGTGGATCATAGAGAACACAGAGAGCAAAAACACACACACACGAGAGAACTTAGAGAGTTTGCAAAATACATTTGTAAACATTGAGCTTGTAACTGATCTTTTCATACGTATTAATACAGTGGTGATTAATCGTTGAGTCTCGTGTCTATCATTTACGTGTTCGATCTCGGTTTGCTATCTCGGTTGGATTCCGCACAACCGGGTGGTTTGTACACAAGGATTAGGCGACTAGATCCTCCCCTAGCCGGACCTACAAACCAATGGGAGGCTCCACATCGATCCTTCTCTATGTATAACTTGACATAGAGAAAATCATAAACTCTAACGTAGGAGGCTGAAGAAGTTTCCTGATCATCAAAATCTTATGTTCGTTGTTGGATTCATCGAACCCAAAAAACCAACAGACAGAAGCAATGCCATAAGTGTTATTTGTCAAAGAATGATCAGGAGGATCCGGGAGTTTAAAAGTCTTATGCATGGCAGGGTTAACAACGAATGTATAAACCAAATTGCTTTTAGCTAAGTAATTGAATGAGCTACAAAATACTAACCCGTTCAAATGTTCAACCTGTGCGATATCAATAGTATAATCCTTGTCGAGTGTCATGAGATGAGTGAGGGGTCCACCCTCACGGGTGGTGGAAAAAAATTGTAGTTTGTGATTGGAATAACAGAAGGTGGGAATGAATAAGGCCGTGTGGTGTACAGCGGTGGCGCGAGAAAGGTGGAGTCTGGTGAATGATGGGTTGGAGATGAAACTGAGCCATGGCTTACAGACGATTCTGAAACGGAGAATGGATTTGACGGGGAGTCTGGAGAGGATCTCTTCGAGGACTTCAGTTTGTAATGAAATCTTTGTCTTCTTTGCCAATAGATCCACTGTTGTGGTCGCCTGTTGCATGTCGTCTTCTAGGGTTTCCATTGGCCCTTTTTTACACCAGCGACTTCTTACATAAAGTAAACTTATAGCTTTTTTTTTCTTTTAAGTAAATTGCGATTTACCTTTTTTAATATTCGTATGTTCCCAAACAAAAAATATATATATTTAAGAGGCTAATTGCTAGAAAACAAGGGTGAGCATAAGTCGATACCCCACCCGACCCTATCAGAACCTGACCCGACCCGAGAACCGGAAAACCATAAACTATGGAACCGAATCAATACCCCATAATACAGGGTCGGTTTCGCGTATTAGCATAGTCAGGTATGTCGGTCCAGGTTTTAAACACCGACCCGACTACGTTCAGTTACTTTATCAGCTACTTTGGGATGATATCAGAATCAGAGCATTCACCTTCACTTCGTTCTTGTTATCGTTTGCAGCAGGTTTGGGATGATACACCTCCAATTTCCAGGTTTCTATTTCAATCCATAAATGGCTTTGAATTATTTCTCTTTTACTTTTCATTCCAATGTTAAATTTATTGATTGTCAAGCCTAATTTGATCATGTAGGTATAATTGTTTGTTGTAGATTAAGTAGGTATGTAATAATTGACACGAAATTGAAATTATTTGATGATTGATAGGGTGTTTATGCTTCAATTTAATGTTTACTATCCATGATTAATTTCGTTGCATGCCAAGTGTTCGATAAAATGTCTGATTGAAAAAATTGACGAAATGTGTTACCAAAACATAGATAAAACATTGTAATTAAAAACTAATAATTCAAACATCCAAAAATTCAAAAAGTATTAACAAACTTCAAACATAATCTAAAACAAATGTAAGAAATCCAAACAAAATCCAACAAATACAAAGTAAACGAACTGAAACCGATACTACTTTAACTCCTTTCTCCTTTTTCTGTATCCATCTCCAACCATCCCTTAATCGACATCGATATTCATGTGATCCGATTCCACTTTATCATAATTTTCTACATGAAAAAAATATATGTAATGATAAATACAACGTAAACAACAAACTAAGGATGTGTATCGGTGTATGTCAAAATTACCTTTTCGAATATCATCAAACTCTACCAAATCTTCGATGTAGACTTTCTTTTTAATTGATGCACGAATCCAATCCTCTGTACATATTAATGCCTCGACAATCGGAGTTGACAAAGAAGTTCGATAAGTATCGACACCTCTTCCGCCTGTACTAAACGCTTCCTCAGAACCAACACTGGATACCGGGATAGCCAATACATCTATAGTAATAAGAAGAAAATCTAATTAACACTATCGTATTATTATAAGTAATTTAAATAAACTACTAATTAGTAAAAATACCTTTCGCCATTTTTGCTAATACAGGGTATTTTGAAGATGCAGTCTTCCACCAACCCAGAATATCAAATCCCTTGTAATGGACCTCCTCGACTTCGTCTAGGTATCTCTCAAGTTCTGATTTGGTTTTATAAGATATAGAACCACCATCCACTTTAAATTCTGTAAAAAAATCACTCTCTCCTTGTGCTGATAGTTTAAAGTTCTCCTGACTTGGTGAAACTTTATCTGAACCTTGTTTTTCAGTACTTGATGCATAATGCTCATACAAAAGTTTCAATTCGTCCTTTATACTTTTAACTACAATTTGAACTCGTTTCTTCAAATTATCTTCTGTCTCTTCATCTTTTTTTTCAGCCCTGAATATTCTCTCAAATCCAAACTGAATAGCACGAACCTTTAACCTCGGATCTAAAATTGCAACAAAATACAGAATGCAATTAAAGATCTGCCGGTCGGTAGATTTCTCCGGTACTTGTCGAACTTCTGGTGCATCTTAGCACCCATAAGTTTACCTTCCAAGTCAGCTCCGTCTTTCATCTTCCTTAAATGTTTGTCTATATCCATAACCTCGTTAAAAAATAAATTAACTGTAACTGTTTTTGTAGCAGAAGCGTTAGATATTTTACGCTGAAACAATTCTAACACACCTGCCAATTGTCTCGCGTAGCTCCAGTCAGTAACTCTAGGAGCATCATCACCCAAATCATTTTTATAATTTGGGTCATCCAGATCATATCTGTTAAACGCCGTCTCAAATTTTTCCGCCTTGTCTAACATATCCCAAGTCGAGTTCCATCTTGTAGCCACATCTATACCTATTAATGCTTTGCTTTTGATCTTTTCTGCCTTCACACACTTTTTGAAAGTATCTAATCGATTAGGAGACAATCTAATATAGCGAATTGCATCTCTAATACGATTTATGCATGATGACCCGTCACGTAAGCCGTCTTTCACAATCAGATTGATTATATGTGCCATACATCGGATGTGCAAGTATCTCCAGTCGAACAAGAGGCTGTTTAACCTACTTTTTAGAAATTGTATGGCAACATCATTAGCTGACGCATTATCTAATGTAATGGTCAGCACATTTTCAATGTCCCATTCTTTTAAACATTGAATAAGGGACCTACCTATCTCGTCTCCCTTGTGGCCGAATATTTTCTTGAAGTTGATGATCATTTTGTGTAACACCTAATTGTCATCTATAAAATGAGTTGTAACACACATATAGTTAACCCGCTGATTTGAAGACCACGTGTCTGTGGTTAGACACACCCGTGTGCTATTCTTTGCAAAAAATGACTTCAACTTCCCCTTTTCCTCTAAAAATATTTCCTCAATATCCCTCGCAATCGTAAACATGCTAGGCAACTTAAAATTCGGATTAAAACTTTCTATAACCCTGCTAGGCATCCTAGTAGTTTACCCATCCGCTGTCCGGGTATATATGATTAACATCATCCAAACTCATTGCTGTCCGTGTATATATGATTAAAATCATCCAAACTCACTGCTGTCCATGTATATATGATTAAAATCATCCAAACTCACTGTATATTTTAATATCACGATGATTACTTATCTACCTATTAAGAACATCAATAACTATGTCTATATTTAAAATAATGTTGACTTTTAATTTGATTTCGATTAATAACTATAACTCTTCTTGAATTGTCATACATACTAATTTAAAATCTTACATCTAATTCGCACAATTTAAAATATTTAGTTAATTATTTGTAATTGATAAACGTAGGAATTGCTAACACCATTAAATGAAGATAAATGAGATCTATCAATGTTACATGTTTACAAAAGTATTAAAAAAAACTATCAACACAACCAAACGTAGATTATATTTATGTCATGACAATATTATTTAAGAACATTAATAACACTGTCTACATTTAAGATAATAATGACTTGTAATAAATGATAAACATGCAGGATACATCTACAAAAAAAAGCAGATAATGTTATCAAGATCTCACAAGTATATTACAAAAAAGCCAAAAAAACACAATGTATACTATAATATACAATAAATCATAAACATGCAGAATACATATACAAAAAAAAGCAATTGATGTTATCAGGATCTCCCAAGGATATTACACAAAAGGCAAAAAAACACAAAATATACTATAATATACAATTTCGTTGCCAAAACACAAACCGTTGAAACAAACACAATGACTTGTTATCCAACTATTAAGAACATCAATAACCATGTCTATATTTAAGATAATAATGAATTTTTATTCGATTGCGATTAGTAACTACAACTGTTCTTATATTCTTATACATCGATTTGTCATACGTACTAACTTAAAATCTTACATCTAATTCACACAATTTAAAATTTTTAAGTAACTATTTTTAAATTGATTAACATAGCAATTGCTAACACCATTAAATAAAGATAGACGAGATCTATCAAAGTTAGATCAACATAAACTAAATCAATTACAATTCTCTCTAGGGTCACTTGAAGAAAAGGGAGCATATGAAGAACTAAACAAAAAAGTCGGCATCATCAGTGATAACAATTACAAGCGAACCTGGAGCAGCATCGGATAGCTTGATGGAGTCCTCCACTCTCCCCCATCAGATTTCAAGAACAACGCAGAAGAGTTTATCACACAACTGTTGAAACAGGATCAGAAAATCTGCGACATCCTCGCCGATCTACAAAACAAAAGAAAGAATAAAATCGCATGGAAGAAGGCGAGAGTCGTTGAAATCTTTGGAAGTGTTAATTGTAGCGTATAATATTTTATACATATTTCACTCTTTAATCTTTCTTTATATTTAATTTAATAAAATTAATATCCATTGCATACAAAGTAAACACAATGACAAGAACACATAACATAATGTATAGAAAATCCACCTAGTTGCAAAACACAATAATCAGACGCAATAACACGATATATAGAATCAGTTGCAATACCATGGCTAATATTAACACTATCCATACCACCACTATTCAACTATTTGTTTATTTAATTAAACAAACAATAAAATATAAAATATAATAAAAAGATACGCAATCAACATCATATCTATCACAATCAAAACAACTTCATCATCACCGGCGTTTCATATCTCCTTGAAGATCATCGCCGCCGAAGATTTGATCGACAAAAAGGTAACTTCCGATTGTAAATCTTAATGGTTTAATTTCTATTAGATTTCTAAACCTCTGTTAGATACTTAATCAGCGACATATGATGGTTATTGCAGCGAATAACTTGTTTGTAGACGTCAAATATGATTTTAGGTTTCAATCATCTTCAACCTCTCATATGTTATGTATAGTGATATATATCTTATGTATTGCATGTTATGGACATTGTCGAACTAATGTTTACAGTATAATGTGATAATAATATATGAAAAAGTTGCAATCAAACAAATGGGGGTGTTTGGGTTAGCTTATTTTGGAGCAACTTATGACTTATTGACTTATAAAAGTTAATAAGTTGTTTTTTGAGTGTTTGGGTTAGCTTATTTTAAAGGGTTTTGTGTGTTGACAAGCCATTTTTGAGAAGTTAGAATTTCTAACTTCTCACTTGTCACTTATATAAGTTAATAAGACATTTTTAAGAAGGAATCCCAAACACACACGGATGAAAACATATGATTCTGTTATAATTTTTTTATTTTTGGGTTTCCTTCTCTAAAAGTACTTATTAACTTATATAAGTCATAAGTGAGGAGTTACAAATACTAACTTATCAAAAACAACTTCTCAACACACAAAAATAACTTAAATAAGCTAACCCAAACACTATAAACACAACTTATTAAATTTTTTAAGTCAATAAGATATAAGTTGCTCCAAAATAACCTAACCCATGTGCGATTACGCAAAAAGAGATATTTTACGAATATATATATATATATATATACTGATATATTGAAACGGTATACAGAAGAGATCTATTGCACATTATGAATTAGGAATAATATTCTCATGACATAAGATTACATTTTAACACATTGTCTATTAATACTAACAGTTAATATTAAATGTTATATATCACATGTATACAAAAATGATTACGTCCTGCCTGTCTCTATTACAAGACCCTAAATCATTGAAACTGGTATGCTGTAATGCCTTCAATAAGTAAGTGTAAACTACATTACGTAAACTGAAATTAGTAAATGTAACTACAGGCATTACCAATTGAGTTTGTAAAGCTTGTGGGAGGAGATTACTGGAACGGGACAAAGGTAACGATACATCATGAAAGCGGAATAAGCTGTACAGCATGGCTGAGAAGTGTTAGAGGTGAAAGTGTTGTCACTGACGGATGGATAAGTATTGTAAAATGTCTTAAATTTATAAAGAACACCTTATTGGTTTTGAGGATAATCAAAGAAAAATGTCTACAAATACATTGTTTCATACAAAACGTTTGTGATGAATCGTTCTTGACAGTCAACCGTTACGGATATTTAAAGATCATAGTAAGTATAGTTATATGTTAGTAGGAATTTGTTTTTTGTTATACTTGTCAGCAAATGGAATAAATGAATATATGTTTATAAAATATTACACAACTTTTCAGGTCATTCCAGAAGCTTATGTGAACAAATTTTACTGTTACTGGCCAGTAAAAGATTCTTATAACATATACGCAACAGGTCAGTGTTGGAAAGTTGAGACCGAAAAAATAAATGCATGCTACGTTTTTGCTAAAGGGTGTTCGGAGATGTTTGAATATATTGACATAGAAGACGGTGATATACTGATGTTGATGAAAATAGACAGCGAATCGTTTGACTTGACACTTTATCGTAACGGAGTTGAGGTTGTTTTTAGAAAGAAGGAGACAACTAAAGACAACTCAGTTGTTGAAATACCTAAACACACATACTATGAACACTTGAACTCTGTTGTAAGTAATTTAAAGTAAGTTAAAATGGTTTGCTAGTCAATACGACTTATTTACAGATGTTATCGTATAACAGATCTTCACTGATCAAGAAGACTCAATCGACCATTCATTACTGGGGTAATGAGTTTACATATTTTTACAATACAATATATTGATCCTCAGATGTTAATGAATTTTAAAAATCTTGGATGCAGATGAATGATGAGAAACATGAAGCGAATAAGAAAAGTGTTGAAAAAGAAAAGTTGAAGTCTGAAAGAAAGAGTTTTGTAAGTGAAGGAAATAACAACCAAAAAAAAGAAGATGTAAGTCTTTGAAACATAATAACGGATAAGTTATTTGTTCATATTATTATACATACTTAGTTGACGATTGTAGTTTAATTTGCTTTAATGTTACGGGCTGTAATAACAGGTTAAAAAGAAAGGTAAACAGATTGCATCCGATTCTACATCTGAAGAACCTAAACAACTGATATGTTGTACAACTTATGATCATTCTACCGTGTCAGCAACTGGACGACAAACACGAGATCGTTTGGTAAGTTAAGCATAAGTTAACAAAATATTCCAATAAATATTTATTGTACATTAACATATATACTATATATATATATATATATATATATATTGAAAGGAAATGAATGTTTGAAATGATAAGGTTAACAAAAACGGGAAAAGAAGTCAGATGGCGTTGAAGGTAAGCAATGAAGACGAAAAACGTGTTGCACATCAAAATTATGATCAAGAAAGTGGTGCGTATCAATTCAACAGGAAAGCAAATTATCGAATGGTATGTCATTTCTGTTATTTAATGAGAACAATTTACAACACCATTCATGAGGCTATTTATACGTATAGAATTACCAGTTAAACACATAACAATTGAACTTGGTTTGCAACAAAAAACCTTAAAACAAGTGTTTTTTTTTTCTAAACAATAAAGTATAACTTCACTTATAACCTTCATAGAATAACTATAATAGATAATAGATACTAAATTATGTTTATTCAAAAATTAACAATTGATATTTGTTGCTGCTGACAATTATATCCAACACGGATAATATACTTGTTAACTCTAACATCAATGCAACGATTACCTGTAGAAGTTGCAAACAGAGCAAGGCTAACAAAGAAGGTGCATCAAATGAATGTCAGAAACATGGATGGGAAAACAGTTGTGAAGATAGTTAAGCGACAGAAGGATGGAAATGGATTTAGGTATGCGATTGAAGGGTGGCCAAGTTTCATAAAGGAAAATGATATTAGCGAGGGTGACAATATGCATTTAACTTATGTAAAATCAGGAAACCTCCTCATGTTGACGCATGTGGATGCAGTCAGCCAAGCTTAGCAGTTAACGTTATCTGCTAATGATGCAGATGTCTGCGTATATAAACTAATGCCTTTTGTCGTCATCATTTGATGGTTTTTGGTGGGACATGTTGGAACAGCTTATTGTGTTTTTTGGGTTGGTTGGTAGCCTAACCTTGATGACAATTATTACTATATTAGGGCATGGATGACATATTTTGTTTAGAATTATCACTTGTAAACAGTAGTCGAAGTTCATATTTAGTTATAAATTTAGTTGTGATTTCCTGTATACCACATTAGAAGTCTTATTGGTAATATTTCCATCATCCAAATGCACTGCATATTTTAATATCATAATGACTTCTTATACAACTATCTAGAACATCAATAAGTGATTCCATAAAAAAAGTGTCTCCATATTTAAGATAATAATGACTTTTTTATGCGATTGCATTTAGAAACTACAACTATTCTTGTATTGTCATACATCGAATTGTCAAACATAGTAAATTAAAATCTTACATGGCACAATTTAAAATGAATTAGTTATTTGTAAATTGATAATCGTAGAAATTAATAACACCATTAGATGAACTTAGATAAGATATATGAAAGTTAGATGTTTTCAAAGTGTTGAAAGAACTACCGATGAAAAACAAACATTGATTATATTTACTGGCATAAAATATTACACACCAAACATATTATAAACATAATAGAACAATTAAAATAACACATTAATTTCGAATATTGATTCTCCATATACAAAAAATACCAAGCACAAATACCAACCACAAAAACAACCACAAACATAATACTATGTATATAACACAATGATAACAACAAACAACTAAATAAAAATCCATAACTAAACATGTGGTGAAACTACAGTTTCAATATAGCTTGCACCTACAATGCCTTGTGTAAAGATGATAGGAAAATAACCATGCATCTTCTTTGCCCTTACGTTTATCTGAGCAACATCACCCCATTCGTGTACTATAATTAATTTGTTATTACCAACAATGTAGTGCACAGATGACCCTATCATCAACGGCATAAACACACGGGGTACAAAAGACACCACTTTCGACCAAGTATTATTTTGTAGACGCCACAATTGAACATCTACACTACACATTCCAATACTAACCAACTTATGAAGTTCATCTTGTGTAGTCACCAACTGACCTATAGATTCCACACTCAATGTATCTAGGTAACCTACATTTTCTATTACCTTCGACTCAACATCCAAACGAAGAACCGCTGTGTTACCTATACACCAGAATTTGGTCAGTACAAAATACAAACTTTTCCTACAAAACGTCCCAACGGACCAACTATAAACAACAATATCATATGGACTATCAATTAAGAACCTTGGAGTTAACCATGAACCTTCACTAAACAAATAAATATTAACAGTCAACCTGAAATGAGTGCGTTTAATGTGCACAATTTTGTAATCACCAGCAGAGTCAACACAAAACCCAAGACTATCATCATCCATATTGTAAAATCCCTGATAGTTAGAATTTCTCAGCATCTTGAACACACGAGTTAGTGGATTCCAAACAACCAAATCACCAGTATTACATAAGCAAACACATACCATGCCATCTAAACTTGCTAAAAAGATCACATTACATGGATGACAATCGAAGGGAATGTGAATATTATTGCCTAAAACACATCTAGGAGATGCAAAATCAACATAACGAATCGCACACGATGATTTGTCAAGAGCAATTATTTTCTGGTCACCTAATACTCGCAAGAAACGACAATTATTCTTAGCAAACTCAGGAGTTGAAAGATAGGCTAACCACTCTTTAGACACAGCCTTGCACCGTATAACATCCTTTGCCGGAAGTCTTGGAATAATCTTCATCAATATTAACAGAGATGGAAGATCCTTCATATTCACTTACGATTATACTTTAATTAAAAATACTGACGTTGATAAAAAGAGGAAGAAAAACATACGAAAAGCGATTCCTTTGAAAAATGAATACCTACATAGAAACTACCTCAATTAACAGTTGACACAGGTGAGTAAAACCTCCTAAAACTCCGAGTAGTGGTGGTAAACGGTTTTCACACACTATGGGCGATAGGGGGTAAATAAAATTAAATAACAATATATATTAGAAACCGTTTCTAATTTACAGGTAAACATATACACATACATGGAGATACTTTTTAATCAATCACATACACAAATATACTTTTTATTAATTAATCTTATTTTTATAAATTACTTTGTTAGTTGTCAAACATTGTGTTATTACAATTGGGAAAATAATTACATCGTAGATTTTTTTGGCATTGGGTTTTATATATTATTTTGTCCTTTTTATAAAAATATTGTTTTTTATGATAATATGATTATTGAAAAATAATGGACACCACAACTAAAAAATAGGAAGTTAGTTACACAATACTACCTCCGTCCCATTAAAAGTGTCATATTTTGAATTTTCAAAGTCTTTATTTATAAACTTCGACCTTAAATAATTTTGTTTGTGTTAGATAATACTTGATGAAAGTTATAAGATTTGAGTGTGTTTTACAAGTGTTTTTATCGGATTAATTTTCATCTAGTTTTATATAACACAAAAATATATAATTAGAGTCAAAGTTTATAAATAAAGACTTTGAAAATTCAAAACCCGACACTTTTAATGGGACAGAGGTAATACAATATATAAAAATAGACACCTACAAAAAAATCAAATATATGGAAAACAGAAAACCAATAACACATTAATAAACAAAACATAAAATGACAATATTCCAGCAAAAAAAAAAAAATCCAGTAAGAACTATTCCTTAACTGGACATATTACAAAGTGGGAAGTTTCTAATTGTCCTTAACTGCACAATATGTAACCACTATTAAAAAAGAATGAGAAAGACAGCGAAAAGTAGGAATTAATTACACAATGTTATATTTAAATATAGTCAACTACAAAAGAAATCAAATATATAAAAAACAGAAAAACAATGACACAATGATACTCAAAAAACACAATGACGATACTAAAAGAAATCATTCAACTAAAAACTAATCATTAACTGCACCTATTACAACGTGGGAAGTTTCTAATTCTATGTAACTGCACAATGGTAAGGGCTTCCAAGCTGCTCTAAGGGCTTGGTCTCCAAGGGCCCATTGTTTTTTTTGTAGACCTTTTTGTTTTTAAACCACAATCACATGTAATCATAATTAAATACGCACAAAGCAAATATTAAAATCATACACTCTCAATGAATATTTAACATGATAATATAAGCACATTAATTCATAAAGATTCAATCTCATTGTGACAAACTATACCACACATAAAAAACAACCACAAACATCAATTACTAACTGATCAAAACAACGAAGAACAAAAAAAGAACTACATAAAATAGCATAACTAAACATTTGTTGAAATTGTAGTTTCAAAATAAACAGATCCATTCACACCTTGAGTAAAGATGATAGGCAAAAAAACATGCATTTCCTCTGCCTCTACAGTTACATCAGTAATATCACCCCATTCTTGAACTATAATGAACTTCTTATTTCTGTTGATATAGTGCACAGACGACCCAATCATCAATGGCATAGAAATAGCAGGTGGACAAAAAAATACTTTTGACCACTTTTCATTTTCAAGTTTCCACAATTCCATATTCACACTATAGAATCCAATACTAACCAACATATGGAGTTGATCTCGAATACTAACCAAGTGACATGTAGCTTCCACATCCATTGTATCTGGGAATCCAACATTAGAAATTACCCTGCTATCAACATCTAAACGAAGTACACATACGTTACCCACACACCACAACCTAGTCAATACGAAATACAAACAATTTGCACAAAACGTGCCTACAGACCAACTATAGACGTCAACATTAAACATACTATAGTTTGAGAACATTGGAGTTGACCATGACCCTTCACTGAGAGAATAAATGTTAACAGCCAACATCATATGTGTCCGTTTAATATGCACAATATTGTAATCACCAGAAGACCTGACGCAAAACCCAAGACTATCCTGATTCGGATTAAAAAAACCCTGTGAATTAGAATTTGATAGCATCTTGAACACACGAGTTAATGGAATCCAAACTACCAATTCATCAGTATTGATTAGGCAAACACATACCATCCCATCCAAACTTGCTAGAAATAAAATATTGCACGGATGAGCGGTGAAGGGAATGTGAACTTTATCACCTAAGAAACATTTAGGGGATTCATTATCCACATAACGAATATCACACAATAATCGGTTAACGGCAATTATCTTATGATCACCTAATCTGCGCATGAAACGACAATGATTCATAGCAAACTCAGGTGTTGAAAAATAGACTAACCAATCTTTACACACAACCTTGCACTGTGTAACAACTTTTGACGGAAGTCTTGGGATTATATTCATCAGTATCAGCAGAGACGGAAGAAACTTCACAATCATTGTCAATGTAGGTTAAATAACAAACACTTTGACGATCAATACAACAAATATGAAAAGAGATTCCTAAGAAGATGAAAGTCCAACAAATATTATCACAAGCAGTAGTTAACACACGTATATTAGAGCTCCTACAATTACGAGTAGTAGGTAGTTATTAAATAGATAACTATCCAGATTTTTTAAATCGGTTAAATTTTTAGTACACATTTACATTAATTTTATTTTTTGGCAAATATTCAGTTGAATAATAATTTACATAAATAGTAATAACAACTTTTGATTCAATCGTATTTTTAAGTATAATATGGCAACTTTCTCTTATAAATACATACTCGAAATATTTTGTTTCATTGTATGTGTTGCAAGTACTATTTGATTGTTAGTCTTCTTTCTGATTTTTTGTGTTTGGGTTAACATGTATCGTCATGGTCCGAATTTTATCATAACTATACTTGATCCGTTATCCCTTCAACAGGTACATACCTTTCCGAATTAATTGTTTAAAGTAAGGATTCCTATTGTTTCATCCTTTATTCAAAAGAAATTTGCCTTTTGTTTTTTGGTTTTCAGGCTATACCTATATGTATGAGTAGATTTATATGGAAGAATAAGTTAGAATCTTCAACTGTTAGTCTTAAATTTGATGAAACGCATTCATGGTCTGTTGTGTGAGGTTTTAAACTACTTCGGCCATGAATCTTTCTTCATGATTTTCAACTATCTTGGTGATCATACATTCAAGTTCAACCTCTTCTCTCATGATCCAAAAAAAGAGTTTGGAAAATCGTTTTGTAAAATTATTCAAAATCCTATACAAAGTCCAACGGTACGTAATTTTCTTATACATTTTATTTTTTATTTTTTGTTATTACGATTTATTAAAAAAACATAATACGCATAAAATTGTAATAATTATTTTTTTACAGGTTCTACCAGATAGTTTTATTTCAAAACATTATGAGTATCGTTTACCGGATAACATGGTTATACTTAATGTATCCGAGTATCATCAATGGGAAGTCCGTATTAGAAAGATTGGGCCAAATTATTGTATTGCTGATGGTTGGTTTAAATTTATTGAAGATCTAAGGTTAAATCCTGGGGATATTCTGTGTTTTCAAAAAAAGGACGTGAATCATATTAATATTATCATATTCAATAAAGATGGTCGTCAAGTTTTGTTAAACAACACTCCTTTGATTGAGCCAGAATATGAACATATTAGCAATGTGGAAGGTTATCGACAAGTTAGTGACGATCCTAGCTATCCTTTTTTTTTTGCAATGACAGTAACTCATCAATTGGTATTATACTATCCTGTTTATGTTAATTTTGTTTTTGTTTTTTAGTGTTTTTCATTTAACAACATTTACATATTTTTAACATTTTTACAAAATGTAGATCCTTCCCAAGTTAATTACTGACTTAACTGGTTTAAATGAGTTTTCTGAAGTAAAGATCAAAGTTGTTAAAGGAAATATTTGGGTTACGAATCTTCGTACACACAACATTGATGGTCAAATAAGGTTTGTCAATCAATTTATTATCTTAGTTATTATTTCTCATTTACCCAATGTGTATAGATCACTAACAAAATTTTTCATATTTTTTCTACCATAGGTACGGTGTTGTTGGATGGAAACATATACTTCAAGCTGAACATATTTCCTTAGGTGACGATTGCTTTTTCAACTGGTCTAAAACGAATTCGAGGCTATTGGTTACGAAACTCCAGCAAGCAGAAGTGTTACAGCAATAGATTTTTAGTTTATATTGAAAACCCGAAAAACATATATCTTACATTTACTTTTCGATCCCCTTTTTTATGTTTGTAGTACAATGCGTTGGTTTTTTTTAATATTTAAATTCAGATTGCCATGATAATTTCATCCGTACAGTCCGTTTATGATAAGTAACACAAATCTACTTAAAAAGAATGGTATACATAACATACAAACTACTTAAAAAGTACCAAAATAAAAAACACAATGACAAAAAACACAATTGTATAACATATATGATTACACACAACACAGAGACTTCACGTTTACTTTTATTTTTGTTAGGATCTGAGTTTCTTATGATTGAGTTTGTTTGTCATAATTGAACAAATGAACGAAAGTAAAATGAGATTAAATGCAGCGGAAGTGGAATCAAACTTTGTAAACACAATCTAAGGGAAAATAGTTTTCGTAAACACATGTTTCTCATTACAAACCCTGTTTGGGGGGGTTTTGATCAAGGTTTTATAAAGGGAAAAAGTGAATGCTGACGTGGCAACGATTACAAAAGTCCACGAGCCAACCATTGGTGAAGGAATTAATAATGGAAGACAGTTGATTTATGAAACCACTGATAAAGCAAGATCAGTGGTTGCAAACGGTTATACTGGAAACAGTGGGTGATTCTAAGCTATCAGTGGACAGCCATCAGTGGGTTAAAACACTGATTTTGAACAAGAGTGATTACCAAGGAAATGAGAGGAGAAGGGTTGAGTTTCAGCAGTGGACAGTATTAACAGAACATATGTTTGAACAAAAACAGTGATGTCTGATGGTGAATCAATGAGATATTGAATCTTTGATGATATATTTCAACTACTTGTCTATCAGTTGGACTTTACAGCAACAGCAACAACATCATAATATTCTTCAATCAGTGGTTGACAAAACATCTGCTGCATGTGTACGGTCAAAATACTAAACTTATTGCCTAGGAATTTAAACGGTTTTAAACTCAATTGGACAGGTAAATTATATAAAAACTGTAAAATGGGTAAGGTCACAAAATTTTCGGAAATCATGAAATTAGTGGATCGAGGTTATACATCACTAAATACAACTCTCATAAACCGATGTTTTAATCAAACAAACTGAAATATTCAAAAAATTCAACCTCAAAGAGAAACATTTCTCTTCTAATGTGTGAATTTGAAACAACTTTGAATATGTATTTATAATAAAGTTTTAATTTAAACTCAATTGGACGGGTAAGATATATTTACTTGAATAAAAAACTGTTAACTGGCTGAGGTCACAAAATTTTCGGAAATCATGAAATTAGTGGATGGAGGTAATACACGACTAAATACATCCCTCATAAACCGATGTTTTATACACAATGAATATGTAAAATCACATCGTTGTTTATCAAATATTTATTTACTGTAACTAAAGCTGTTTAAGTTGAATAACACTATAGCGATGTTTATACATATACCTGAATTACATTAACGCTGTTTAAATTGAATTACACATCAGAAATATTGATTGTATAACGTTATTTAATCCTACTACTGACATTATCTAATGACTACAACATACAATTCATCACTTACTTTTTAATATACCATAGTCTTTCTAATTAAACATTGAGTTATATTTATTAACCTGATCTTTATTATCCGCTTTAGCCAAGACGTTCCAACATCTCCTCACTGATCTATTCATCAGAATCAGAAACCACAACTACACTCGATTCCATCATATAAAAAAACACAATTCATATAAAAAACATACTGCATATAACTAAATTTTAATCAAACAAACTGAAATATCCAAAATACCCATTGGAAAAAACCTAAAAATCATAACAACTGATTTAAATTAATAGAGATTTGAGATAAGATTATTTCTTGCTAACTTTCTCCAAATCCTTGAAATTACTTGGAGTGGAAGACTTATAGACGTCAACCAATTTACGTTTGTTGATTACATTAGTATCACAACTGGTATTAGCGTCATCAATCTTAACACTTGAAATGTGACTTTTTTTTTTGACAAATTCTTTATTGTTTCCCTGAAACAAAAGACAAAATTAAGAAAATAATAATATAATTAAATATAATGTAAATATAAATGTATAAATATGAATCATGTATTGAAATAAAAAATACCTCAGTAATCTTCATCTTTTCTTTGAGCTCATTAATAATTGACTCATCACCAGTCATGTTTGTAACAAGATACATTTCATCAAAATTAGTCAGATTATAACTTGTTATCTCAATTTTAAAAGCAAACATCTTTCCAATCAACTTGTCTAAATCAACAGGAAACATTACTTCTTTAACATCCTGTGAATCATAATATTTTATGATAAAATTAATATAAAAAAATATATAAATACATTGAAAAAAATATAGGAGAAGTAAAGATTATTTATACATACAGATGATGAGTTTTCTTTAAACAATTGAACAGCCGACTTGAGAACAACTTTTTCAATGATTTCATCAGCCAGATGATGAAATAATATTAGTGGAACATCATCAGTATTATCTTCCACTTGAACTTTTATTTTGAATCTAGTTAAGTTAAATATAAAAACACATATATACAAATCAATTATTTTATAAAACATACAAATATTAAAATAAATAGAAAAAGCTCATATTACCTTGGAACTGGATATATAACACTTTCATCACAATAACAGTTGAAGCACACATGAAAATAATGTGACTCCAAACCCACACAGTCTACAAGATCTATACCCGCCTCTGTTAAACATTTAGGACACTCCACATAGTGCCAACCAAAATCCTTATCTATAGCCTTAATAGTACCAAGTATGATAACAAATTGAGGCTGTATAAACTGAAAAATACGATAATATTTGAGTTCATCAAAAAAAAATTTGTACTTTTTGAATTATAAAAATTTAAACAAACCTTCATGATTTGCCAAAGGTCATACACGTTTTTCAACGGAGACTTTATGATAAATTCATCACTTGACATCTACAAAATGCAATACAAAAGTTTTTTATATACGAATAACACAAAATAAAAATTGGAAGTAATAAAATAACAAAGCACATGAAGATTAAAGAAAAAAAATATAAACTCATACCTTCTCAGATTCAACCTCAAAGACAGACTTTTCTCTTCTAATGTGAAATTTGAAACAACTTTGAACGTGTATTTATAATACAGATTTGATTTAAACTCAATTGGACAGGTAAGGTATATTTACTTGAATAAAAAACTGAAAACTGCCTAAGGTCACAAAATTTTCGGAAATCATGAAATTAGTGGATGGAGGTTATACATGACGAAATACATCTCTCATAAACCGATGTTTTATACATTAAGAATATGTAAAATCACAACGATGTTTATCAAATATTTAATAATTCTAACTATAACTGTTTAAATTGAATTACACTATACCGATGTTTAAACATATACTTGAATTACAATAAACCTGCTTAAATTGAATTACACATCAAAAAAATTGATTCTATGACGTTATTTAATCCTACTATTGACATTATCTAATGACTACAACATACAATACCTCACTGACTTTATAATAAAACATAGCCTTTCTATTTAAACATTGAGGTATATATATCAACCTGTTCTTTATTATTATCTATTCATCAGAACTAGAAACCACAACTGTTTTGGTCAAAAATTACCGAAGCAATTTAGTGATCAAATTAGTAACGTGAGGTAGTGTGCTAGAAAGTGTGTTGAAAATATGCTTGTTAAGTTATTTAGAAAATCAGTATTTAGGATACGGCTCAGGATATTGAGCTGTATCTATGATCAAACTATGAGCAAAAGTAAAGTAAATGACACGAGATGTACGAGGAAAGCCCTTGATCAATCTAGATCGCCGGCATAAAACCTCGGGAGCTGACAATCGCAGCTGCCTTGTTCTTCTTTTTGCTTCAAATATCAGGATACAGTGCAGGATGTGGTGCGGATCGACTATGTGTTACAATGAAATTTGAATACAATTGTGGTGTTTGCAATGAGCTAGAGAGTTAAAGTATTCGAGAGTGTCAGTGAAGATTGTGTGCCTTAAACTGATCCGCCCCCATCTATTTATAGTAAAGATAATGTAACAAACTACCCTAAACTTCCGGGATCCACCGAATATTCCTTAATCGAACGTTGTAGACCTGGTCTTTCGGGTTCAACGTCTCTCCTTCAACAAACGCATCCGAGTCTTGAGGAGAAGAAGTCCACTTGACCGTTAGCAAGTCTCAGCCTTTAACCTGCACGTGGTTAATGTTTTGGTCAAAAATTACCGAAGCAATTAAGTGATTAAATTAGTAAAGTGAGGTAGTGTGCTAGAAAGTGTGTTTGTAAATATGCTTGTTGTGTTAATTAGGAAATCAGTATTCAGGATACGGATCAGGATATTGAGCTGTATCTATGATCAAACAATGAGCAAAAGTAAAGTAAACGACATGAGATGTACGAGGAAAGCCCTTGATCAATCTAGATCGCCGGCATAAAACCTCGGGAGCTGACAATCGCAGCTGCCTTGTTCTTCTTATTACTTCAAACGTCAGGATACAGTGCAGGATGTGGTGCGGATCGACTACGTGTTACAATGAAATTTGAATACAAGTGTGGTGTTTGCAATGAGCTAGAGAGTGAAAGTGTTCGAGAGTGTTAGTGAAAAAATTGTGTGTTCTAAACTGATCCGCCCCCATCTATTTATAGTAAAGATAAAATAACAAACTACCCTAAACTTCCAGGATCCATCGAATATTCCTTCATCGAACGTTGTAGACCTGGTCTTTCGGGCTCAACGTCTTTCCTTCAACAAACTCGCCCGAGTCTTGAGGAGAAGAAGTCCACTTGACCGTTAGCAAGTCTCAACCTTTAACCTGCACGTGGTTAATTCAATAAACCAGAGGATATCGCCCAAGATGTTAGCAATATCCTCTTCCAGCATCCTGGTCACAAATAAACAAACAAAGGCAGGATATTGGTCAGGATATGTATGCAAAGAAAATGACCCCACCCCTAACAATTGTCCCCAAATATATCAGTTGGTATACCAATCCAACGGATATATTTCAAAAATCTTATCCCATAATTCAAGACATTTAAAACGAAGCGACGGTCAAGATCACATCGTAACCTCCAACGCGTTTTTTACTCAATGGAGATCCACAACGCCCCTATATCTTCTCTTTTCTTGTTTGAAAAGCAGATATCTTCAACAGAACCTTCAGGTAATCCTCCATTTCTGATTTACTTTTTATCAATTTACATCACCTTACTCGCAATGGACGCCGGAACCTTCACCCAGCAGAATCTCCTCAAAAATCCCGAAAAGGAGATCTGTGCTTTTGACAACGCAGACATTGCAGCTTTAAGAGCTTCCGGCGCTTTCCCTGATAACACAATCTTCAGACCATTCGATCGGTCAATCCGATCAGATGTTTCTTCCACTGAATGGGTTTGTTTTCCGGCGTACCCTTTTTCACTAGGTCTTCGATACCCTTTTCCTGAATTCATGATGCAATTCTTTCGCACCACCGGCGTCTCTTTTGCTCAAACCATGCCCATGGTTTGGAGAGTACTAATTGTACTTAATCAAATAAAAAATCTCCATTGTTCCTACCTTCGCATCGAGGACCTGCCTATTGCTTATCGCCTCCGATCTCACGGCTCTAGCCGGTACTTGCTTTTCTCGACCTCCAGCAAACCCCTGATTCTCAAGGCCACCAAAAACGAAGACGGATGGCAACGCAAATTTTTCTTTGTCAAACGAGACTCCATTGCTGAGGGTGCCAGCCTTCCGGTGGAGTGGTTAACCACCGGTAGAATCATAAATATCCTCATAGGCCATTTGATTGTTATCTTCTATTAATACTCTTATGTTTGATCTTTATACAGTGAACTTCAAGGAAGTTGCTCCCCCTACTGCTGAGTCAGAAGAGAAAATCAATACTGTTTACCAGTTACCTGCAATAGACAGGACTTTCACCACACACGTCCCGAGTTCCAGTCAATACTCATCATCCGAGATGTCTGGTAAGAATTTCTTTCAAAATAATTAGTCAAAACAGTATAATGATAAGATAAAGAGTAAAACTTTTCCCTTTATGCAGCACCAGCTAAGATCCCTGAGGTCTTTGACCTTGACGAATTGGACAACTATTCCGACCAGATCCAGGTCAAGAAAGAACCTAGCCCCAAGACCACAGCCACATCTAAACCTAGCAGTTCCAAAGCCATCATTATTCCCAAACCTTCACCGGCTACCAAACCCCGGAGTTCCAGTTCCCGCAAAAAGAAAGAACCTGATTCCCCAGTCATTTCTGACACCTTTCCATATGAGAAGCACGGGTTCATCGAAGCCAGCGGGTTCATGACTTCTTTTCTTAACCAGGTTAGTATTCTCATATCATATCCTGCAATTTATATTATTCTCAAAGATTTAACAATATTAATCCCTGTCCTCTTACCTTTGTAGGGTCTTGAGCGTTTGGTTCATTTGTATCAAGAGTCCTGCAAGCTTAACAAAACGCTGGAATCTAAGCTAAAGGAAGCAGAAATCACAATCTCCGACCAAGGCATGATTGCTGCCGCCAAATCTCGCCATTACGAGGAGAAATTCAAAGCTATGAACCAGGAACACCAAGTTGCTCTCAACAAAGCTACTCTTCAAGCTCAAGCCGATCTGGAAGCCGCCCATGTGCAGTACGAACGGGATATGGTCAACTACCGGGAGAGCCTCAAAAGTTCCGTCGTCATTTCTCTCCTTCAAGCCAGGTTGAAGATGGCTCATGAAGCCAAAACATCAGGCTTCGAATGTCCTTCTTGGGATGTTGGTGCTTGGGAGACCAAGCTGAAGAACCTCGGCGGCACCTCTTCCAAATCAACTGTCGACGAACCTTCCAAAGCAGTTGAAAAAGCAACCGATGCTGAGAAGGATGCTGAGGCGGATCCCAAGACGGATGTTGCTGAAACCACTATGGACCAAGAAGGCACTACCCCCTAGAGCTTGTTTCCTTTAAATCATTCGAACAATTTTATGTTTTTATGAACAATTTATTTCTGTGTCGAAACAATTTGATAGCCGAAGGTGGATGGGTCCTGGGTTTCAGGATGAAACCTTCGGTTATCAACCAGTATTGATTGCTTCAAGAATAATTTCATCTTTTTATTTGTTTGTTATTGCCTTGCATTATTTAGTATAACTCTTATCTTTGTAAAAAAATTTATATTGTTATCTTATAAAATATCATGATCAGTATGCTTAGCGATATACTGTAAAAACCTTTTATTAGATAGAACTTCCAAACATTCCTTCAACTTTGTAAAAATTTCTTTAGAAAGTGAAAAACAGTCTATCTTTTCAAAACCAAATTTTAAATGATCAAAGTTCCAAACTAATACTGGTTTCAAACACCCTAATCAAATATCCTTAAAAGGACTTTGAGAATATATATCAGGATACTTAACATAATGTTACTAAAAACTTAGACGATATTTACAAAGGAAAGATCATACCCGGAGTAGTATATAACCCTATTATTAAACCTCAATCTCCTTGCAACTTTTCCAATGAAGATGTCCCCTGTGTGAGATATTCAGAATACTAGTTCCGAACTTTAGCCTTTGAGCTTTACATCACTGCCTTGGTAGGAATGTCCCCTGTGTACAATGTCTTCAAACACTTAGAAATCTTCTGAATGTCAGTTTCCATTGTATAGGCAATTTTTTAGGTTCCAAGGGTAAAACCCAAGGATGTACTGGAGATAAATCCCTTGTATCCTGGGGAAAATCCCAAATTTTCATGCGCTACAGGCGGGAGTGTATAAACTCCAAGACTTAGAAAGGTGAAAACCTTTAAACCTTAGAGAGTATGAAAATACCCTTTCGTGAGAGAGGGTGATCAATCCTCATATACCTTTAGGATTCAGGACATAGCCAACAGTAACGAAATTGTCAGCCACTTTTACATGGACTGGTCCCGCCACCTTGAACTATCCCTGAATAACTTACGCTCCAGGCGGGGTGTTTAAACCCAATTCGGAAGAAAGGTGAATACCTTTAAACCTGTGAAGGGATCAGTATCCCTTAAACGTGAGAGAGGGGGCCAATCCTCTAATCTTTCGAGTTATCCTGAGTACATATCCTGGATCCATATCCTGAAACATATCTTGCAAAACAATTGTAAACTAAGGAGGGTGTTAGCTTGGCTAACACCCCTCCGATGCTTAAGTTAGTATTGGGTTTCAAAGAATAAATTAAACCAAAATATATTTAAAAAAGATAGAATTCATACCATCCTGGGTTAGAAATTGAATTCTAAACTCACTTGAAATAGAGCTTAAGGTGTATAGCATTCCAAGATCTCGGTAGCATATCCCCCTCCATATTCTTGAGTCTGTATGCTCATTTCCCTGCTTCTGATTCAACTTCATATGGTCCTTCCCATTTTGGAGCTAACTTGCCATCGGCAGGATTAGTAGTATTCTGAAAAGCCTTTCTTAGCACCCAATCTCCAACCTTAAATCTTATGGTCCTAATATTCTTGTTATATGCCCTGGATATTCTCTGTTGATATGCTGCCATCCTTAGCCTTGCCGCATCTCTCTTCTCATCTATTGTCTAAATCCTGACTCAAGGCTTCAGGATTCTGCTCAGGATCACTTAGGGTAGATCTTGCAGTAGGTATTGTCATTTCTGTTGGAATCATTGCTTCTGCTCCAAATACCAAGGAAAATGGGGTTTGGCCTGTTGCATTCTTCACTGTTGTCCTATCAGCCCATAAAACAAAGGGTAATTCTTCTGCCCATCTTCCTTTTTTGGCTCCAAGTCTCTTCTTTAAGTTATTTGATGGGATTTTAACATGTTTATCAAAGTAATTTCATCCATATGAAATAAAAACGCAGCGGAAAATAAGTTTAAAACATGTTACTTTTATAAGATATAAAACCATTTATATGCAAAATCCCAAAACCCGGTTCCATATATGAGATGTATACTTACAAACACAACCATAGGATGTTTAGAAAACTACCTTCTTGAAGTGCAAGGATTATGAAACGGATGATGCTTCTTGAAATGGTTGTCTTCAAGAGTAGAAGACCTCAAGCTTGTATACCCCAAGCTTCCAACAAACACCACAAGTTTAGCTAGGATTTAACACTTGAAGATCAAAATATGAACACTTGAAAGAACACACTTATGGCCGAAATTTTTGGAGTAAAAAATCAGCTCTCATTCTTTTATTTTTGCCATAAAGTTTATATATAATTTGAGAGAAATGTCCACCTCCTTTTTCACCCAATGGAATCATCTCTAACTCATGCAAAATCATGTACATGCATTGGACCAAAGTCTTTGGATAGACCACCCAATCTAAATCCATGCATATGCATGAAATATGATTGGAACAAGACTTTGGATAGAGACAAGGGGGGGGGGGGGTGGCCCCATGTGGGTTTTATAAAAAAAATATAAATTTCTTTTATAAAATTAAGTCTTGGTACATATATATATATATATATATATATATATATATATATATTTATAACCTTTATAAATATAACACTATATTTGCAAGACTTTATATAATCTTTTATAATGTTATTTAACCTATTAAATAACAAAATAAAATATTCTCTCAAAATAAATTATCCATATAATTTATTAGTTTTCTCAAGTGTAATTATTTAGAAAACCAATTTCCAAATATTGTAAGTGTTAATATTTATTTGTTTGATCATATCACAAATAAATAATATAAGTGTTTGTCTAGCTTGTTATTGGGTATGACTCGACTTGGATCATAACGTACTAGCCACATCAATTTACTATGTGTCTTGGGCATACAGAGTCCAACAATCTCCCACTTGCACAAGATACATAGAAGATTGATGCAAGCAGTAAATGACGCCTAACTACGGTTTACTACCCCCAATACGTATGACTATATTTGCCATTCAATAACATCATCCCTTTCAAGTCCCTTACTTGAACATGATTTAGGTGAATCTATCATTTATCCTTTCGTTTCAGATGTCATGTTAAATCCAGAGACATAGAGTGATCACTCTCTGTTGATTTAACTTTAGCAGGCCTTAGACATCTTACTCTCAACGAATAAGAGGAACAAATCCCATCTTGACTACATACGTCTCTCACAATCACCTTGTACCACACCTGAGCTTAGCCTTATGTACTGTCATATTACTGACAGCGAAGAAAAAGTCAAGGTATAATATTTGGTGAATATCAAGACCCAATATGTATCTCAGCTCTGAGGATACTATGATACTCTCCTTTACTCAAATTTACTTATGACCAATCACAAATGATTCCATGCAGTAATATTTGAGAGTGAGCCAATCCAATATTTGTATCCCACAAATATCTATGAACTTTGGCAGCAACACTTTGCTCTATATTCATTCTAAATGAATATCCACCAATCCAAGTTCATAATAGTCTTACATTCATATTTGTTCCCACAATTATGATCGACTACGGACATTTAGAATAATTAACTTATTCACGGATTTAAACATGCTAATATGAAACATAACTCAAATACCATAAAAGAGTTAAATTAATAATTGTTTCAATATCCAAATACAAAAATTAGATCAAATCCAATCACTAGAATATCGAAGTCCTAAGGAACATGTATGACCCTCATGTTTTCCCCTGTCAAGGAGCTTCGTGAGTGGATCCGCAATATTTTGATCTGTGTGAACTTGGCGGATACATATCTTTCCTTTTTCAACTTCATCCCTTTTGTAGTTGAATCTCCGCTCGATATGTCTAGTCTTTTGGTGCGCACGAGGTTCCTTGATTTGAGCAATCGCACCCTCGTTATCACAAAAGATCTCTAGGGGGTCTTGAATGGTAGGGACCACCCCTAGGTCGGCTATAAATTTCTTCAGCCATGCAGCTTCCTGGGCTGCCAATGAAGCGACGATGTATTCTGATTCTGTAGTGGACAATGCTACCACGTCTTATTTAGAGCTCTTCCAAGAGACTGCTCCTCCATTTAAAATGAAGACATACCCTGATTGCGATCGAGAATCACTTCGATCGGTTTGGAAACTCGCGTCCGTGTAACCCTTTACAACGAGTTCCTCCTCACCAGATCCATATATTAAGAACATATCCTTAGTCCTCCTAAGATATTTCAATATACTTTTAACAGCCATCCAATGACTGTTACCTGGATTCTGCTGGTATCTACTGGTCATGCTCAAGGCGCATGAAACGTCCGGTCTGGTGCATATCATTGCATACATGATGGATCCTATAGCTGACGCATATGGGATTCTTTTCATTCTCTCTTGCTCATCCTTTGAGCTTGGACATAGAGATATATTCAATATTGTCCCCTTTTGAATAGGTACAAAACCTCTCTTAGAGTTCTCCATTTGGAACCTATTCAAGACTTTATCAATGTATGCACTTTGGTTTAAACCTATCAAGCGCCTTGATCTATCCCTATAGACCTTTATTCCCAGAATGTAGGCGACTTCACCAAGATCCTTAATGGAAAAACAACTTCCAAGCCAAGCTTTTACACCTTCCATGGTTGGAATGTCATTCCCAAATAGTAGAATGTCATCGACATACAGTACTAAGAAAGTGACGATGCTCCCACTAGCTTTCTTATATACACAAGCTTCATCACCGTTCTTGATGAATCCAAAATTCTTAATTTCTTCATCAAAACGATGATTCCAACTTCTAGATGCTTGTTTCAATCCATAGATTGATTTCTTTAACTTGCATACTTTGTCAGGATGTTTTGGATCGACAAAACCTTCAGGCTGAACCATATAGACATCTTCATCAAGATATCCATTAAGAAAAGCCATTTTGACATCCAATTGCCAGATCTCATAGTCATAATATGCAGCTATGGCAAATAATATCCTGATTGACTTTAGCATCGCCACAGGCGAGAAGGTCTCATCATAATCAATCCCTTGAGTTTGAGTGAAACCTTTTGCTACAAGTCTTTCTTTGTAAGTATCCAAGTTACCATGCATATCCGTTTTCTTCTTGAAAACCCACTTACTTCCAACTACTTTGGAGTTGAGTGGTGGCACAACCAATTCCCAAACTTGGTTGTCATACATAGATTGCATCTCTATGTTCATGGCTTCAAGCCATTTGTCACAATCGGATTTTGACATTGCATCATGGTATGTGGTTGGTTCATCTGAATCTACCACGTAGCATCCATCCATGAAAAATCCATATCTTTCAGGTGGATTACTAATTCTACCAGATCTGCGAACATTTTGTGTGTTCTGATCAACCTCTTGATCGTTTTCAACAACCTCTTGTTGAGTGCTAGTATCAACCAAATGTGTATCGTCTTGTGGTTCTTGATCCTCTTCAAGTTCCACTGTTCTACTACTAGTTCCTTCGATAAGGAATTTAGCTTCTAAGAACTTACCTTTTCGAGCAACAAATACCTTTTGCTCGGTTGGATCGTAGAAATAATATCCTATATCATCTTTAGGATATCCTACAAAGATACACTTAGTAGATCGGACTTCCAATTTATTTGGAGTGTATTGCTTAACATAAGCTTCACAACCCCAAACCCTTAAGAATGATAATGATGGCGGGTTTCCATGCCATATTTCAAAAGGTGTCCTTTCTACTTTCTTGGTTGGGGCCATATTTAGTATATGGACTGCGGAGAGCAAAGCGTAACCCCAAAATGATAGAGGTAATGTGCTTCTAGCCATCATAGATCGAACCATATCTAATAGAGTTCGATTTCTCCTTTCGGACACACCATTGTGTTGTGGTGTTCCAGGTGGAGTAAGTTGTGAAATGATTCCACAACTTCTAAGATGATCTTGAAAAGCACCACTTAGGTATTCACCTCCTCTATCGGTACGAAGGACTTTAATAGTTTTCTTGAGTTGATTTTCTACTTCACTTTTGAAGTCTTTGAACATTTCAAATGCTTCATCCTTGTGTCTTAGTAAGTACACATATCCATAACGACTATAGTCGTCGGTAAAGGTAATGAAGTATCTTTCACCATTCCAAGTCATTGGCTTAAAAGGACCACATACATCCGAATGTATGATACCTAGTAAGTCTTTTGCCCTTTCAAAAGTTCCACTAAAGGGTGTCTTGGTCATTTTGCCTTGTAAACAAGATTCGCATACATCAAATGAATTATCTTCATTTGTATTCAGAAGACCATTTTTCTGAAGTGTATGCATGCGATTCTTGCTTATATGTCCAAGGCGACAATGCCAAAGATAGGAATCACCCAAATCCATTTTGAGTTTCTTGTTGGTTACTTGGTACATTGAGCTATCATATGATGTGTTATCATGATCTAATTCATAAATACCATTTAAAGATATAGCTTTAAAATAAAACACATCATTCATAGAAACATAAATATCATAGTTAACAAATTCGAAATTGAAACCAGATTGTTTTAAAAGGGAAACATAAATTATGTTCCTAGTCAAACTAGGAGCATATAAAACATTCTTCAAAATCACTTCCAAACCACTTGGAAGCTTTAAAACGTAGTCTCCTTGAGCTTCGACTTCAACTTTTGCTCCGTTGCCCATAAAGAGACTACTGTCTCCCTTCTTGTAATGTCTACTTCTTCTGAACCCCTGCAACGAATTGCAAATATGAGTTCCACATCCGGTATCTAGTACCCATGTGTTAGAAGAAATAACATTAAGCTCAACATGTATCATAAAGATAGTACCTGAGGTTTGCCCTGCATCCCTCTTGTTTTTCAACTCCTTGAGATAGGTTGGACAATTTCTCTTCCAATGTCCTATCTCACCACATTCAAAACATGGGTTATTTGTAGCAACCTTTTGCTTCTTCTCCTTCGGTTTGGTGGGTTCTGCTTTAGCTTTTCCTTTCCCTTTTCCTTTGACGTGTCCCTTTCTTTTAGCATAAGTTGCTTTAGAGTCGGGGTGAGGCCTCTTCTTGTTGCCTCCTTCATTGATCGCTAGGACGGGTAAAGCCTTTTTGCCCATACTTGCTTCGGCTGTCTTGAGCATTGCATGAAGTTCACCAATGCTCTTGTCCCATCCATTCATGTTGTAATTCATTACAAAACTCTCAAATTTCTTTGTTAAAGAGTCGAGGATCAAATCCGTAGCCAACTCTTTAGAGACGGGACAATTTAGCCGTTCGAGGCGATCAATGTGGCTTTTCATCTTGAGAACATAAGATGATACCGATTGGGTTTCCTCCATTCGACTTGCATGAAGCGCTCGAACAGTTTCGAAGCGTTCTACCCTTGCTTGTTGTAGGAACATTTCCTTTAACTGGGTAATCATGTCGTATGCCCCGTGGTGTTCAAAATCCTTTTGAATTTCGGGAATCATAGTTCCCAACATGAGGCATGAGGCTTGCATGGAGTCCTCGATATATTTAACCCAATCGTTGTAGGCTTCCACATCTTCCACGTTAGGTTCATCGGGAATAGGATCGTCCAACACATAGGATATTTTCTCTTGCTTGAGAACGATTCTTAAGTTTCGAAACCAATCCATGAAGTTGTTATGGTTGAGACGATCCTTTTCAAGGATGGTTCTTAGTGACATGTTTCGCACGGTTTGGTTAATCGGGTTTGCATTGTTAGCGGCCATCTACAAAATTTTACAAGTTCAATTTTTAGTATTTTCGATATTATTATATTTTAATCATTAATACCTTTTTGTGTCTTAAAGACAATTAATAATTAAAATCTAGAATCCAACGTTACATTTAAATATTGGTTAGGTGACCTTTATCCCTCTATTTAAATTAACAAGGTAGTCAACGTTTGACAATTGCAACTCTTTGCAACTTCTAGCCATATGGGATCGGTTAAACATCTTTATGTTTAGTTGGCATGTTTAATCCCATCAACACCTTTGTTCCCCATGCTTTGGTGACCCTAAGTTCATGGTTTCCAAATCAAGTCGTCCAACTTACACACACGTGTGAGTTTATACACATAAGTGGTTAGGTGACCTTTATCCCACAAACATGGTAAACCCACTTCGAACATACAAGTTCCCTCAAATGTGGTTAGGTGACCTTTATCCCACAATAAGAGTTCCCAAGTGTTTCGAGTGTTGTATAAAAGGATGGTGTTTGACTTGTTTTATAAAAGCGTTTTTAATATTTCAAAATTCTAGTTTAGAAAATATTATGTACCATATATTTGAATGCATTCAAATCAATGGTACTTTAGTGAAAACTAATTTTCATGGTTCTTTTTAATAAAACCCATTTTATTATAAAATCATTAATTTTTAATAAAACCTTTATTAAACATTTTAATGACTTTGTCAAGAACCAATTTTACGCTTGTTGTTGATTATTAGTTTGTTAAGTCATGCATATCTACATATCATCTAAACAACAAATAAACAACCTCACAAGCATAACAATAGGTGCATAACCATAGCCAACTATTTTGACAACACTTGTTAGCCGAAACAAGTGTGTCAAAAGGTCCTTCCTAAAGGGTGAAAATGACACAAGTAACGTGTCGATGAACTCCCACTTGATCCCGCATCCAAATGCTTCAAGTCTCCATCTTGTGTTGTGATTTCTCCACCTTCTTTGAGCTTCCAAAAGTCTTTTATTTTCAGCTCCAAACTCCTTTGGACTTCAAAAATGTGTTTTGGTTATCGGGTTAAAATCCCGTTAAGAACGATGAAGTTCTTTGGACCGAATATTATGGTCCAAACCAAAACCGCATTTTTGTGTGCATCTTCTTTTACAAAATATATCCTAATACATTTTTCTAGTAAAATAAAATGCACCTAATCTATTTATTTTACATACCAAATGAAATAAATAAATTACATATCTTCTAATGGAAGAACAAAATAATTATTACAACCCATTGAAATAATAAATCACAACACAATCATTCAACACAAGGTCATGACTAGGTCATATGCACCAAAATATATATCCAAATATATATATATATTAATTTCAAGAAGCATAAAAAAAATGGTTCCCTTTTATAAACATTTTCGGCTATTTTCAAAAAACCGAAAAGTTAAGTTTTGTCCAAACAAACAAATCATCCATTTGAAATAAATTTTTCAAGATTCTCTTATGCATGTAAGAAAATAATCTTGAAAAACAAAGGGTTAACCAAGTTAAAATTTTCGGCCATAGGGTTTTCTTCAAACCCGAAACCCGAAATTTTTAATCTATTCAAGTATGCACTCATATAAGCGGCTCTAGATGCCATTGACGGGATTTTAACATGTTTATCAAAGTAATTTCATCCATATGAAATAAAAACGCAGCGGAAAATAAGTTTAAAACATGTTACTTTTATAAGATATAAAACCATTTATATGCAAAATCCCAAAACCCGGATCCATTATGAGATGTATACTTACAAACACAACCATAGGATGTTTAGAAAACTACCTTCTTGAAGTGCAAGGATTATGAAACGGATGATGCTTCTTGAAATGGTTGTCTTCAAGAGTAGAAGACCTCAAGCTTGTATACCCCAAGCTTCCAACAAACACCACAAGTTTAGCTAGGATTTAACACTTGAAGATCAAAATATGAACACTTGAAAGAACACACTTATGGCCGAAATTTTTGGAGTAAAAATTCAGCTCTCATTCTTTTATTTTTTCCATAAAGTTTATATATAATTTGAGAGAAATGTCCACCTCCTTTTTCACCCAATGGAATCATCTCTAACTCATGCAAAAGCATGTACATGCATTGGACCAAAGTCTTTGGATAGACCACCCAATCTAAATCCATGCATATGCATGAAATATGATAGGAACAAGACTTTGGATAGAGACAAGGGGGGGGGGGCATGTGGGTTTTATAAAAAAAATATAAATTTCTTTTATAAAATTAAGTCTTGGTACATATATATATATATATATATATATATAACCTTTATAAATATAACACTATATTTGCAAGACTTTATATAATCTTTTATAATGTTATTTAACCTATTAAATAACAAAATAAAATATTCTCTCAAAATAAATTATCCATATAATTTATTAGTTTTCTCAAGTGTAATTATTTAGAAAACCAATTTCCAAATATTGTAAGTGTTAATATTTATTTGTTTGATCATATCACAAATAAATAATATAAGTGTTTGTCTAGCTTGTTATTGGGTATGACTCGACTTGGATCATAACGTACTAGCCACATCAATTTACTATGTGTCTTGGGCATACAGAGTCCAACATTATTGACAATTATCTTGTTTGAGGATTCTGCTTGTCCATTTGCTTGAGGATGTACCGGAGTAGATGTAATCATTTTGATTCCCCAACTCTTGCAAAAGTCAGTAGTTCTCTTGCTTATAAATTGAGAACCATTGTCACAGATTATCTCGGCTGGTACTCCGAATCTAGTTAGGATATTCCTCTTTATGAAGGATACTACTTCTTGATCTCTCACTTGAACAAATGCTTCTGCTTCAACCCATTTAGAGAAATAATCCGTCATTGCTAGCATAAAGACTTTTCCTCCCGGAGCTTTTGGTAGCTTTCCCACTATATCCATACCCCACTTCATAAACGGCCAAGGGGAAACAATAGGATATAATGGTTCAGCAGGTTGATGCAGTATGTTACTATGTCTTTGACATGCGTCACATCTTCGAGCATATTCTGCTGCATCCTTTCTCATTGTTGGCCAATAATATCCTGTCCTTAACACTTTTGAGAATAACGACCTGCCCCCAGCATGGTTACCACAATCCCCTTCATGTATATCCTGAAGTACTTCTTTGGCTTCAGGATCCTCCAAGCACCTCAAATACGGTCCTGCAAGAGATTTCTTGTATAAAATATTATTTATAATAGTGAATCGTGATACCTTCATCCTGAATGCCTTAGGATTCTCATTTCCAGGAATGTGTCCTTCTTTGAGATATCTCATGATTGGAGCCGTCCAGGATTTAGGATCCTTTTCGGGATGTTCTGCCCCAGGATCCTGAATACCCACTACTTCTTTATCCTGAGGATTCGTTGCAGGATATAAGACATGTAATATTGGTATTTGGGTCCCTTCAGGTATCTTGATCGATGATCCCAAATTTGCTAAGGCATCCGCTTCAGCATTATCCTCCCTCGGTACCTGTTCAAGTATAAAAACATCGAAATATCCTGCTAATTTTTTGAGAATATCGAGATATTCAATTAATTTCTCACCCTTAACTGCATAGGATCCATTAAAATGGTTAGTAATTAACAAAGAGTCAACATATACTTGCAAATTTTTGATACTCATGCTCTTAGCCAACTCTAATCCTGCAATTAAAGCCTCATACTCTGCTTCATTATTAGTAGCAGGAAATTCACACCTAATTGCCTGGGGTAATATGTCCCCCTGTGGCGATTTTAGTAGTATTCCTAATCCTACTCCTCTTACATTAGATGCACCGTCAGTATATAATGTCCAGGATCCTGTGGATTCTCCTAACTGTTGAACTTCTAGGTCTACCTCGTCCTGAATGTCACTACTAAAGTCAGCCACAAAGTCAGCTAAAGCCTGAGATTTTATGGCATTTCTAGGTTCATATACTAAATCATAAGCACTTAACTTTACTGACCACTTAGCCATTCTTCCTGACATTTCTGGCTTCCTAAGTACATTTTTAACAGGATAATTTGTTTTAACATGAATCCTATGTGTCTCAAAGTAATGTCTAAGTTTCGTTGATGCCATGACTAATGCTAGTATCAATTTTTCTAAATGAGAGTACCTAGTTTCAGCATCTAACAAACTTTTACTAACATAGTAAACAGGATATTGCTGACCTTCATGGTCTTTTATAAGAACGACACTTACAGCATTCCCAGATACAACAAGGTATAGGGATAGTGGTTCACCGTTTTCAGGCTTCATTAATAGAGGTGCGGTTGAGAGATATCGCTTCAAATCCTGTAGGGCCGCTTCACGCTTCTCACCCCATTCGAATTTTTTGTTCTTCTTCAGGATATCATAAAAATCTTTGCATTTCTCTGAGGATCTCGAGATAAACCTGTTTAAAGCTGCTACTCGGCCTGTTAATCTTTGTACGTCCTTCATATTTGAGGGTGATTTTATATCCAGGATAGCTTTGATCTGCTCTGGGCTTGCTTCTATCCCCCTTTTTGTCACCATATATCCAAGAAACTTTCCTGCCCCCACTCCGAAATGGCATTTAGTAGGATTCAGCTTCATGTTGTATCGATCCAGGATATCAAATGCTCCCTTAATATCCTGGAGGTGATCCTCAGCCTTTTTAGATTTTTCCACCATATCATCGATATATACCTCCATGTTGTCCCCCAGTTTATCTTTGAACATCATGTTTACCAATCTTTGGTATGTTGCACCTGCATTTTTCAAACCAAAAGGCATAGCTGTATAACAATAAATACCCGTTGGTGTCATGAAGGCAGTATCCTCCTGGTCAGAAGGCTCCATTTGGATTTGTTGAAATCCTGAAGATGCGTCCATGAAGGTCAGCATTTCATGCCCGGCAGTGGCATCTACCATTGCATCAATGTGGGGAAGAGGAAATGGGTCTTTAGGACAAGCTTTGTTCAAGTCTGTGTAGTCCACACAAACTCTCCATTTCCCATTTTTCTTCTGTACTACAACCACGTTTGCTAGCCACCTTGGGAACTTAACCTCCCTGATCATTCTGGACTTCAATAATCTCTCAACTTCCTCCTGGATAATTGTGTTCCGCTCAGGAGCAAACTTCCTTCTTTTTTGCTGCACAGGCTTGAATGATTTATCAATTCCAAGCTTGTGAGTGATAATATCTTTGGATATGCCTGTCATATCCTCATGCTTCCATGCAAACGTAGACATCCTGCATTTCAAAAAGTTAATTAATTGTTCTTCAATACCCTGAGGGATATTGGTCCCTACGAGCACCGAAATATCGAGATTATCCTGGTCCAGGATAATTTTCTTCACATCCTGCTCCGGATCCTCCACTATATCCTGGGCCCGCGTCTTTAATTGCTATGCTGCACTAGGTTTGGTTGAGGATTTCATCGAGGATGAGTAACATTCTTTAGCCTCCTGCTGATCACTATCAACTTTGACCACTCCCCAAGGGGTAGGTATCTTGATGCATTGGTGATATGTTGACGGCACGGCCTTCATATCGTGAATCCACGGTCTTCCCAGTATGATGTTATAGCAGGATAGAGAATCCATCACACAGAAACGTTGTATCGAGTTGACTCCTTCAACGTATACTGGCAACTTTATCTCTCCCACTGTGTTTCTAGCCTCTCCACTGAATCCAACAAGCACGGTAGACTTTGAAGTGATATCCATCGGAGATACATTCATTCTTTTCAGAGTTTCTAGTTGGATTATGTTGACGGAGCTGCCATTATCAACCAGTATCCTGCGTACAAAATGGTTAGCTACATATAATGTTATTACCAGAGCATCATGGTGAGGATCCTGGACAGTATCCCTGTCATCAGCATCAAAAGTGATCACTTTGTCAGTTGTGAGGGTAGTCATTCTGACAGGTTTGTCTCCCCTTTCGGCCTTAGCTTCCTTTGCATGTATCTTTGTTGCCGAATACGAAGTTCCACAAATGTCGGATCCTCCCGAAATGAAGTTGATTATCTTGGCATCCGCAGGAGGTGGTGCTGCTCGTTCAGGATCCTTCTCAGTATCCTGACCCTTATTCTTCTTTCTTCCTAAGAGATCTTTCAGATATCCCTTGTTTAGAAGATAGCTTATTTCCTTCCTTAGAGCAATGCAATCCTCAGTTACATGTCCGAAATCTTCGTGGAAAGAACACCACTTTGACTTATCTTTCAGTCAGTCTTTTGTGGATTCTTTCGAGGCCACCTAGCCTTGTCTCCTAGACCCTGCATGGCATACATTAATTCAGGAATGTTAACAAAAAAGCAGTATTCAGACAACTCAGGATACTCTTCAGGATCCTCATCTTCGACAGCATTCACTCTCTTGTTTTCATTTCTACCATATGGCTTAGACCGATATGACTTGAATGAGGATTCTGACTTCCTGTTAGTTGATTCATAAGTGTTGGATGAGTTCATCCTTTCTTGCATCTTCTTATCATCTTCCAGACGGATATATCTCAAAGCCCTGTTACGAGCTTCGTCTAGATTCCTGCAGGGATTCATTACAAGATCCTGATAAAACTGAGAATCCTTTTGTAATCCCATCTTAAAAGCTTGCACAGCTGTTGCAACATCAAGATGTGGGATATCCAAGGATTCTCGACTAAATTTGTTCACATAATCCCTCAAGGATTCCTGAGGCCTTTGAGTTATCCTGTAAAGATCACTGGTTAGCTTCTCAAAACTCCGACTGCAAGAAAATTGACTGTTAAATAAATTAACCAAATGAGCAAACGAAGTAATCGAATGAGGAGGAACGTTTAACAGCCATTTTAAGGCTGATCCTGTTAGAGTAGAACCAAATCCCTTGCACAAGCATGCTCCCTTGAGCTCCGGAGGGATAGGGTTAATCTCCATTCTTTCCCTATACTGAGCAATATGTTCTTCAGGATCCGTAGTCCCATCATAAAGCTTCATGTTGGGGGTTTGGAATCTCTTTGGGATCTCAGCATCACAGATAGGATATGCAAAACGAGATATCTTGTGGCTGTCTTGGGACACTTCCGGGATCGACTGGACCACCCCAGGTACACTAGATATCATGTCCATCAACTTCTGAAGTTCCCTAGTAAGTGCTGATGTTACACCTGTATCCTGCAAAGATCCACTATTGTTAGTAGCATGAGTATTATTATTATTTGACACGTTACCCGTTGGAGGATTTTGCCCATATCCTGAAGCATATCCTGAGCTCCTCATGGTTGACATCCTGACCGAGGAGGGTATTTCAGGAGTATGATTCTGAGGAACGCTGGGCATAATATTCCCCCTGTTATCCTCAGTATACACAGCTGAACTAAAGTTCAACGTTCTGGGATGCAATGGAGTGACATTATCCTCAGCAGATCTGCTCGGGCCAGACTTCAGGAGTTGTATTTCCCTTAAAAGCATTTGGTTTGTTTCCTGTTGTTGCCTCATTTGTTCCTGCACACTTCCAAATAAAGTGAGAATTTCATCATTAGAAGCTAGAACAGGAGCAGACTCCTGAACACTGCGAGTAGGGATGATATCCTGAGGTCGTGAAGAGGCTGGCGTCCTTGGAGGAGGTGGTGGAAGCACCGAACCAGTAGTAGCAGAGGTCATAGCAGACACAGTAGAGGAACTCATGTTTGATCTTGAGGCCATTATGGACAATTTGGCAAAAGGTTTTGAAAATAGAAAGCCGATTAGCGATTTCACAAAAAAATTTAGTAAAGAGAGCACCACTTGCCCCACGGTGGGCGCCAAATTGTTTTGGTCAAAAATTACCGAAGCAATTAAGTGATCAAATTAGTAAAGTGAGGTAGTGTGCTAGAAAGTGTGTTTGAAAATATGCTTGTTGTGTTAATTAGGAAATCAGTATTCAGGATACGGCTCAGGATATTGAGCTGTATCTATGATCAAACAATGAGCAAAAGTAAAGTAAACGACACGAGATGTACGAGGAAAGCCCTTGATCAATCTAGATCGCCAACATAAAACCTCGGGAGCTGACAATCGCAGCTGCCTTGTTCTTCTTATTACTTCAAACGTCAGGATACAGTGCAGGATGTGGTGCGGATCGACTACGTGTTACAATGAAATTTGAATACAAGTGTGGTGTTTGCAATGAGCTAGAGAGTGAAAGTGTTCGAGAGTGTTAGTGAAAAAATTGTGTGTTCTAAACTGACCCGCCCCCATCTATTTATAGTAAAGATAAAATAACAAACTACCCTAAACTTCCGGGATCCATCGAATATTCCTTCATCGAACGTTGTAGACCTGGTCTTTCGGGCTCAACGTCTTTCCTTCAACAAACTCGCCCGAGTCTTGAGGAGAAGAAGTCCACTTGACCGTTAGCAAGTCTCAGCCTTTAACCTGCACGTGGTTAATTCAATAAACCAGAGGATATCGCCCAAGATGTTAGCAATATCCTCTTCCAGCATCCTGGTCACAAATAAACAAACAAAGGCAGGATATTGGTCAGGATATGTATGCAAAGAAAATGACCCCTAACAGTTAATTCAATAAACCTCAGGATACCACCCAAGATGTTAGCAATATCCACTTCCAGCATCCTGGTCACAAATAAACAAATAAAGGCAGGATATTGGTCAGGATATGTATGCTTAGAAAATGAGCCATAACAATTGTCCCCAAATATATCGGTTGGGATACCAATCCAACGGATATATTTCAAAAGTTTCACCTCATAACTTAAGGCAATTAATACGACTAGACCCTTGAAATGACAGCGGTGCAACTTCTAAAGCATTATTTACTCTTTACCCCCCTATATTCATCCTATATTAACCGAGGGACTCCTTATCACGGTTATCCTTATCTTCAAGCGGACATCAGGTATTTTCCTTTCTATCCTTCTTTCTTGAATCTCTCTTAGTTCGCTCAATACTTTTCATGGCACCACGAACGAAATCCCGATCGGACCGACCGGCCTCTGCCCTCGTAAGTCAAAATTTCATTGTTGATCCAGCAAAGGAGATCTGCTGCTTCAACAATGCCGACATCGCTGCTCTTAAAGATTCCGGTGCCTTTCCCACCGGAACAGTCTTTCGCCCTTTCGACCGGGAAGCCCGATCGGACGCGTCATCCGACGAGTGGGTTTGTTTTTTCGCTTATCCTTTCTCTCTTGGACTCCGGTACCCATTTCCACCCTTTATCTCTAGCTTTTTCGACCTCACCGGCCTTAGTTATGCCCAAGTTATGCCAATGGTCTGGCGAGTCTTGATAGTGATGGATCAAATCAAATCTCGTCATTTTCCTAACCTACTTGTTGAGGACCTCCCTATAGCATACCGGTTGAGATCCCACGGCAATCACCGTTTTCTTCTATTTTCTACCTCCAAGAACCCTCTGGTTCTTAAAGCCACCAAGAACGAGGATCGATGGCGACGAAAATTCTTTTTCGTAAAAAGAGACTCTATTGATAAGGGTTTCGATCTACCGGTTAAATGGTTAACCAAGGGTAGGATTTAGGGTTTTAGGAATATCCCCCATTATATCTTCAAACTGTATCCTGGACTTATATCCTGATATTTTTATGCAGCAAATTTCAGAGATTTAGTGCCTCCCAGTGCAGAATCCGAATACAAGATCAAGGAAATCTACCGTCTCCCTGCCAGTGAAAGAACTTTCTCCCTGTCTCTTACAGATTCAAGCCAGAAATCAAGCTCAGAAATGTCTGGTAAGCACATTCTCAACATATATTAATTACTTTTCAAAAGTATGATGAGTTTAAGAACATCTTCCCTTGTGTAGTACCAGTCGTCAACCTTGAAGGTTTTGAACTTGACGAGTTGGATTGCTACTCCAGCCTTGAACCCATCAAACAAGAATCCAAGCCAAAGCCGTCTGCTACACCAAAGCCTACCTCCTCGAAGACTGTTTCTGCTCCCAAAGGCCCTCCGGCATCCAGGACCCGGGCATCCAGCTCTCGGAAGAGAAAGGAGACGGACTCCCCAGCTGTTTCTGAAACATTCTCTCTCGAGAATCATGGGTTCAACGAAGCCACCTCATTCCTCAAACAGGTAGAATTTTCTTTTCGATATCCTGCACAAGTATGTTAGCCCTTATCCTGCTTATTTTTTTTTACATCAATACCTGTGTCTTTATCGATAGGGTCTGGATCGCCTTATGTACTTGTATGAAGACGCTAGCGGGCTTAACAAGATGTTGGAGATCAAGCTGGAGAAAGCTGAGGCCACCATAGCTGACCAAGGAACCATTGCAGCTGCTAAATCCTAGCATTATGAAGACAAATACAAGGCAATGATCCGGGATCACCAGGCTACTCTCCACAAAGCCAACGAGGATGCTCAAGCCAAACTAGATGCCGCCCTTCTCTAATACCAGCAGAATATGAGCTCATATCGGGATAGCCTCAAAGCATCCGTGGTCGTCTCTCTTCTCCAAGCCAGGATAAGGATGGCTTATGAGGCCATGGATTTGGGTTTTGAATGCCCCTCCTGGAATGTAAAGGCTTGGGAGGAGAAACTACAGGGCCTCAGAGGTCATCCCGTTGCTCATCCTACAAAACATACTGGTGAAGAGCCTTCTAAGGCGGCAGAGGAAGCGGCCAATGCTGGTGATGATGCCGAGAAGAATCCTGAGGCTGATGCTGGTGCGAACGCTGGGAAGGAGGTTGCTGTTCAAGAGGGTGCTGCCCCTTAGGCAGCGGAGTGGGCGATGATGGATATACGTGCCAAGGCCGGAGCCCACTTTTAAATTTCATGGTTGTGATTGCATAAACAATTTACTTTTCCTGTCTTCGAACAATTTACATTTCCTGCACTAGAACAATGTGATGACCAAAGGTGGATGGGTCCTAGGTTTTAGGACGAAGCCCTTGGTCATCAATTAGTATAACTTGTTTTGAATGTGATAACGGTTGTAGGTGGACAGATCCTGTTTTGAGATATATCCTGCAACCGTTACACAAGTATGGTAAAAACTAATTGTGCTTTTGGCGGATGGACCTCGGTTTGAGGTGAAACCAAAAGCACAACTTTTGACTTGTTAATAATATAACTATCTTTTGACTTATTCACTATTGCCTTGCATTACTTAGCGTAACTCTTAGCTTTGTAAAAATTTTGTATTATTATCTTGTGAAAATATCCTGATCAATATGCTCAACGATATATTGTAAAAACTTCTTATTAGATAGAACTTCCAAACATTCCTTCAACTTTGTAGAAAGTTTTTTGAAAAACAATCTATTTTTCCAAAACCAGTTTATGATAATACTTAAACGATCAAAGTGCCAAACTAATACTAGTTTCAAATACCTTAATCAAATATCCTGAAAAGGACTTTGAGAATATATCAGGATTCTTAACATAATGTTACTAACAACTTAGACGATGTTTACAAAGGAAATATCATACCTGGAGTAGTATATAACCCTATTACCAAGCCTCAATCCTTTTGCAACTTGTTCAATGAGGATGTCCCCTGTGCGAGGTACTTAGTGTATTAGTTCCGAGCCTTATCCTTTTAACTTTACATCACCATCTTGGCAGGGATGTCCCCTGTATACAATGACTTCAAATACTTTAGAAATCTACTGAATGTCAGTTTCCATTGTATAGGCAATTTTTTACGTCCCAAGGGTAAAACCCAAGGATGTACTGGAGATAAATCCCTTGTATCCTGGGGAAAATCCCAAATTTTCATGCGCTACAGGCGGGAGTGTATAAACTCCAAGACTTAGAAAGGTGAAAACCTTTAAACCTTAGAGAGTATGAAAATACCCTTTCGTGAGAGAGGGTGATCAATCCTCATATACCTTTAGAATTCAGTGTCACACCCCGACCGCGTAAAACAACAAATCGCGGCGGAAACATCGGGGCGTGTTGTAACAGAATTAATGTTTCATAACCATGGATACCAACAGTGTTTCGTTTTATTAAACATTGAATAATTACATCGTCTGGAAATCTAAATACACAAATTAGACATAGTCTATCATTATTATTGAGTCACTAAGGCCTTGTCCAGTCCTATGTGAGCATGCATCTTATCAATCGATATCATCCAACAATACCTGAAACATATGTGAAAACGAGGTCAGCAAAGAAATGCTGGCGAGTACATAGGTTTTGTGAAAATAAGATTCATGACTTCTGTTTAAGAAAATGTTTAGTCATGAACCTTGTAATTTGCTTTGTCTTTGTAAATCATTTGAAAAATAATAAGTTTAGGTGATATGTATAAATAAGAGAATAATGCATGATTAAATGAATAACCATGTAAAATGAGTTTGTATAAGATAAGTTGTTTGTAAATAAATGTCTTGTGAAAAGTATGTTACTTGTATAAAATGTTCTATGTCTCAAACTAAAATGATTCAAATAACGCTACAATATGTAATACCATACAAACACTTATATATAGGAAGTACCAACGGCGTATCCACCATGCTTGTATCATATTACACACGCATCGTTACTTAATCACATACTCAAACCAAACCAACAATGTAAAATGTTCATGTCTAATGTAAATCATGTAATGTATAACCAATGTCAAAAGTGTTTGTGTCAAATGTAAACCATGTAATGTGTAACCAAAATGATATGTATGGCTAGTGAAATGCATCAACTAAACCATAGGTGAAACGCACAAAACAAAGTATTGAAGTAAAACTTGGTTTAAATCAATACTATGTTTCATGGAAATGCATGATCTAATGTAAATCATGTCCAAAAACATCTTGTTTTAATTGTGAAACTACTTTATGGTCGATTCTCTAATAACATTCAAACCTTCTTGACGCGTTCCTCGCTCCATCTCGCTCTCGCTCTCGTTCTTAACAAACCCTTACCAAAGGATAAGTTAATAATTACAGATTCAGTCGCTACCCACAACCCCCACACATAACAATGGGTGCAGTAAATAACGGGATTTGTCAGATCCTATGGTACCATAACCTAATACTGGTCGGCTTGATCATTGCTAATGAATGTCATCGGTTATGTAAACTACAACCAACAAGTTTGTTCACTTTTTGAAATTGTTATTAGTTTTTGAAATCATTATATTCGTTCTTGAAATCATTGTTAGCGTTCTTGAAATAATTGTTATTGTTCTTGAAACCACATTGTAATTGTCCTTGAAATTATTGTAATCGTTCTTGAAACCACATTGTAATTGTTATTGAAATCATTGATAAAGCATTTAGCACATATGAGTCACCCCAAAACAGTTGAAAACAGTAAAAGAGGGGAATAATGTACTCGCCTGAGAATGCTTGGAGGTCTTGAACAACAACCAAACAAAGCTAGAGAGAGCACGGAATCAGTCGGCAATCTAAAACTATATAAATAAACCGGACTTAAATCGGGAGATCGGATAGAATGAGGCTTGGTAAACCAAATGAGTATTGGAACTCATATGATATGGTTTAACAAGGCCTACATACTACATTGAGACTAACCTAAGTGCTTTCGACCCATCGCGACCCATTAAGGTAGCTTATGCTACTTTAACGCGTCGTGCGCGTGAAACGCGTTCGGACCGTCTAACTAGTCCTATGACAAGTGTTATATGCCTAAACATGTTACAAAATCAGTTATGTGACAAAAGTTTAGGTTACATATGCTTAATTACCAATTTTACATGAAAAGGGTATTCTGGTAATTTACCTAAGGCATATAAACTACCTATCATACAACTACTTAAACGATGTGACCATAGGGTATAACCTCGGAAGGTTATTCCCTATATACTATGGTCACCTAAAGTGTTTGGTCGGATCCTAATGATCGACCAAATGGGTCGGGTTCGAGGTATAAGCGATTTATTAGATCGCTTACCCTATGACCCTAGACAACGTGGTAATCAGTAGGCATAGTCCCAAGGGACTATAACCAACGTGATTACACTCACGTTGCGAAGTTCAAACGAACTTCGCATTGACCATAACTGGTCAATGTAGAAAGTCAAACAAAGTTTGACTTTCAGACTCGAAAGACTCGAAAAGCAATAAAAGAACGAAAGAATACTTACGAAGGGTCCCCGAATGCTAATCTCGATCCAAGAATCTCAGGTATGAAACAATGGTTTCAACTTAGAGTTCCTAAGATCAAGATTCTAGTGATTTTAGCAATGGGGGTGGATGGGTATTTATAGGAATACCCGAACCGTTAAGATCGCTTGTCGAATATCGTGCCTTAATCGTATCCGTACAAGTGTCGGAAAGTTATGGTGCCTAAAATCCATCCTTATCAGCTGACTAAGCATGTTAGAATGTGTGGTTGTGAATTAAACAGCTGTTTATACATCGAATCTGGTCCCGAAAGTGCAAAACTGAGTTTTCTGTCCAGTTAAGGCACTCGCGTAGCGCGACTGCATAGGCCCTTAGGGCTCGCGCTACGCCACTGCCCCTATGTTTCAGAAATGTTTCAAAATTGGCAGAAATGGTCCCTGCACGTGTTTAAGCCCTTTTTCGATGCGATTGAACCCCGTTAACCTCATTTTAAGGCTCTAAAATGAAGTTAAAGTATAGGGAACTCAAAACATGCTCAAAAATATGCCGGAGGTTGGTTCGTTTAGCCGTACGAACGCGATGTTCGCTTAATTACGACGGAATGCGCATAAGCGCGAAAAACGATCCAAATGACGCGACGAATGGATTTTTATTATGGCGAACACTAAAATAAAATATTTTAGTGCTTACATAAATTTTTGGATGTCCAGATGTATTTAGAACGTAAGTTATGCGCGAAAATGCAAACTTGTGCACGTTTTGACACTTTTAGTCCCTGAATGACCCAAAAGTTTATTTTAGCACACCGAACACCTCAAAGCCTATTTCTAAGCTATATAAAGGATATTTATGGTATGTTTAACTTATGGCCACGTTCCGTAATGTCTGTTACAGCTCAAATTGGCATACTTTCGCAGTTTGTCAACTTTAGTCCCTGTAAGCGATTTAACTTGATTTTGCCATACCCAAGCCTTCAAAACTTATTTCTAAGTTATGTAAAGGTTATTTAAGGTATGTTAAGCCTATGTCACTATTCTGGAGTGTTTGTTGCATTAAACTGGTTATATTTACGCATCAGTGCGCGTATAACCTTCCAGAAAGCGATTTAGAGTTTGAAATTGAACAAGAATTGATATGTGCAAATGATACACATATTTTTACAAATCCCAAGTATGAAATATAATATTTCATTGGTTTGGTATTTGTTTGATGGCCGTGGAGGCACAGGTGGGACAGTCTCCCCTACTTTAGGAAATTTCGTCCCGAAATTTATTTAGAGGAAACTTGTGAGAGCTTGGAAACATGAAGTTGAAAAGATCGAACAATATTGATTAGGGTTCTGAACTTCTAGTAACCTTTAATAACATCATGATTGCAATGTAAGAGGGATACTTATATATAAGTATATGAAGCGTCATTGGTGCGTCCACCGTACCTCCATTACATCGTTCTCATTTTGTTATTGTTGCCACTATCGGTTCTTACACATAATAAATCTTACTGTGATTACCGTGCACTGAATCTCACAACTATGTACGCGTCCATAATTAGACAATTCCTTGCACAGTTCACACAGTCTATTTTATAATATGTAGGGTAAAACCAAATGAACAATCCTGTGATGAGTGTGACTAGACCGCCATAGAGTCCTTTTAATTAAATCAATAAATGATCTAAATAGACTATCAAGGAGTCTGTTCAGCTACATCACTAGATGTCGTTCTTTAACCAAATTGTGAATCAATCTTTTTGACTAGACCACTTAAGGTCTCTTAAGAATCATGGAGTGGTACTATATAATCCAAGGGTCTTAACTACCACGTAGAAGCCCATAAGGATTTAAGGTAGTACCTTTTGAATATCCTACTACGAATCCCTCATATGAAGATATAAAAGATTCTATGAGGATTTGAAAATCGGATCACACAAAAATCATAGAGGAGAACATATAAACACATATCACATAACCACAAAATTGTTCGTTAATTTGTCTTGTAAATTGCGTACATGCATTTAAAGCACACTTGGAATCCATTCCGTGGATTTCATTTGGTACTTTAAACGTTATCAAGAATCCAACTATAAAGATAGAAAGATTCAAAAAGAAAATTCGATTTCGATTACTAGGAACCGAAGTGTTCGAATTAAGGTACATAAGGAATCCAATTAAGGACTCTGATTTGAACGATAATCATCCACAAGGATCTAATTGTAAAGATAAAAAGATCCCATATGAATTTTAGAAGTTGAAGATGTTTTGAAACCATGCACAGGATGTGCTTAGGTCAAAACATCATGTAAAATGCTTATGAAGTTGAGATGCTTGATATGTCAAGGAGACATATGAAGCAGAATTTTGAAGGTTAAGTCAATGTATGAGGAAAATATTTTTTTTGAAAACTATGCATGGGGTTCTTTTAAGAAAAATGTGTTTAACGTTTTTGAAACCTTATATATAATACTTTTTGAAATCATAAAGTAGGTGTATTAGGTAGATACATTAAAAAAAATGTTTTAAAATCATGCGAGATGAATTTTGAAATTATGTATAAGGTTTTTGAAAGACATGAATGATGCTTTTCGAAATCATGCACTTGATCAGAAAATGTATTGTGTTAATATTGTCTTCAGACTAGATGAAATATTTTGAAATTAGAAAGGTTGGTTTTGATAACATGGCCAATGTTTTTTTAATATAACATAGACAATGCATCTAGAAAAATTGTTTTCAAACTATATGAAATGTTTTGAGATCATGAAGATTGTTTTGAAATACTGGTACTGTGTATGTTGAAAAATCAAAACGTAATGGGTATGAGATTTGAAAATACCCTTAGTTATCTAACCAAGGATTTAAAGGCACAGATGTGCGAGAAGCACGATTACTCATAATGTCACTTAATTTTCTGTACTTTGTTTCTTAGAGTGAAACGAGTACTTAAAATTTTCGAGGGAATCATGAGTAATCATTTGAAAGAGAGAAATCACAAGAGTAGTTTGTAAGGTACATAGTTCCTTGATGTAGGTATCATAGGAAAAGCCATACACACCTAGCAGGGGGTTGAGCTGGTTGGTTGGGGACTGCTTTACCGTTGTGAGCGACCATGGCGAAGTTCTGAGAAGCCTTTCGCTTCTTTGACTTCTTAGGGGATCGTTCATCCATGGTCTTTGATTCCTCGATTAGTTTCTTGTCTGGTGGTGCTATCACCTGACTAGGTCCTGCCTGTCTTGGTGACTCTTGAGTGGCTTCATCCTGGAGACGGTACATGGCAGTAGCTAATTCAACAGTCTTCAGGACTACTTCTCCTATTTGCTGAGTGAATTTGGCAGTCTGCTTGGATATCTGGGCATCATCGTGATGAAGAGACATTCTTGAAGAAAAAGAAAGGCATAGGGAGAAACAGGTGAAAGATTATTGGACAATCAAAACAGAATGATAACGCATGAAGATTGCGATCATTTGTTTGTTACCTAAGGCAAACAAATGAGACGGTGACTGATCAAAGTAAATGGGTCAAAAATAATGTATCGCGAAGACATGCTCGCCTATAAGTGAACACTCATCCCAAGAATTCCCAGGTAAGCACAACTGGTCTCGCGTCTGATGAGATGTATACGAAGTGCTTGCCTAGACAGAAAACCCAGAATACAGGCATTCACCCTTCCAGTTTGCACGTGTTCACATTATTTAAAACCCAAAACCTTGACGAAGTTTTGAAAACTCAAAGAGGTTCAAAACCATATAATAGAGAGTTCAAAACCTTACAATAGAGGGTTCAAAACCTAGTAATCAATCATCCTAGAACAGATGATTAGTTTTCAAAGCGGTTTTGAAATTTATGTTCTTGTTGTGGTCGTCGCCTAAGGATAGGTGACGGTATTGTTTTATGACTAAACGCAAGTAAACTCACGTTAGGGTCCTAAGAAGGTTATAGACTAGGTCAAAGCATTACTAATTACTAATAACCTAATTCCCTATAACCATTGGCTCTGATACCATCTTTTCTGTCACACCCCGACCGCGTAAAACAACAAATCGCGGCGGAAACATCGGGACGTGTTGTAACAGAATTAATGTTTCATAACCATGGATACCAACAGTGTTTCGTTTTATTAAACATTGAATAATTACATCGTCTGGAAATCTAAATACACAAATTAGACATAGTCTATCATTATTATTGAGTCACTAAGGCCTTGTCCAGTCCTATGTGAGCATGCATCTTATCAATCGATATCATCCAACAATACCTGAAACATATGTGAAAACGAGGTCAGCAAAGAAATGCTGGCGAGTACATAGGTTTTGTGAAAATAAGATTCATGACTTCTGTTTAAGAAAATGTTTAGTCATGAACCTTGTAATTTGCTTTGTCTTTGTAAATCATTTGAAAAATAATAAGTTTAGGTGATATGTATAAATAAGAGAATAATGCATGATTAAATGAATAACCATGTAAAATGAGTTTGTATAAGATAAGTTGTTTGTAAATAAATGTCTTGTGAAAAGTATGTTACTTGTATAAAATGTTCTATGTCTCAAACTAAAATGATTCAAATAACGCTACAATATGTAATACCATACAAACACTTATATATAGGAAGTACCAACGGCGTATCCACCATGCTTGTATCATATTACACACGCATCGTTACTTAATCACATACTCAAACCAAACCAACAATGTAAAATGTTCATGTCTAATGTAAATCATGTAATGTATAACCAATGTCAAAAGTGTTTGTGTCAAATGTAAACCATGTAATGTGTAACCAAAATGATATGTATGGCTAGTGAAATGCATCAACTAAACCATAGGTGAAACGCACAAAACAAAGTATTGAAGTAAAACTTGGTTTAAATCAATACTATGTTTCGTGGAAATGCATGATCTAATGTAAATCATGTCCAAAAACATCTTGTTTTAATTGTGAAACTACTTTATGGTCGATTCTCTAATAACATTCAAACCTTCTTGACGCGTTCCTCGCTCCATCTCGCTCTCGCTCTCGTTCTTAACAAACCCTTACCAAAGGATAAGTTAATAATTACAGATTCAGTCGCTACCCACAACCCCCACACATAACAATGGGTGCAGTAAATAACGGGATTTGTCAGATCCTATGGTACCATAACCTAATACTGGTCGGCTTGATCATTGCTAATGAATGTCATCGGTTATGTAAACTACAACCAACAAGTTTGTTCACTTTTTGAAATTGTTATTAGTTTTTGAAATCATTATATTCGTTCTTGAAATCATTGTTAGCGTTCTTGAAATAATTGTTATTGTTCTTGAAACCACATTGTAATTGTCCTTGAAATTATTGTAATCGTTCTTGAAACCACATTGTAATTGTTATTGAAATCATTGATAAAGCATTTAGCACATATGAGTCACCCCAAAACAGTTGAAAACAGTAAAAGAGGGGAATAATGTACTCGCCTGAGAATGCTTGGAGGTCTTGAACAACAACCAAACAAAGCTAGAGAGAGCACGGAATCAGTCGGCAATCTAAAACTATATAAATAAACCGGACTTAAATCGGGAGATCGGATAGAATGAGGCTTGGTAAACCAAATGAGTATTGGAACTCATATGATATGGTTTAACAAGGCCTACATACTACATTGAGACTAACCTAAGTGCTTTCGACCCATCGCGACCCATTAAGGTAGCTTATGCTACTTTAACGCGTCGTGCGCGTGAAACGCGTTCGGACCGTCTAACTAGTCCTATGACAAGTGTTATATGCCTAAACATGTTACAAAATCAGTTATGTGACAAAAGTTTAGGTTACATATGCTTAATTACCAATTTTACATGAAAAGGGTATTCTGGTAATTTACCTAAGGCATATAAACTACCTATCATACAACTACTTAAACGATGTGACCATAGGGTATAACCTCGGAAGGTTATTCCCTATATACTATGGTCACCTAAAGTGTTTGGTCGGATCCTAATGATCGACCAAATGGGTCGGGTTCGAGGTATAAGCGATTTATTAGATCGCTTACCCTACGACCCTAGACAACGTGGTAATCAGTAGGCATAGTCCCAAGGGACTATAACCAACGTGATTACACTCACGTTGCGAAGTTCAAACGAACTTCGCATTGACCATAACTGGTCAATGTAGAAAGTCAAACAAAGTTTGACTTTCAGACTCGAAAGACTCGAAAAGCAATAAAAGAACGAAAGAATACTTACGAAGGGTCCCCGAATGCTAATCTCGATCCAAGAATCTCAGGTATGAAACAATGGTTTCAACTTAGAGTTCCTAAGATCAAGATTCTAGTGATTTTAGCAATGGGGGTGGATGGGTATTTATAGGAATACCCGAACCGTTAAGATCGCTTGTCGAATATCGTGCCTTAATCGTATCCGTACAAGTGTCGGAAAGTTATGGTGCCTAAAATCCATCCTTATCAGCTGACTAAGCATGTTAGAATGTGTGGTTGTGAATTAAACAGCTGTTTATACATCGAATCTGGTCCCGAAAGTGCAAAACTGAGTTTTCTGTCCAGTTAAGGCACTCGCGTAGCGCGACTGCATAGGCCCTTAGGGCTCGCGCTACGCCACTGCCCCTATGTTTCAGAAATGTTTCAAAATTGGCAGAAATGGTCCCTGCACGTGTTTAAGCCCTTTTTCGATGCGTTTGAACCCCGTTAACCTCATTTTAAGGCTCTAAAATGAAGTTAAAGTATAGGGAACTCAAAACATGCTCAAAAATATGCCGGAGGTTGGTTCGTTTAGCCGTACGAACGCGATGTTCGCTTAATTACGACGGAATGCGCATAAGCGCGAAAAACGATCCAAATGACGCGACGAATGGATTTTTATTATGGCGAACACTAAAATAAAATATTTTAGTGCTTACATAAATTTTTGGATGTCCAGATGTATTTAGAACGTAAGTTATGCGCGAAAATGCAAACTTGTGCACGTTTTGACACTTTTAGTCCCTGAATGACCCAAAAGTTTATTTTAGCACACCGAACACCTCAAAGCCTATTTCTAAGCTATATAAAGGATATTTATGGTATGTTTAACTTATGGCCACGTTCCGGAATGTCTGTTACAGCTCAAATTGGCATACTTTCGCAGTTTGTCAACTTTAGTCCCTGTAAGCGATTTAACTTGATTTTGCCATACCCAAGCCTTCAAAACTTATTTCTAAGTTATGTAAAGGTTATTTAAGGTATGTTAAGCCTATGTCACTATTCTGGAGTGTTTGTTGCATTAAACTGGTTATATTTACGCATCAGTGCGCGTATAACCTTCCAGAAAGCGATTTAGAGTTTGAAATTGAACAAGAATTGATATGTGCAAATGATACACATATTTTTACAAATCCCAAGTATGAAATATAATATTTCATTGGTTTGGTATTTGTTTGATGGCCGTGGAGGCACAGGTGTTACATTCAGGATATAGCCAACAGTAACGAAATTGTCAGCCACTTTTACATGGACTGCTCCCGCCACCTTGAACTATCCCTGAATAACTTGCAATCCAGGCGGGGTGTTTAAACCAAATCCGGAAGAAAGGTGAATACCTTTAAACCTGTGAAGGGATCAGTATCCCTTAAACATGAGAGAGGGGGCCAATCCTCTAATCTTTCGAGTTATCCCGAGTACATATCCTGGAGCTATATCCTGAAACATATCCTGCAAAACAATTGTAAACTAAGGTGGGTGTTAGCTTGGCTAACACCCCTCCAATGCTTAAGTCAGTATTGGGTTACAAAGAACAAATTAAACCAAACATATTTAAAAAAGGTAGAATTCATACCATCCTGAGTTAGAAATTAAATTCTAAACTCCCTTGAAATAGAGCTTAAGGTGTATAGCATTCCAAGACCTCGGTAGCATATCCCCCTCCATATTCTTGAGTCTGTATGCTCCTTTCCCTGCTTCTGATTCAACTTCATATGGTCCTTCCCATTTTGGAGCTAACTTGCCATCGGCAGGATTAGTAGTATTCTGAAAAGCCTTTCTTAGCACCCAATCTCCAACCTTAAATCTTCTGGTCCTAATATTCTTGTTATATGCCCTGGATATTCTCTGTTGATATGCTGCCATCCTTAGCCTTGCCGCATCTCTCTTCTCATCTATAGTGTCTAAATCCTGACTCAAGGCTTCAGGATTCTGCTCAGGATCACTTAGGGAAGATCTTGCAGTAGGTATTGTCATTTCCGTTGGAATCATTGCTTCTGCTCCAAATACCAAGGAAAATGGGGTTTGGCCTGTTGCATTCTTTACCGTTGTCCTATCAGCCCATAAAACAAAGGGTAATTCTTCTGCCCATCTTCCTTTTTTGGCTCCGAGTCTTTTCTTTAAGTTATTGACAATTATCTTGTTTGAGGATTCTGCTTGTCCATTCGCTTGAGGATGTACTGGAGTAGATGTTATCATTTTGATTCCCCAACTCTTGCAAAAGTCGGTAGTTCTCCTGCTTATAAACTGAGAACCATTGTCACAGATTATCTCGGCTGGTACTCCGAATCTGGTCAGGATATTCCTCTTTATGAAGGATACTACTTCTTGGTCTCTAACTTGAACAAATGCTTCAACTTCAACCCACTTAGAGAAATAATCCGTCATTGCTAGCATAAAGACTTTTCCTCCCGGAGCTTTTGGTAGCTTTCCCACTATATCCATACCCCACTTCATAAATGGCCAAAGGGAAACAATAGGGTATAATGGTTTAGCAGGTTGATGCAGTATGTTACTATGTCTTTGACATGGGTCCCATCTTCGAGCATATTCTGCGGCATCCTTTCTCATTGTTGGCCAATAATATCCTGTCCTTAATACTTTTGAGAATAACGACCTGCCCCCAGCATGATTACCACAATCCCCTTCATGTATATCCTGAAGTACTTATTTGGCTTCAGGATCCTCCAAGCACCTCAAATACGGTCCTGCAAGAGATTTCTTGTATAAAATATGATTTATAATAGTAAATTGTGATACCTTCATCCTAAATTCCTTAGGATTTGCATTTCCAGGGACGTGTCCTTCTTTGAGATATCTCATGATTGGAGCCGTCCAGGATTTAGGATCCTCTTCAGGATGCTCTGCTCCAGGATCCTGAATACCCGCTACTTCTTTATCCTGAGGATTTGTTGCAGGATATAAGACATGTAATATTGGTATTTGGGTCCCTTCAGGTATCCTGATCGATGATCCCAAATTTGCTAAGGCATCTGCTTCAGCATTATCTTCCCTTGGTACCTATTTAAGTATAAAAACATCGAAATATCCTGCTAATTTTTTAAGAATATCGAGATATTCGATTAATTTCTCACCCTTAACTGCATAGGATCCATTAAATGGTTAGTAATTAACAAAGAGTCAACATATACATGCAAATTTTTGATACTCATACTCTTAGCCAATTCTAATCCTGCAATTAAAGCTTCATATTCTGCCTCATTGTTAGTAGCAGGAAATTCACACCTAATTTCCTGGGGTAATATGTCCCCCTGTGGCGATTTTAGTAGTATTCCTAATCCTACTCCTCTTACATTAGATGCACCGTCAGTATATAATGTCCAGGATCCTGAGGATTCTCCTAACTGTTGAACTTCTAGATCTACCTCGTCCTGAATGTCACTACTAAAGTCAGCCTCAAAGTCAGCTAAAGCCTGAGATTTTATGGCATTTCTAGGTTCATATACTAAATCATAAGCACTTAACTTTACTGACCACTTGGCCATCCTGCCCGACATTTCTGGTCTCCTAAGCACATTTTTGACAGGATAATTTGTTTTAACATGTATCCTATGTGTCTCGAAATAATGTCTAAGCTTTGTTGATGCCATGACTAATGCTAGTATTAATTTTTCTAAGTGAGAGTACCTAGTTTCAGCATCTAATAAACTTTTACTAACATAATAAACAGGATATTGCTGACCTTCATGATCTTTTATGAGAACGGCACTTACAGCACTCCCTGATACAGCAAGGTACAGGGATAGTGGTTCACCATTTTCAGGCTTCATCAATAGAGGTGCGGTTGAGAGATATCGTTTCAAATCCTGCAAGGCTGCTTCATGCTTCTCCCCCCATTCGAATCTTTTATTCTTCTTCAGGATATCATAAAAATCTTTGCACTTCTCTGAGGATCTCGAGATAAACCTGTTTAAAGCTGCTACTCGCCCTGTCAATCTTTGCACGTCCTTCATATTTGAGGGTGATTTTATATCCAGGATAGCTTTGATCTGCTCTGGGCTTGCTTCTATCCCCCTTTTTGTCACCATATATCCAAGAAACTTTCCTGCCCCCACTCCGAAATGGCATTTAGCAGGATTCAGCTTCATGTTGTATTGATCCAAGATATCAAATGCTCCCTTGATATCCTGGAGGTGATCCTCAGCCTTTTTAGATTTCACCACCATATCATCGATATATACCTCCATGGTGTCCCCCAGTTTGTCTTTGAACATCATGTTTACCAATCTTTGGTATGTTGCACCTGCATTTTTCAAACCAAAAGGCATAGCTGTATAACAATAAATACCTGTTGGTGTCATGAAGGCAGTATCCTCCTGGTCAGAAGGATCCATTTGGATCTGTTGAAATCCTGAGGATGCGTCCATGAAGGTCAACATTTCATGCCCGGCAGTGGCATCTACCATTGCATCAATGTGGGGAAGAGGAAATGGGTCTTTAGGACAAGCTTTGTTCAAGTCTGTGTAGTCTACACAAACTCTCCATTTTCCATTTTTCTTTTGTACTACAACCACGTTTGCTAGCCATCTTGGGAACTTAATCTCTCTGATCATTCTGGACTTTAATAATCTTTCAACTTCCTCCTGGATAATCGTGTTCCGCTCAGGAGCAAACTTCCTTCTTTTTTGTTGCACAGGCTTGAATGATTTATCAATTCCAAGCTTGTGAGTGATAATATCTTTGGATATGCCTGTCATATCCTCATGCTTTCATGCAAACGTTGACATCCTGCATTTCAAAAAGTTAATTAATTGTTCCTCAATATCCTGAGGGATATTGGTCCCTACTAGCACCGAAATATCGGGATTATCCTGGTCCAGGATAATTTTCTTGACATCTTGCTCCGGATCCTCCATGATATCCTGGGCCCGCGTCTTTAATTGCTATGCTGCACTAGGTTTGATTGAGGATTTCATCGAGGATGAGTAGCATTCTTTCGCCTCCTGCTGATCACTATCAACTTTGACAACTCCCCAAGGGGTAGGTATCTTGATGCATTGGTGATATGTTGATGGCGCAGCCTTCATATCGTGAATCCACGGTCTTCCCAGTATGATGTTATAGCAGGATAGAGAATCCATCACACAGAAACGTTGTATCGAGTTGACTCCTTCAACATATACAGGCAACTTTATCTCTCCCACTGTGTTTCTAGCCTCTCCACTGAACCCAACAAGCACGGTAGACTTTGAAGTGATATCCATTGGAGATACATTCATTTTCTTCAGAGTTTCTAGTTGGATTATGTTGACGGAGCTGCCATTATCAACCAGTATCCTGCGTACAAAATGGTTAGCCACATATAACGTTATTACCAGAGCATCATGGTGAGGATCCTGGACAATATCCCTGTCATCAGCATCAAAAGTGATCACTTTGTCAGTTGTGAGGGTAGTCATCCTGACAGGTTTGTCTCCCCTTTCGGCCTTAGCTTCCTTTGCATGTCTCTTTGCTGCCGAATACGAAGTTCCACAAATGTCGGATCCTCCCGAAATTAAGTTGATTATCTTGGCATCCGCGGGAGGTGATGCTGCTCGCTCAGGATCCTTCTCAGTATCCTGACCCTTATTCTTCTTTCTCCCCAAGAGATCTTTCAGATATCCCTTGCTCAAAATATAGCTTATTTCTTTCCTTAGAGCAATGCAATCCTCAGTCACATGTCCGAAATCTTCGTGGAAAGCACACCATTTTGACTTATCTTTCCAGTCAGCCTTTTTTTTATTCTTTCGAGGCCACCTAGCCTTGTCTCCTAGACCCTGCATGGCATACATCAATTCAGGAATGTTAACAGAAAAGCAATATTCAGACAACTCAGGATACTCTTCAGGATCCTCATCTTCGACAACATTCACTCTCTTGTTTTCATTTCTACCATATGGCTTAAGACGATATGACTTGAATGAGGATTCGGAATTCCTGTTAGTTTTCTCATAAGTGTTAGATGAGTTCATCCTTTCTTGCATCTTCCTGTCATCTTCCAGACGGATATATCTCAAAGCCCTGTTACGAGCTTCGTCGAGATTCCTGCAGGGATTCATTACAAGATCCTGATAAAACTGATTTTGTAAAAACATTTTCACATTATCTGAAAATAACAAGTATCAATTTAATGAACTTGTTTTTGACTTTACAAGAAATCAAACTTCATCAAGATAAGCTCCCCTCATTCTTCAGTCTAGAATCTCCTGAATCTGCTTCAACATCTGAGAATCCAACAATCAACTCTCTACTCTGGTTTGTCTAAAATAAAGCGGAAATAAAATCTTTTTGGATTTTATAAAATGTTCTAAACTAAGAAATGAAATACAGAAAATTTAAATTGCAGAAAGTAAACAAAGTAAACTATTTACAAACATATTTTTGGCGAGCGTGTCAGGGAATCATATCAGCTTTTTAGACAAATTACAAGTACCGTTAAGCTTCATTTCATAAACAGACTTAAGCAATTCACCTCGATTGTCGATATACTGATCCATCTTAAATTCTCACACAATTTTCAATTTATTCAGGATACGAATAAGATGTCTTATGAACTTAGCTCATTCATGTGTCCCACTTCTTGAATATACTCCCGTATCCAGAATCCCAAACTTCAGTCTTACAGGTGAGTATACTACAATGATATCTGTACATAAATTAGGTATGCGAGGGCCGAGGGATCTCAGGTCGATACTTCCGTATACGCAGAGAGATATCAGCTTCGACTTTATGGTATGTCCCCTTTAGAGGATCTTTTAGCTACAACAGCAGTGACTATCAATTTTATTGTTTCATCTGCATGCTGAGGGTTTATGCTATGTTTCAAGCATTTGGAGAAAGTATTATCCAAGGACTAGGTCAGAACTTTCGTTCAGCAGAAGTCCCGGAAAAATACCCCAGACATCATTGAGTATAAAGACCTAGTATATCAGATTATGAGACCTTTCAAACGAGATTTCAGGGGTTACCTATATATCCAAGTAGTGTTCCCCACGAATTTCACAAGTTTGAAATTTTAAGTTTATATCCCGAATAAATCTACTAAATGTGTGAAAACCTATCGACATATCATCTGTGAGACTGTTTAACTCATTTAAACTTTACATATCTTTAGCATACTGTAATAGTCTAGCCGATGTACTATCATTTTCCCTATATACACGAGCTCTTTTTCAAATTTTATCATGTTTTTGTATTTTTGCATTTTTTACTGTTTTTGTATTTTCTGAAAATATATCTATATACAAATATCTACTCCCCCTAAATACCAAAACAAGTAAAAAATCGACAAACCATTGCAGATTGTTTCTCGTCTTCATCCGCAACAGTACTCTCATCAACGCTCACAATTCCATCCAACACCGAAAGAAGCTTCATACCATTCAGTTTTAACAAATATTGAAACCGGTTTTTATCAAAAGCTTTGGTATGTAAATCAGCTTTCTGTTCGTCAGTGTGGATTTTCTCAATTCGTATCAACTTTTTCTCAAAACAATCACGAATAAAGTGATGACGAATTTCTATGTGTTTAGTTTTAGCGTGATGTACTGGATTCTTTGTTATATTTATTGCGGCCTCATTATCAACAAAAAAAGGTGTGTTAAGAAACTACAAACCGTAGTCACGCATCTGTTTCTGTATCCACAAGATATGAGAGCAGCAACTGCTAGCAGAAACATACTCCGCTTCACATGTAGATAACGCCACAGACGTTTGTTTCTTACACTGCCAGGTAACCAATCTAGGATCAAAGAACTGGCAACCTGCAGTTGTTGATTTTGAATTGACTTTGCAGCATCCGAAATCCGAATCGGAATACCCTTCGAGCGTAAAGTCACCTATCTTAGGATACCACAACCCCAATGAAGGAGTTCCTTTCAGGTAGCGCAATATCCTCTTCACAATGATCATATGCGAAGCTCTCGGGTTAGATTGAAATCTTGCTGCGAGGCACATTGGGTACATGATATCAGGCCGTGAAGCAGTTAAGTACATCAAAGAACCTATCATGGATCGGTAAAAAGTTTCATCAGCCCTGTCTCCGGTGAGATCTGGTGAATCCCATGATTTGTTGCAAGTGGGGTAGCAGCTGGAGTAGAACTTGACATCCCAAATTTCTCTAGAATATCATGAACGTACTTCGTTTGATGAATGAAAATTCCCTCAGGAAGTTGTTCAACTTGTAATCCCAGAAAGAATTTCATCTCCCCCATTGATGATATTTCGAACTTTTGCTTCATCACTGATTCAAAATCTTTGCATAGATTTTCATTTGTCGACCCAAAGATTATATCGTCCACATAAATCTGAACTATCAGAAGATGACCTTCGACCTCTTTAGTGAAGAGAGTGGCATCCACTTTTCCACGAATGAACTTGTTGGCTAGTAGGTGTTGAGACAAAGTCTCGTACGAAGCTCTCGGGGCCTGGTGTAAACCATACAGCGCTTTGTCCAATAAGTAGACCTTGTTTTTGTGGATTGGATCGATAAAGCCAGGCGGCTGACCGACATAAACCTCCTCTTTGACCTTCCCATAAAGAAACACCGATTTTACATCTAACTGATATACTTTGAAGTTCTTCCAAGACGCAAATGCAAGAAAAATTCTGATTGCCTCTAGTCGTGCTACAGGAGCATAGACTTCTGTAAAATCAATTCCCTCCTGTTGACTAAAGCCCTGAACAACGAGTCGAGCTTTGTTACGAACAACAACTCCTCTGTCATCTCTCTTGCACTTAAATACCCATATCGTATTTATTTTCCTATAACCATATGGCAAATCAACTAACTTCCATACTCCTAATTTCTTGAATTGGCTAATTTCCTCCTGCATTGCATTGACCCAAGAGTCTTCAGTAAGCGCCTCTTTGTAAGTTCTTGGTTCAACCTGCAAGATAAAACAACTCAATGAGAATTCAGTTTGCAAAGGAGCAACTTTTGTATAAAAACATGTAAGCCCTTTATAAATCTGATTTCGAGTGCGAACGCCTGTCTACAATTCTCCTATGATCAACTCCTCTGGATGGTATGAAAAAGTTCGCGGCATTACTTCGCTTGGAACATCTACATTTCCCTCCAGATTAGTAACATTCTGCTCTGCATCTTGTTCACCAACTTGGTTTGTTTGACTTCAAATCTGAATTTGCTCCCCCTCAGAATCTGAATCACCATGATCAAAGACAGGCATATTTTCAGTTTCTAGATTATCATTCTGAACCGACTGATTATCCTGAGCAACTTCATTCTGTTGGACATCATCATGTTCACCAGCATTACTCGGACCTGCTTCATCAACATTTGAAGTTTCCCGTGGTCTTCTAGAATACTCAGCTGGGAACCTTAGCTGTGACTCGTATTCACGCAAAATATCCAACTCATCAAAGAAATCTTCATCATCCTCTGATTCTTCTCTCATGTCAAATGAATCCCAAAGTTTGTCATAATGATAAAGCCATGAATCTCCAGGATTCTGTGGCGGCATAGTATAACCTTGACATTCAACATTTACAGCTTCAATAATCCGCTTCTCACTTGGAACGAAGACACGTCGCATCGGATTTGCATAACCAACAAATATTCCCTCAATGCTCTTCGGACCAAACTTTCCATGAGGCTCTATAACAGTACAGGGTGACCCGAACGGTTCTAAATACTTCAAATTCGGTTTGCGGTTATTGATTAGCTCAAAACATGTTTTGTTGAACTTCTTGACAGTGAGAACCCTGTTGAGCGTATAGCATGCGGCGGAAACAGCTTCAGCCCAAAAATTTATCGGTAACTTTGAATCTGCGAGCATAGTTCTAGCCGTCTCAATTAGTGTCCGGTTTTTGCGTTCTGCGACTCCATTCTGCTGCAGAGTATACGGAGCACTAAACTCATGCAATATACCTCTTTCATCACAAAATTCTTCCATCTTGCTGTTCTTGAATTCGGTATCATTATCACTTCGAATTCTTTTGATACGCCGTTGGTACAAATTCTCAATTTTTCTGAACAACGCCATCAAACTGTCAAACGTTTCATCTTTCGTCTTCAAGAAAGAAACCCACGAAAATCTGGAATAATTATCAGTAACGACCAAACAATAGTAATCTCTTGTAATACTTTTGACATTCACAGGACCAAACAAATCCATGTGAAGTCTTTCCAGAGGTCTCGAAACTAAATTGACTTGCTTTGTAGGGTGTGACTTTTTCTTCTGCTTGCCTTTAACACAGCTAATGCACTCCCCTTCCAGATGAAAACCTTTGATATTAACACCCAAAACAAAATCATTATGCACCAAGTGATTCATTTTCCTTAGGTGAATATGCCCCATCTTGCGGTGCCATAATCTCGATCCTTTCTCAGTTGCTCTAGAAACAAAACAATGTGCTTGACCAGTTGTTGTAGTTGCTACACTCATATCTAACACATATAAATCATTCACTCTAGGTGCCCGCATGATAATCCATTCTTCAGGGATAACAAATCCAGGCTTCAAAATCAAGCATTCTTTGTCTGTGAAGTGAGTAGTATACATATTGTCACAAATCTGCGAGATACTCAGCAGATTGTTCTCCAGCTCAGTAATGTAGTTAACTCTTTCAAACGTCACAATCCCGTTGGATAACGTTCCTTCACCGACAATTCTACCTCCTTCGTGACCAGCAAATCCCACATAACCACCATTGATATTTCTCACATCATACATCAACGCAGTCTTTCCTGTCATATGTCGAGACGCTCCACTATCCATGATCCATCTTGAAATAGCTTTCAGAAGATCCTGCACAAAATAAACTACTACTTAAACAACTTCAAGAAAGATGCCGATTCATGCTTCACGATCCAGGAAGCTCCGGCAATTCAAACTGTTTAGTTGAACATGGTATCCACCCAGGCCTCATCAGCCTTAGGTGTAACCTTGACTCTCATAATTTGAATTTTGAAATTTTCAGCCTTCAAAGGTGGAAAAATTGCATCATAATCAACCGAAATTGATTCTTCAGCCTTTTTCACTTCAGAAGTTGAAATTTTCATTTATGTTTTTGGTTTCCAAACTTGTTGAGATAATGCAACCCGTTTGTAAAATTTGTCATTTTTAGTTACTACTTTCTTTACGGGTTCATTTTTCATTTTGATGTTGTCATTTTTCACATTCTTTTTTTCAACAACTATTGGTGCTTTACCCTTCACATCAACTTTCTTCTGTTGAATCTTCACAGTTTCAGTCTTAGGCTTCACATTGGTACACTTTCGTGCAATGTGACCAACTTGATTACATCTGAAACATGTTCGAGTATCAACAACTCGACTTGTGCCTTCAGACTGATACTGTGAAGCTCTTTTCTCAAAGAACTCTTCATTCGATTTTGAAAAAATCTCATTTTCCTCATCAGAAAGTGAACTTGAACTGTTCACAAACACCTTCTTTTCAGCAAACCTTTTGTTTTGAAAACTCTTTTTCTGATAACTCTTACCATCCCGATAACCACCCGACCAATTGTTTCGATTGTTATTATAAAAACGTGGTGGCACCACAGGCTTTTTGTAGTAAGCTTTATCTTTCTCAAAATTCATTTGCCTTTTTGTTTGTTTCAAACTGTTCACTTCTGTCAACTTAACTTCAACCAACTTGAAAACATTTGTCAACTTTTTCACATTAACATTCTCAATCGGAAACTCAGAATCCGAATACAAATTATCAGATCCAGCCATCTTGTACATCACAAGACCCAGTTCATCATTTAAGTTGTTTTTGAATTTTGGTTTCTGAATGTACTTGTCCAAGAAACACCCATCTTCCTCAGTAGTGTCACTATCCATTTTTAACACATTTTCAACAACACCTTTTACAATATCATTTTGGAAACTATCGTCATTGGAAGATGTGAACGTGACATCAATGTTCTCCGGAAGTTTAACTTCACTTTCTTCCTCAATTTCAACCAACCCAGATTGCTTTTTCGTGTAGTTATCAAGAAAAGGTGGTGGTACTTGATGAAAACCCACCCCAGTTCCATCAGAATACACATCTTCGCCCGCTTTGTCTTTCCCGATGGGTTTGGGAATAATGTGTTGCAACACAAAGCTTGCGGAGCTGTAACTGTTAAGCTTCAACTGGATTCGCTCGTTTTCGATTACAGCCTCTTGAACTTTAAGTTTCAGTTTAGCGATTTCATCCAGTTGTTGGTTGATTGATTCTTCTTTTACTCTAAGCACTGCTTTTAGATGTTCATTTTCTTTAAAAGTTTTACCATTTCGATCATCACAATCTTTCATTGTGCTTTTGAGTTTTTCAAATTTTTCAGAAATCTGACGGTTTTCAAGAATCAACTTTTCATTTTCTTGTTTAATTTTGTCATGATCAATTTTATCATTTTCAATTTGTCTAGTTAATTCTCTTATCCGTTCAGTTGAAGCTTTAACTGTTTTGTCACTATCAAGAATCTGATTCTCAACGCTTCTGACCTTTGTTGTCAGATCATCAACTTTCTTCCCATTGAGATACGTGACTGTGTTACAAAATTTGCATTCTTTGTTGCAATTTTTGCAATCAGCATTTCCATCGATTTTCTTACCTGACGCATTTGTTGACACGTTTGAACTGACCTGGCTTTTTGACTCAGACACGGAGTTAGAGTCTACCTCAAGTGCCTTAGCAGCCAGCACTTTGTCAGCCATTTTTCCCAAGTTCTCAGCATTCAACTCCTGTGTTGTGTCAATAACTCCAGTATCAATTTTCTTTGATTTTTCTTGCTCTTCTTTCTCCTTTCTCTTCTTTCTCTTTCTCGTCTCCAGTTCCCCACCATTTATTCTGCCAGTACTCATCCTCTTCTTTGTACTCCTTGATTATGGCTTCGATATCAAGTGTTTTGTCATCGATCGCAATATTTCCATATTCATCAAGATAACACTCTCTGTCCGGATCCCATCTATTTGCTCTCCTTGCTTCCAGATATATACGAGAAATTCTAATGATTTTGTTTTCAGCAATCATTTTTCTGTATCTATACTTCTGCTCTTCAGTTCTATCATCTTTCCACGGAATAGGTTCATTTTTCGCCTTGAACGCGTAACCAACCGCATCTTCCTCCGGTAGCACTTCTTTACTCCAATCATAACCTTCGTCATCGTAAATCACCGCAAGAGCTCTAGATTTCTCTTTGTTGTCTTCAACCTGCTTCAATCTAGGCTGCTCAGATTTATTCTGGTGATATATTGCCTTCTTGTAATAATCATCTCTGAAAGGATTCTCTGACTCATCAACATATGCGTTTCTGCATTCTCGTTTGAAGTGACCCTTCTGCTTACACTTGAAGCAAGTCACCTTCGATTTATCGAATCCCAGCTTAGTAGATGGACCACCAATTGTCTTCCGGCCGGTAATTTCCATGAAACGTTGTGCTCGACGAACAGCACTGGCCATAGCCCAACGAATATCAATCAGCTCCATTTCCTCATGATCAATCTGATCATAATCTTCTTTCGTCAGATTGGTGTTGCCTATCTTCCCAGCTACTAACCCTTCATACGACTCCTACACAGATGCTAGAAAGATCATTTGCTGTTTGGCCGACTCCTCATCAAAATTCTGAGCATTCTTCAAGTCTATTGCAATGTTGCATTGAAAACGATTCTTTGCATCAGAATAATTTGCAGATGATGAAGATCCACTGTGATAACCACTGTGACTTCCACTGCTTTGACCATTTTGACTTTCTTTGCCAGCTGTCGACACATTCTCAGCAGAAAATGCAGTCTTTGGAGAAGTAGCTTTTGGCATCATGCTTTTCGGATAATATAGATCCAAATTCTGTTGATAAGATGAGTGATTGACTTTGAATGTCTTCTTCAGCTCTAACTCATGACTCTCGAGTTTTTCAATCAACAAATCTAATGTCAACTTTTCTGGTGCCTTGATGGTATTCTTCAACATCAGCGCATAGTATCTCCAATCCATATCGTCTGGCAACGAATCGAACAATTTGTCAATAAGCTCATCCTCAGGATATGTAATATCATGTGGTGCTAATTCCAGTTTCAGATGACCAAATCTTTCTATCATTTTACAAACCGACTCGTTCTTTAGACATCCAAAAAGATCAAATTCTTTTCTAAGAAGTTTTCGTTTGTTTTTCACAATTTCCTCACTTCCTAAACATTTTGCTCGAAGTTTGTTCCACAGATCTTTTGCATTTGAATAATCAATCAAGGAAATAATGTCTTCTCGGACAGATTGGAACAACAAAGCCACACATTTTTGTTCGGCTACGAATGATTCAATCTCATCAGCAGATGTTAAGGCTTCACCATTCTTATTTCCGTTTTCATAACCGTTCTTCAGACTTTTCCAACTTGGAAATGCAAATGCCATCATCCAATCTTCAAACTTTCTGGACCACCGACTGTACTCCTCGATAGCCATTAGCTTTGGGGGTTTATTGAATGTTCCAAAAGCATTTTCCGTTTCCCAAGCTTCCTTTTTCTTTTCTTTCGGCGGATTCTCGTTCACATTGTTTGACGATGTATCATCGTTTCTGGAATTTCCAGCAAACGCGTATATATCGCTGAACGGGTTCAAGAAAATATCATCTATCTTGAGTGTACCTGCAAAATCAGCAATCACTTAGACAAATTTTCGAAATTTTTGAAAAATGTGACAAACAAGCGGAACTATGGTTGTCCGTAAGAGCGAAATCAAAAGTGTCCGTATAAGCGGAAGTCCAAATAAGCGAAAGTGAGATGTTCAAATAAGCGGACCAGGTATTGTTCGGATAAGCGAACCAGATAATGTCCGGATGAGCGGACCAGGTATTGTCCAGATAAGCAGACCAGATAATGTTCGTTCAAGCGGATCTCCTATATTCGTACGAGCGAAAATGTCCGAATGAGCGGATCTAACAGGTAATTATGAGCGAACCAGATGTGATTTTCGAGCGAACCTATCGAAGTCCGTAAAAGCGGACCTAAGTTTTTAACTGTTTTTACCCATTTTTAAGCCGAATTTTAACCTGAAACTTTCTAGGGTTTGCTAATTGTATGTTCCGCACGTAATACTCAAAAATCAGACACTTTCAACCGTAGGAACTATCTCAAATCGAAAAAGTATGAGAGAAAGTGAGTAGAAATGAGAGAATTCTGTAGATTCAAGCTGTAGTAGTATGAACTCCTCGTCCTGAGCTCTGATACCACTTGTTGGACCGTGTTCCGACCCTAAACAGTCAGTTGAGAACGTTCATCTTCATGTACGAAGGCGGAATCAACGTAAATGAAGTTACAACAGCTATTCTTTTCAATTCCTTTCTTTTTATTGCTTCCTGATGTAAATTTGACAGAGTTTTAGTACCAAATGCTATCAACAGGTTCGCTCCAACATACATACATGAATGATCAGGTTCGCTTCTTCAGACTATATATAGTGCCTGTGGATTCGCTTATATGGACTGTCCATATAAGCGAACCTCCTAAGATGACATATAAGCGAACCACCTTGACCCTATAAGCGAACCTATCCAAAAACCTTATGAGCGAACCTACAACTATGACCTTACAAACGAAATCACTTCTAATACTATTTACATTCAAATGAAATCACAACATTAAGACCTAATTTGACTTTTAACATCCTATGTTGTCTGTCTTTGACCTAAGACTTGATAAAGACGAAGTCAACAAACATTCTGTGCACCAACATAAATAATGCTTGTTCCACACCAATGTAGGAATCAAGATGTTGAAGGTAATTAAAAACTTCATTGCTCAGCTTAGCTTCAACAGGACGAATCCAAACGTTTCTAAGCAACCACTTGTTGTTTTGAAATATAGTAGACCAACGCAAACTTTGTTCATAACTAGTAATATGAATATTATTGATAGAAAACATCTTGATGAAGGCTTCATCTTCAACTTTGTACAAACCAACAGATAACTCGGGAGACCCTTCAACAACAATAAAATGGAGCTTCTTTGCAATGCTCAGAATTTTTCCTGGCCAAGGAGTAACTTCCAAACTTTCAGGAAAACGAATGCTTCTAAAAGTTTCGGAAATAACATTGAAAGCAACTATATACCTCTCTAAAGGGCCAGGATACCAAAAGAGCAACTATATTTAGTTTTAATTTAAACTCAATTGGACGGGTAAGATATATTTACTTGAATAAAAAACTGTAAACTGGCAGAGGTCACAAAATTTTCGGAAATCATGAAATTAGTGGATGGAGGTAATACACGACTAAATACATCCCTCATAAACCGATGTTTTATACACAATGAATATGTAAAATCACATCGTTGTTTATCAAATATTTATATACTCTAACTAAAGCTGTTTAAGTTGAATAACACTATAGCGATGTTTATACATATACCTGAATTACATTAACCCTGTTTAAATTGAATTACACATCAGAAATATTGATTGTATAACGTTATTTAATCCTACTACTGACATTATCTAATGACTACAACATACAATTCATCACCTACTTTTTAATATATCATAGTCTTTCTAATTAAACATTGAGTTATATTTATTAACCTGATCTTTATTATCCACTTTAGCCAAGACGTTCCAACATCTCCTCACTGATCTATTCATCAGAATCAGAAACCACAACTACACTCGATTCCATCATATAAAAAAACACAATTCATATAAAAAACATACTGCATATAACTAAATTTTAATCAAACAAACTGAAATATCCAAAATACCCACTGGAAAAAACCTAAAAATCATAACAACTGATTTAAATTAATAGAGATATGAGATAAGATTATTTCTTGCTAACTTTCTCCAAATCCTTGAAATTACTTGGAGTTGAAGACTTATAGTCGTCAACCAATTTACGTTTGTTGATTACATTGGTATCACAACTGGTATGAGCATCATCAATCTTAACACTTGAAATGTGACTTTTTTTGTTTGATAAATTCTTTATCGTTTCCCTGAAACAAAAGACAAAATTAAGAAAATAATAATAGAATTAAATTTAATGTAAATATAAATGTATAAATACGAATCATGTATGAAATAAAAAATACCTCAGTAATCTTCATCTTTTCTTTGAGCTCATTAATAATTGACTCATCATCAGTCATGTTTGTGACAAGATACATTTCATCAAAATTAGTCAGATTATAACTTGTTATCTCAATTTTAAAAGCAAACATCTTTCCAATCAACTTGTCTAAATCAACAGGAAACATTATGTCACACCCTCAAAATACCACCTAGGGAGTGTCCTTGTTAGGCGTGTGACCACTAGCAATGAGCCCCTAATTACATTGAATCTTAAGTTTAAAATATCGTTCCATCAATTAATAATGATAAAATTTCCAACCATAAGTTATTCAAAAACCACAAGTTCAGCGGAAGCGTTAATGTAACATAATGTAAATACTTTTCGATCAATCATAAGAAATAAATGTTTGAAATAATCCCATCCGAGTGACCATGACCACTCTCGCTCTCCAGCAAGCAAGCTCCTGTTTCTATCACCTAACGATCTGCGAGCATGTAACAAGTGTATCAGACAAAGCTGGCGAGTTCACAGTTTTAGAAAACGTTTGTTACCAGTTGTATGTAAAACAGTTCACTGACAAATGCAAGTAATATTGTTAATATCTCATTTCCGAATAAGACGGCTCCTGAAATACATGACTTCCCTTCCCACGTACTCCTATCTAGTACTGGGCCCCGACTGGGTCATTAGTTCACATCTGTCCTATCTAGGAGCGGTGTGAGGGTGCCAAACCTAAGTAGCTCTACCAACTAATACCCGTTACCCTCCAGGTAACATAATAAGAGACTTACAAGAATGATAGGTGAGAATATTAACCAATATACCCGTTTTTACCCAAAAGACTTATCCCTCCACGGGATACCCACTGACTGTCCCCAACCACTGGGACGCATGCTCGAATGTAGTGAACTCACCTTAGAGTGCTCGGTAGGTTTAACTAACGTTTAATTAACGAAGGTTTATCCGTGATCGAACAAGATGAAAACACTCAGTACAGCACAACTAATAATTATACTCATATGAACATCAGATCCTTATCACTATATCGAGATCATATGATCACATAGCCGATTACATCTTAACAGATTACAACACTCGATCATGTATTCAAGTAACTACAATCAAAACAACCTCATTTTCTATTAATAGTCCAAACAATAATCGAATGTCGCCAGTTCACAAAATCATGTTCATTACAATCATTGCTACACATGCAGCCCACTACTCGACATCATAAAAGGATGCTGTCCAAGAACTCTACCAGCCCACTAAACAATTACCGGTTACACATACATACTATGAATTCATTAGTTTGTTTCTATCAGCCCACTATCTATGCACATGTATTACCATCGGTCCAATCCCAATCCCTCCCCACAAATAATACTAATCTATTTCCCATATTCAGATTGTTTCATACGGATTATTTGCTGGCAAATCATATGACATCCTAACATGAAATCAAGCATTACTTAACCGATTCATTAATAGCATTCCATTCCTTTCATTGCTAAATCTCTAACATAGTCCATTAATGTTCTGGTGAAAGAAAAATCATTAATCTTCCTAAATGAAAACAATACTAGATCCTCATGCGGTTACCGGTTTCGACCAAAGATCCCACAAATACTTATGCATACAATTCCGACTTTACAACAATGTTTCACACTCTCACACACATCACAAAGCAACTAATCATATAGAACCGAGAAGAATCAGGTTACACACATCAACGATATCACGCAAGATTAATCAAGCATATCGTGTCTATGAAACATGATGGCCGGCTGATATCATACAAGGAATGATTAACTTAAAACTAATATAATAGAGATTCACTAACAAGATCACATGCATACACCTTTGTTAAACAGAATCACGTCTGACAACATCATCCATTATGAACTAAGAATTACACAACATAAATCTACTAACCAGAGCTCAACTGGATAAGGTGTTGACTGAATATGATGTTGCGTCGATGAGGGGGAAGGGGGTTTACTGCCGTCACTTGATTAGGGGGTTTTAGGGTTTGCAATACTGAGTTGTATTTTAAAACACACAATTTTACGTTAGGGGGTTTTAGGGTTTGCAATACTGAGTTGTATTTTAAAACACACAATTTTACGTATATATGAAGCAAAAGAGGAGGTTGATGTCAGCCCATGTGATGTGAGCAGGAACTCGGCCCAATCATATTAATTAATTTTGTGCAGTCCATGTGATGCTTAATAGTTGTCAGCCACTTAATATGTCCATTGCATTTGAATTAATACTAAGTTTATTCATTTGGGTCACCCACTATTTCGTATAACAAGCATACAAGACAGACAACAACATGACAATCCAATAATGCACTCATAATAGTTGGTGGCCCAAAACAAATGGCCCACCAGCCGAATGTACAGCCCACTCGAGAATATTAAACTTTGTAACAATTTTCCACATAGTTATATCAAACCCAATTTGCGCCCTATGCAGCATTACCTATCATCTACTTATAATGTTAACATACCTAATTCATATGTTTCATTTATTCAAATAAATATCCATCGTAATACACATCATGCTTCGAATGGGCATTCTGAAATTCATATTGTTCAATCAAACCATTGTCTAACAGACATGCATCAGCAAGAAGGACATCCATCGAACCAACGAAATAACCCTATGATTCCCTATACGTGCCGATATCACTCCACACACATCTAATGGTTGTAGCGGCCCAGTAGTATTCGTGACCGGCCCAAAGTGGTTTAATAATAAATGCGGCCCAAATACATAATATGTTGTTAACAAAGTTAACATACGCTTAAGTCTAAGTTTAACGGAGTTATAACATCACATAATATTTAACACGTTGGAGGGGAATAACGAGAAGTTAGACTCACAAGATTAACGTTACTAACCTTGAAAGTTCGAGTTGTCATATCATCCCCAACTTGAAAGAAATTTCGTCCCAAAATTTGACAAGTAAACACAAAGGGGTGAGGTGATAAATCAAGATTGCTACAAATTTTCCTCAGGTGCCACATCATCCCCAACTTGAAATGGAATTTCGTCCTCGAAATTCACCAGTTGCATAGGAATTGATTCATCAGATTCGTAGGATTGTGGATACCTAGTCTCGAGTTCCAACGAACTCTCATAATTGGAATTTGAAAGTACTCGCAAACCTTAACCTCCTAGGGTTCTTGACGGTCACGCGTTGCCGCCAATAGACTCCTGATCCAAACAACCTTCCCAAGAGTTTCGGGTACCAGTCCTGGACCAGTAATTAAGTTGTCAACCCTCTCAATCTAACAAGAAGGTCAGCATTGTTGTCTATGTAATGCCTCAACAGAGCTGTCTGGTCACCAAGATGATAACTGCCGCAGTAGTACTCTACTATAGGTAAGAGTCCTTCCAATTTGCACCAAAGCTAGTCACACACATGCTCGCAGCATGTCTTCGAGTGCCAGGAGAGTTCATTTTCTCTGACCATTTGCCCTACGGCGATAAACAATGTTCTGGTCCTGACGTGAGCCAAGGGTGTTGTGTATTGCCTGAAATAAATCATGCGGAGATCAAATTCAAAGGTAACAGAAGTTGGCACCTCGTGCCTAAAAGCCGTCTCTCTCAGAGGAACGTTCACAACTGTGAAGACTTGTCAGTTCTCTTGATTGCGAGAAAGTGTGCTGGTAATGTGAGTCCATCAATGATCACCCAGGTGATAATGTTTCAGTTTCGAGCTGTAAGTAGACCAGTGACAAAATCCACGGCAGTCTGTTCTCAATTCCATATATGTGTTTCGGGTTGTTAATATCCCACCTTGACTTTCCCACATGTTAGACATCGTTCCCATGCGTGGCTATGTGGGCCTTCAGACCCAGTCACCCGCACATGGTCTTCAGGTTTTAATACATCCTATCAAAACTCCGATGAATAGGATATCGAGACCCGTGTGCTCCGCCTCCACCAGTTTCCTAAGGTTGCTGTATAGTGAGGTCCATATTCGTTCCATGAAGTAGCAAATATCGTCCGACCTGCCAAAGGTTGCTTCCCCATGCCCCGCATGGTCAATCTTGAGAATTCTCTTCCTCCAGTTCTTCAACTTGAACAAGGCGAGTCTGATCAGGTATGTTAAAGTCGATAGCGAACTGCAAAGCTAGTGCACGTCCAGGTTTCACGGTTGTATTCATTCAAAAGTTCCACCTAGCGTTGCCATTATCTGTTCAGCTTTCTTGAAACAAGGGTACACGGGAGGCCCTTGTGATCGGTCTAAGTGGTGCATTCGGTACCGTCAAGTAATGCCTCTAATAAATCCAAAGACTATGGCTTCCACCCCTGGTTGTGTGTCGTGCAGTTCTTCCTGTGTCACACCCTGGCTTTGCGGAAGCGTGGTTAATGTTGGTGTGACTTCTTAATACCATAGCTTGACCATAACAAGCTATATGAATTTAAGAACCATGCAAGTCATCCATTAAGTTTTGAAAATCAAACACATTACCATTGTTTTAACATACAACCATAACCTTGTTCAGTAGACATTACAACATAACATAAACGTGGGTTAAGGACTGTGTCTTGTCCAGGAAAGAGACACATCCCCTAAACCCTGATGACTCCATGACAAGTGCAGCGGAAAACGTTCCATACCGTGCCAGATCCGTTTTAATTTCCTGAAATACATGTGAGTTGAAAAATCAACAATAATGTTGAGCGAGTTCATGTGTAAGTGAGTATGTAAAACACTTGTGAGTATAAAATAGTTGTGGTATGTAGCAGTGTAAGAGGACTTGTGATCACCAATGGTTTGCAAGGCCACTGACATATGTGAAGTGCAAATAGGGAGACTCAAACCTAGCAGATTTCGCCACGGAAAAGTATGTGGACAAAGTCACCCCACGGTCCGTTTCTAGTTTGGCCGGGGGCTGGGCTCGCTACACCCAGATAGATCTACCGCTCCTGTCCCTCGGTCCCTCCATGAGGACTAATGGCCCCATGTTGTTCCTATCCACTCACATGATCGTATAACACCTCCTTACGTTAAACATACCGTTGTAAAGTACTCGTAAATCATAGTAACATGTATTTCACCCCCGCAGTTAAGTAAACTGAAAACAGTTAGAGAAAAGGGGGACATGAACTCACAGTGAATGCGCGTCTCTACCAAGTGTCTCCAATACAGTAAGCTGTGCAACGACCTACAAGTGCTAATTCTATTAGACGGACGGCCGTGCTTTAGCTTTATAGTTTAAGTCTTTGGGAAATAGTTAGACAACTATTTCGTGTTTATGTTCCGTATACACTTGGTAGTTAAACTTCTTCCCAAGGATGGGGGATACAATACATGTGCGTAAGTTACGTTTTATTAGTCGTGTGGTAATGTAATTACCGGTGTAACTTATATGTTTGTGGAAGCGTTCGTAAACTTTTGGGATCATTAACGCTTGTAAATATTATTTTTACTCTAAAATAATATTTATGTATTTTCACAAAATAATCATAAACCGTGTTGTGACAAATATATTTATCACGTTAATCTTTGTGAAAACCCCACCTCCGAATATTTAGTAAAATATAGTGCCGGCGAAATTTATGTTTTGAAAATATATCCAAAAATAGTTCTAACACTTGTTGTGTAAATAATTCTAAGTGTTAGGTTTTTAGAAAATTTCGCCAGAGTTTCCTCTGTAACTGGAGGTGGCCACGCTTTCAAGCGTATCATTTTCTTTTAACAAATCAATTCAACAACTTCTTTATTCAATCAAACAATTTCCGACACATCAAACTAGTCGACAAGTATGTAAATCGCATAATCGCATGAACTTGCAGTTTTTCCGAATCTATAGTGTAAATCCCCTTTATATATGTAGATCTTTATATAAAGTAACTTTAATCTTGTAAAAACCTCGTGTTTAGAGAAATCCGTCTTTACAACTTCTAGTCACTTTTCCCAAAAATAGTTATTTGTCGGATCTTTTCATTTCACAAGCGTCTACACACTTGTGGTTTATAAAATCATGTTTGTTAGTGTAAGATCCCTTCTTTAAAATACATGATTTCTTAAATGTGTGGTCCTTCAAAAATACCACTTGCAGATACGTAGATCTGCTAGTTTTAAACTCTATTGTACAAGTTAAATTACTTTTACACAAGTAAAATATTTTTACACAAGTTCATGTATCTTGTGTGGTAGAGTTTCGCCTTTTAACCCTTGTGGTTACCAAAAACGAGCTTATGTGAAGATCCATGATCTTACAAAGTCGGGTTAAACGGAGATCCGAGCTACCACATCATAGATCGGGTCTCAAAGATCACATATTTCAAGTCCTACGACTAGGGCTGTAAACGAACCGAACGTTCAGCGAACAGTTCGTGAACCGTTCGGCGGGAAGTTCGTTTATGTTCGTTCGATAAGCTTAACGAACGAACACGAACAAAAAATTTTGTTCGATAAGCTTAACGAACGAACACGAACAAAGGTCTCGTTCGTTCGACTGCGTTCGTGAACGTTCGGTAATATGTTCGTTTATGTTCGTTCGTATTCGTTCGTTTATGTCCGTTCGTGTTTGGTTTTTTATGTTTATTTTTCTAAATGTTTTTAATGTTTTATTAATTTTTTACTTTCCCCATATGTATTATTTCTCACTCTCTAGCCCTCTCCCTCTTTCGATATCACGCTCCTTCGTTCAGCTTATCTCCAATCGATTGAACTCAATATTACCCATCCCTTCAATCTTTAAATGGCTATATTTAACTACTTTCGTTGTGTACAATGTTTAAAATTAACGGTGCCTTTTTTTAATTTTCAAAATTAAAGTTCATTTGTGTTCGTTTGTGTTTGTGGTTAGTGTTCACGAACTGTTCGCGAACACCCAAAATTCCTTAACGAACGAACACGAACACAAACTTCTGTTCGTCATGTGTTCGCGAACAGTTCACGAACATCTAAATTTCCTTAACGAACGAACATGAACATAGCCTTGTTCGTGTTCGTTCGGTTCGTTTACAGCCCTACCTACGACTTTTACACAAGTTATATGTCTTTAACCACCATTTTAAGTATTTTTAGTAGACTTTTGATCATCATCTTTCATTTTAACGAGATTCAACCGACATAATTTCTTTTAACCACTTTAGATAAGCTTAAAAACAAGTTTTAAGTGTTATACCTCTAGCTCAAGGCTAGGGAAGATCTTTGGCGAAAAAGAGGTGGATAAAAGCTAACGGTAGAGGTCCTTCGCGTTCCGAGTGCACCAAGACTCCTAATATGCGACTTGTGAAGTGTGTATGATGATGAAATTGCAAGAACCAAAGTTGAAAATGTGGTGGTGTAGTGGAGGGGGTTCGGCCGAGAGGTAGAGAAGAGAAGAGAGAGTGAGTGAGTGTTGATTTGTTGGTGAAAGATTAGTGTAATAATCCCTAGTATTTATAGGAAAACTCTTGTGTTATTACCCAATGGGTAATGTGTCCCCAAGATATTAGACCAAGCAAGATTCAACAAGATCACAAGTACAAGGGGGTGCCCCCTAGGTAACCGAATCGGTCATGGGGGGGGGGGGTCTTGGTTCGATTTTAAGTGGGTGGTTAGGAGGTTAGTTATGGTAATTAAGTTAATTAAGTGTTTAACCTCGTTAGTTGTATGTTACACGTTATGGCGGGTGTTAGGGTAATCAGAGACCCTAACTGGCTCAGAAAAAGAGTAATAGTAAAAATAGTAATATTTTCATGTTCCGGGTAAAGTCCGGGTGTCCGGTTGGATAGAAATCCGTTAAAGTGTTACAAAAGCTTTAAAGTGTCGTTATTAACATTTTTAGTGACACAATTTGTTTTCCCGCCACTTTAGAAAGTGTCTAGTGTTATTTTCTCCTTTTCTGGCACTTTACTAGTCAGCTAGAAGCTGGATTAATTATTAAAGTGCTGTGTTTGGTACTTAAAGTACGTTTTTGGCACATCCGAATCAGTGTATCTTATTCCTAGAGACGCGGTACCACAACCCTTATATCCCTACACTCACTACCAGTGTAGCCAAAATATATGAGGCTCTTAACAGGCCTTAGAGGCAGTGTCTGCCTGATGCTGGTCATATCAGCATGTTCGCCGTGTATCCGTTTAGTGCTACTGTGCTTTTTGTGCATCATGTTTGTCACTAGGGTTCAGTATGTAATTAATGTAGTGACAGCAAATAAAGTATGATGCAAGTAAGTGCATGTATCAGTATGCAGGTAGCAGTTTATCAGCTAGTTCAAACAAGCACAGTAATCAAGTAGTAATTAATCATTAATTAAGTTGTACGGGTACCTGGTTTAGTGCGGGTTGTCACATTCTCCCCCCGTTAAATAAATTTCGTCCCGAAATTTAAGTTCTGCTTGTAGATGCAGAGTTCTTAGGAAATAGGTGGGGGTATTTCTCTTTCATCCGGTCCTCACGTTCCCAGGTAAATTCAGGACCATGTCTGGCATTCCAACGTACTTTGACGAGTTTGACACTGCTCCGGCGGGTCTTGTTAACTTTCCAATCCGTGACCTCAACAGGTTCTTCAACGAAGTGGAGCGTGTCGTCAATATGAATCTCGTCGATAGGAATGGCAACGTCAACTTGAGTTGGACTTTTCTTCAGATTGGATACATGAAATGTATCGTGAACACCATTCAGTTCAGCAGGTAGTTCCAACTTGTATTCTACTGTCCCAATTCTTTCCAGAATTCTGAAAGGACCAATGTAGCGCGGATTTAACTTCCCACGCTTTCCAAAGCGTGCCACCCCTTTCCAGGGTGATACCTTCAGTAAAACCATTTCTCCAACTTGAAAATCCGCATGTTTTCGGTTTGGATCCGCATAGGCCTTTTGTCTTTGGCGAGCTGCTTCGATGCGTTTAAGAATTTGCGCGATCTTGTCTGTCGTCTCTTGGACGATTTCGGGACCAGCAAGCTGCCTATCACCTGCGTCAGACCAACATAGTGGTGATCGGCACTTGCGTCCGTATAGGGCCTCAAATGGCGCGACACCAATACTGGTGTGGTAGCTGTTGTTGTATGAAAATTCGACCAAAGGTAAGTGTTTATCCCAGCTACCGCCTAAATCCATAACACATGCTCTCAGCATGTCTTCCAAAGTCTGTATCGTTCGCTCGCTCTGGCCGTCAGTTTGCAGATGGAACGCAGTGCTCAGATTCAACTGTGAGCCAAAGGCTTCTTGGAAGGATTGCCATATCCTTGATACAAACCTTCCATCTCTATCAGAGATGATCGAGAGGGGCACTCCGTGACGTGCGATGATCTCTCTCATGTAAATTTCCGCAAGTTTGCTCGTGCTATCTTTCTCTTTGATTGGCAGAAAGTGTGCGGATTTTGTTAGGCGGTCAACTATCACCCAAATCATATCATGGCCTCTTGGCGTTCTTGGCAATTTCGTAACAAAATCCATTGAGATTTGTTCCCATTTCCACTTGGGAATCTCAGGTTGTTGCAGAAGTCCCGAAGGCTTCTGGTATTCCGCCTTGACCTTAGCGCACGTTAGACATTTGCTCACGTAAACAGCAACGTCGCCTTTCATCCTAGGCCACCAATAGTAATCCTTGAGATCCTGGTACATCTTATCCGATCCAGGGTGGATAGAGTACCGTGACTTGTGCGCTTCGTCGAAAATAACTTCCCTTAATCCACCAAACAGAGGAACCCAAATCCTTTTCTCAAAACATAACGTCCCTTCCTCGTTTGGTACCAAAAGCTTCTCCATTCCACGGAGATATTCTTCCTCAAGGTTTCCCTCCTTGAGAGCTTCCTTTTGTGCAGCACGAATGCGCAAGGAAAGGTCGGTTCGTATAATCATTTCCAAAGCTCTAACCCTTATGGGCTTGATTCTTTCTTTACGACTTAGGGCATCGGCGACTACATTCGCCTTCCCTGGATGATATTTTATCTCGCAGTCGTAGTCGTTTAACAATTCAACCCATCGTCTTTGCCTCATATTCAACTCCTTCTGGTTGAATATATGTTGTAGGCTTTTGTGATCTGTGAAGATTGTGCACTTCGTACCATACAGGTAGTGTCTCCAGATCTTTAAAGCAAAAACCACTGAGCCAAGCTCTAAATCGTGTGTGGTATAATTCTTTTCGTGCACTTTCAGTTGGCGTGATGCGTAAGCAATGACCTTTTGGCGTTGCATCAACACACAACCCAATCCTTGACGCGATGCGTCGCAGTATACCACAAAGTCATCAGTACCTTCTGGTAGAGCTAAGATTGGCGCGTTACAAAGCTTACCCTTTAATATCTGAAACGCTTCATCCTGTTTGATTCCCCAATCAAACGTCTTGTCCTTCTGCGTGAGGAGCGTCAAAGATTGAGCGATTTTCGAGAAATCCTCGATGAACCTTCGATAGTAGCCAGCCAACCCCAAGAATTGTCGAATATCGGTTGGCGTTGTAGGCGTTTCCCAATTTTTGATTGCCTCGATCTTTGCGGGATCAACATGAATTCCATCCCCATTAACCACATGTCCAAGAAACTGGACTTCGCGTAGCCAAAACTCGCACTTGGAGAATTTGGCGTACAGCTGTTCCTTCTTTAGCAGCTCCAATATGGTTCTAAGATGCTGCTCGTGTTCAGCCTTCGTCTTTGAGTAAATCAGGATGTCGTCGATGAATACAATCACGAACTTGTCTAAGTATGGCTTGCAAACCCTATTCATCAAGTCCATAAAGACTGCAGGTGCGTTTGTCAAACCAAATGGCATAACGAGGAACTCGTAGTGTCCATAACGAGTTCGGAAGGCTGTTTTTGGGATACTTTCCTCCTGTATCCTTAGTTGATGGTATCCAGATCGAAGATCGATCTTAGAGTAACAGCTTGAACCTTGAAGTTGGTCGAACAGATCATCGATTCTTGGCAGAGGATACCTGTTCTTGATCGTCAGTTTGTTCAATTCTCTGTAGTCAATACACATGCGGAAACTTCCGTCCTTCTTCTTGACAAACAGGACCGGAGCTCCCCAAGGCGAGAAGCTTGGTCGGATAAAACCCTTGTCTAACAACTCTTGAAGTTGCGTCGACAATTCCTGCATCTCAGACGGAGCAAGTCTGTACGGTGCCTTAGCCACAGGCGCGGCGCCTGGAACTAAGTCAATGTGAAACTCCACTTGCCTCTGAGGTGGCAGTCCGGGTAAGTCTTCTGGGAAGACTTCTGGATACTCCCTTACGACAGGGATGTCCTCGATTGTTGGCTCAGCAGCCTTCTTGTCTACGATGTGTGCCAGAAAAGCAACACATCCTTTCTGTAAACACTTCCTTGCTTTCAAGCAGCTGATAAATCTTAGCGGTGTGTCACGCTTCTCTCCGTGAACCACAATTGTCTCACCATCATCAGTTGGGATACGAACAACTTTCTCGTGACATACTATCTCAGCCTTGTTTCCGGATAACCAATCCATTCCTACCACCACGTCGAAGCTTCCCAATTGGACTGGTAGTAGATCCAGAGTAAACTCGCGTTCTCCCAATTCTATCACACAACCTCTGATTACTTCGTCGGCTCCAACTAACTTTCCATTAGCTAATTCGATCGAGTAGGGAATGTCTAACTTATTAGCAGCTAACCCAAGCATATTCTTAAATTCTAACGATACGAAGCTATAATCGGCACCAGTATCAAATAAAACGGATGCATAGCGTTGATTGATAGGGAACGTACCCGTAACAACATTTGGATCTTGGCGTGCTTCCCTAGCTTCGAGTTGGAACACTCTACCGCGGGCCTGATTCAACGTTGGGCAGTTCTTCTTAAAATGCCCGATTTCCCCGCAGTTATAGCATCCGAGTCTCTGCCCGTTTCCATCGGCTTGATCATTCCCCGGATTACGATTCACTACGCCCGCTTGGTTAGCATTGTTGCCTTGATTTCTGTTACCTCCAAAATTTCCTTGTAGGCGGTTTCCATTTCCACCACGGTTATCATTCCTATTTCCATATCCTCCCTGGCCTCCGCGGCCCGCACTAGCCCAACATGATTCCTTTGAGTGGCCCGGTTTTCCACAAGATTCACAAACTCTCATGTTACAATGGCCAGTATGGTGGCGTTGGCAGTTGTTGCATTTGGGCTGGGTGCCCTGGTACCCTTTTCCTCTCTTGGTACTGCCAGCTGATTTTCCTTTCTTTACTGCCATACTGATGCCTTGTTTGAAGTTTGAAAACTTCCTTTTGTTATCTCCTGAGGACTCAACGTGAGTCTCTGTCTTCTTTGCCTTGACTTCATCAAACTTGTTTAGACGAATCGCCTCCTCGGTGAGAGCCACGCTCAAATCGATGGCTTCAGTGATAGTCGCTGGTTTGGAGGAGGTTACCATGCTTATTATTTGGGGAGCCAAACCCCAAATGAAGCGCTCGATTCGCTTGTATTCTGGCGTAACCATGTAAGGAACCACTTGAGATAAGTCGTGAAACCTCTGGACGTATTCTGCAATCTTTGGTCCATCCATCTTTAGGTGCCAAAATTCAGTCTCCAACCTTTGAATTTCTGCGCGTGAACAGTACTTTTTGCGCATTAGTTCTTTCAATTCGGCCCAAGTCAGGGCGTAGGCGGCAGCTTCGCCTAGTGTTTGTACTTGTAGGTTCCACCAGGATAGGGCTCCATCTAGAAACAGCCCTGAAATGTATGTGACTTGCTGATCCTCTGCACACTTGCTCATGCGTAAAACAGAATCGGTTTTCTCAGCCCAGCGGGTAAAGGCAACTGCACCTCCTGTGCCATCGAAGTTAACTGGTTTGCAGTCTAAGAACTGCTTGTAGGTGCATCCTGCACGTATGTTAAAACATGTGTTTGGCATTAGCATCATCACTAAAATCTCCAACTAGTTCATGGTAGGTCCGAATGGCGTGGTATTACCGTGAGGTGGATTGTTATTGCCTTGGTTAACACTTCCGCTTGCTCCTGGCTGAGATGCTGCGTACTGTGCTATGGCAGCATCAATAATCTGCTGGAGTTCTGCCTCATTAGTTGGCATGTTTGGTTCGCGTCTTGGCGGCATTCTCTAAATGATGGTTTACGTTGGTCAGGCCATAGCGAAAAGTACGTATATAGTAATAGTAATAACACGTAATATCTCATGTCATCAATACATCACATATATCAATCATCCACATCTCATACCATAACAATGCAAATAAGTAATCAAGCGAAACAGATATGATGAGAATACTGCGATTGCCATACATCAAGACCACAGTGTAAGTGTATCAGCACATCATAGTGTCATACAATCATCCATCAACTAGGGGCTACATCACCCCTGTCCAAAAATCATAACAGATCAGTGTCAAATATAACATCAAGTACATGTCAAAAGTCAAAATCATAAAGTGGTCTTCCAAAATGCTTGTGCAATCCAACAATCGCCGTCTTCTCATCCTCGTCTATCTAATCAGAAACTGGTGAGCTCTATGCAGATGGTGGTGGAGGAGGGGGAAAGTGAGTATAAAACAACCGGCGTAACTGGAGCCAGTCCTCCTCCTGGGCTCGCTGAGTACGAATAATAGAGGCAACCTGCTGCTCCAGTGTAAAAAGACGAGCAGCAATATCTGGAGGTAATGGTCGAAACGGCTGTAGGGGAGAGTGTGTCTGACCATGACTCTGACAAGGTGACAACCGAGCTCTCTCGAGCTCCTGGATACGCTGTGTGTGGGACTCATGTTGTGCGACAAAGGACATAAAGACGTCCTCAATAGTGTGTCCCCTGTGAAAAGCATGGTAGGGGTCAGTGGGTGGCATACCGGAGCCAGGTGCCCAAAGAAATGGCTCGCTAGTGGGGTCGAAAGGTGCCACGTGAAGTGGTGCAACAGCGGGTGGAACAAATGACGTCTGAGGCATAAAAGGGATAGGCATCGGTACATGCCCATCAGGGTGTGCTGAAGAACCCTCTCCAGGCCCTGCTGGAGGTATAAACATAGGAACCTGAAATGAAAAGTCAACATGTGGTGCAACAGGAATCTGTGGAGGAAAAGGTGGAACATCCTCATCAGCCGGTATCCAACCGTGCTGTGCGGACTCATCCGGTGGATCCATATGTGCCGCGAACAGTGCATGTCCGGGCTCTAGTGGGGCGGGATCAAATAAGGGAGCAACAACAGGGTGAACGGGTGCAAGGTGCTCTATAGGGTGGTCAGCAGGTATATCACCAACGGGCAAAGGAACAACGGGATCAACAGCAACATGATCGCCCTCAATCACAGGAACATCTACAGGGAGATCAGCAACAATAGGCTCAAAAGGGATATCAGCATGTACTAGGTCATGCTCTGGTATAGGGTCTAGAGCGGCTGCCTGCTCAGGGGCAACGGCAGGCTCGAAGTCATCAAAAGCCATCTCAAACTCAAAATCTGGGTCAATAGGATCAAATAGGTCAACAGGGTCTGCCGGATCCTCCATAAACTGGTCCATGGGAACAAACTCTAAGTCACGATCTGGGTCGAACCCTGGGGGAAACATAGGATCGGAATCCCCCTCATCATCATGGTCAAAAGCGAAACTGGGGGTAGGGGCAACAGAAGATGCCTGATCAGGATCTGATCCATAAGAGAAGTGCTGTGCACTCTGAACATGTGAGGGTACAGAAGCTACAGACTCAAAGGAGTCCGCGACTGGGGAGTGAACAGGTGACTCCGCGACGGGTGCGTCTGCGATCAACAAGGGATCGGCAGCAGGAAGGGCCTCGCCCTGAGCATCCTTCTCGAAAGGCTCCTCATCAAACATATCGATATCATCCTCCTCATCGTCGATGGGTAAATCGTAAGCTGGGTACGCAGCCAGCGGTATAGGAGCAGGGATCAGTGCCAGTGGTAGATCCCCTGCGATAGGACCATCTGCGAGCTCGCCAGCACCGTCAGGTAGTGCAAAAGGCTGAAAATCGTCCTCATCTGTGCTAGTGAAGTCGGACGTGTAAACCTCGTGCTCCGATGACTCAATGTCGTCTGAAACGATAGGCCTCGGGCCTGTGGTGCCTGAACCACCAGTGTCTGCAGAATCCATGTGTCTGTAACATATACACAAACATGCACAAATAGTCAATCATAAATCAAGTAATCACATAAGTCATCAAGTAAGGCATCACATAATCCTCCTAGTCTTACTAGCCAATACCATCCAGTCTACAAGACTGCTCTATCCTTCACTTAAACCAAACCTCGATCCTCCAGATCGATCCTCAGCCCTCCAAGCTGAGCCTTTTCTTCCTAGCCTTGCTAGCCCACTACCTCGGTCACCTAGACCGAGCCTCGATCCTCCAGATCGATCCTATAACAAACCAACGTGCTCAACTACCTTAATCACCTCGATCCTCCAGACCGATCCTCAGCCCTCCAAGCTGAGCCTATAATTAATAAAATGTGCTCAACATTTGTTTGTAAAAAGTTTTGGATCTGGACTTAAGTGGTATGCAGAAAAATGTTTTCGTGAGAGCCCTAGTGATCATAGCCTAGACTCGAGAAAGAATCCTAGTTCGCTATGATCAGAGCTCTGATACCAAGCTGTCACACCCTGGCTTTGCGGAAGCGTGGTTAATGTTGGTGTGACTTCTTAATACCATAGCTTGACCATAACAAGCTATATGAATTTAAAAACCATGCAAGTCATCCATTAAGTTTTGAAAATCAAACACATTACCATTGTTTTAACATACAACCATAACCTTGTTCAGTAGACATTACAACATAACATAAACGTGGGTTAAGGACTGTGTCTTGTCCAGGAAAGAGACACATCCCCTAAACCCTGATGACTCCATGACAAGTGCAGCGGAAAACGTTCCATACCGTGCCAGATCCGTTTTAATTTCCTGAAATACATGTGAGTTGAAAAATCAACAATAATGTTGAGCGAGTTCATGTGTAAGTGAGTATGTAAAACACTTGTGAGTATAAAATAGTTGTGGTATGTAGCAGTGTAAGAGGACTTGTGATCACCAATGGTTTGCAAGGCCACTGACATATGTGAAGTGCAAATAGGGAGACTCAAACCTAGCAGATTTCGCCACGGAAAAGTATGTGGACAAAGTCACCCCACGGTCCGTTTCTAGTTTGGCCGGGGGCTGGGCTCGCTACACCCAGATAGATCTACCGCTCCTGTCCCTCGGTCCCTCCATGAGGACTAATGGCCCCATGTTGTTCCTATCCACTCACATGATCGTATAACACCTCCTTACGTTAAACATACCGTTGTAAAGTACTCGTAAATCATAGTAACATGTATTTCACCCCCGCAGTTAAGTAAACTGAAAACAGTTAGAGAAAAGGGGGACATGAACTCACAGTGAATGCGCGTCTCTACCAAGTGTCTCCAATACAGTAAGCTGTGCAACGACCTACGAGTGCTAATTCTATTAGACGGACGGCCGTGCTTTAGCTTTATAGTTTAAGTCTTTGGGAAATAGTTAGACAACTATTTCGTGTTTATGTTCCGTATACACTTGGTAGTTAAACTTCTTCCCAAGGATGGGGGATACAATACATGTGCGTAAGTTACGTTTTATTAGTCGTGTGGTAATGTAATTACCGGTGTAACTTATATGTTTGTGGAAGCGTTCGTAAAGTTTTGGGATCATTAACGCTTGTAAATATTATTTTTACTCTAAAATAAGATTTATGTATTTTCACAAAATAATCATAAACCGTGTTGTGACAAATATATTTATCACGTTAATCTTTGTGAAAACCCCACCTCCGAATATTTAGTAAAATATAGTGCCGGCGAAATTTATGTTTTGAAAATATGTCCAAAAATAGTTCTAACACTTGTTGTGTAAATAATTCTAAGTGTTAGGTTTTTAGAAAATTTCGCCAGAGTTTCCTCTGTAACTGGAGGTGGCCACGCTTTCAAGCGTATCATTTTCTTTTAACAAATCAATTCAACAACTTCTTTATTCAATTAAACAATTTCCGACACATCAAACTAGTCGACAAGTATGTAAATCGCATAATCGCATGAACTTGCAGTTTTTCCGAATCTATAGTGTAAATCCCCTTTATATATGTAGATCTTTATATAAAGTAACTTTAATCTTGTAAAAACCTCGTGTTTAGAGAAATCCGTCTTTACAACTTCTAGTCACTTTTCCCAAAAATAGTTATTTGTCGGATCTTTTCATTTCACAAGTGTCTACACACTTGTGGTTTATAAAATCATGTTTGTTAGTGTAAGATCCCTTCTTTAAAATACATGATTTCTTAAATGTGTGGTCCTTCAAAAATACCACTTGCAGATACGTAGATCTGCTAGTTTTAAACTCCATTGTACAAGTTAAATTACTTTTACACAAGTAAAATATTTTTACACAAGTTCATGTATCTTGTGTGGTAGAGTTTCGCCTTTTAACCCTTGTGGTTACCAAAAACGAGCTTATGTGAAGATCCATGATCTTACAAAGTCGGGTTAAACGGAGATCCGAGCTACCACATCATAGATCGGGTCTCAAAGATCACATATTTCAAGTCCTACGACTTTTACACAAGTTATATGTCTTTAACCACCATTTTAAGTATTTTTAGTAGACTTTTGATCATCATCTTTCATTTTAACGAGATTCAACCGACATAATTTCTTTTAACCACTTTAGATAAGCTTAAAAACAAGTTTTAAGTGTTATACCTCTAGCTCAAGGCTAGGGAAGATCTTTGGCGAAAAAGAGGTGGATAAAAGCTAACGGTAGAGGTCCTTCGCGTTCCGAGTGCACCAAGACTCCTAATATGCGACTTGTGAAGTGTGTATGATGATGAAATTGCAAGAACCAAAGTCGAAAATGTGGTGGTGTAGTGGAGGGGGTTCGGCCGAGAGGTAGAGAAGAGAAGAGAGAGTGAGTGAGTGTTGATTTGTTGGTGAAAGATTAGTGTAATAATCCCTAGTATTTATAGGAAAACTCTTGTGTTATTACCCAATGGGTAATGTGTCCCCAAGATATTAGACCAAGCAAGATTCAACAAGATCACAAGTATAAGGGGGTGCCCCCTAGGTAACCGAATCGGTCATGGGGGGGGGGGTCTTGGTTCGATTTTAAGTGGGTGGTTAGGAGGTTAGTTATGGTAATTAAGTTAACTAAGTGTTTAACCTCGTTAGTTGTATGTTACACGTTATGGCGGGTGTTAGGGTAATCAGAGACCCTAACTGGCTCAGAAAAAGAGTAATAGTAAAAATAGTAATATTTTCATGTTCCGGGTAAAGTCCGGGTGTCCGGTTGGATAGAAATCCGTTAAAGTGTTACAAAAGCTTTAAAGTGTCGTTATTAACATTTTTAGTGACACAATTTGTTTTCCCGCCACTTTAGAAAGTGTCTAGTGTTATTTTCTCCTTTTCTGGCACTTTACTAGTCAGCTAGAAGCTGGATTAATTATTAAAGTGCTGTGTTTGGTACTTAAAGTACGTTTTTGGCACATCCGAATCAGTGTATCTTATTCCTAGAGACGCGGTACCACAACCCTTATATCCCTACACTCACTACCAGTGTAGCCAAAATATATGAGGCTCTTAACAGGCCTTAGAGGCAGTGTCTGCCTGATGCTGGTCATATCAGCATGTTCGCCGTGTATCCGTTTAGTGCTACTGTGCTTTTTGTGCATCATGTTTGTCACTAGGGTTCAGTATGTAATTAATGTAGTGACAACAAATAAAGTATGATGCAAGTAAGTGCATGTATCAGTATGCAGGTAGCAGTTTATCAGCTAGTTCAAACAAGCACAGTAATCAAGTAGTAATTAATCATTAATTAAGTTGTACGGGTACCTGGTTTAGTGCGGGTTGTCACATCCTGTTAATCCACCACGTAAGTCATCGCCTTCTCGTGTTACATCGGCGTGTAACTGGGATTCTGATTCGAATCGTCATGTTATACCACTAGATCATTCGTGCCCTCAGGTAAAGATGATACTCAATACGTTGTAGGGTTGAGTTTCAAAAGCTGGGTAGACGTCCTCCTATTCTGGTTCCCATTAGTTCACAGCTCCCCGCTAAGCTAACGAGGTTAAGGCTACGCAATCTTCGAAAGTTCTACGATGAATCTGCGATAGCATCTAGCGAGATTAGGGTATTTCGGTATCCCCGAAGGAATCCTTGGTGTCGAATGGTTTCTAACAAAATGGATATTTGCGAGATCAACGGGTAGACTTCGTGCGAAGTGGCTCCTTCCTCGGGAGCTCTAAGATAGGAAGCAAATGCCGCCCACGGTGTACTTCTCTTCTGGAAATGATTCAAGACGTCCTCAATAAACACGGTCGATTCATGTGATCTATAAAGCTGCTAGTGTGTTGTTTATCCCAAAAGGTCATAGAATAATTCCTCCTGTGTCTCCTGACAGTGGCCGTATTGCGTTCAACATACCCTTTTAGGAACATCCTCCCCTTGGACTTCCACCTGATGTTAGTTCGTTCGTTAATCAATCTTAGAATAGGAGCTTGACCCTTGCAACTGGTCAACAGGTTGCCAATACATGATCGAGACATGCGGTTCTGAACTATCACCTTGATGAGTTCTCAATAGTCAGTACACATATGAAAAGGGCCATCTTCCCTAATGTAACTGGGGCTCCCCCAAAGCGAAGAATTAGGCCCAACAAAACTCCTGTCCAACGGTTCCTATAGTTGATTTAACAGTTCTTGCGACCCTCCTGGTGCAAGGTGGTAAAAGTACGAGTAATCATGGCTACCTCAGACGTGAGATCAAACTGAGATTCCGACTAACAGTTTTCCAGAGTAAACCTGAAAGTTCCTCTAGTAGCACGCTGAGAGGAATTATAAACAATTGGTGGACCCTCAATCCTCTTTCCTTAGTCCAATATTAGTAACGGTTGCCAACATAGCGGGGTAGCCACTCCGTAGACGATCCTGGCTTTCATTGCTGAAATGATACTACCCTCACACCACACTGATGCTTTAGGACAGGCGACGAATCTCCACTAAGGAGAGGGATACGCAAAATCCTTTCTTTACAAGGTATATCTATGCAATATCTGGATAACCAATCCATAATGACTACTGTATCGAAACCATCAAGGGTAGCAGAAAGAAGACCAACGTCGAACACTTGTCCCACGTGGTCGAGTTTACATCCCAACGGACATATAAGGTTTCATTTGACTTGCCCTTAGTTGATTCCACAACAGGTTCGGTTTCAAGAAGCATCAGGGTTAAGCAGAACAGTGACGAAGTGATTAGTTGTCACACCCTGGCTTTGCGGAAGCGTGGTTAATTTGGTGTGACTTCTTAATACCATAGCTTAATCATAACAAAGCTATATGATAATAAAACCATGCAAGATCATCCATAGATTTAAGTTTTAAAACTGAAGTAACATAACATTGTCTTAGGGACTACAACATCATAACATAAAACATTGTTTTGAAAGACATAAACATCAACATGAATAAAACACAGTTTAAGATTTGTGACTCGTCCAGGAAAAAGTCACATCCCTTAAACTCGGATGACCTCGAGACTCATGCAGCGGGAAAACGTGTCAGACCGCGCCAGATCCTTTAATTCCCTGAAATACATGTAAGTTGAAAAATCAACAATAATGTTGAGCGAGTTCATGTGTAAGTGAGTAAATAAACCTTTGTATGTATAAAAAAAAATCCTGGTATGTAGCAAATAAGGAAAAAGAGATCACCAATGGTTTGCAAGGCCATTGATATGTGTGAAGTGCAAGTAGGAAGACTCAAACCTAGCAGATTTATGCGTTGGGTACAAAGTCACCCCGAGGTCCGTTCTGTTTGGGCCACCCAGATAGATCTACCGCTCCTGCCCCTCGGTCCTACCTTGAGGATTAATGGGCTCAAGTTTCTGCCTACCCACTCACATGATCTGAATAATAACCCTCCTTACGCTAACCATACCATGTAAGAATTATTCGTAATCATAGTAACATGTTTAAATATATATTTTAGCAATTTTTTATTTTGTGAAAATCCCACCTCCGATAATTAGAAATTTTGTAATAAAGTCATGGCGAAATCTATAATTCGAAAACACGTTAAAAATGTATTTCTAACACTTGTAGTGAAAATATTTCCAAGTGTTAGGTTTTTAGAAAAATTTTGCCAGAGTTTCCCCTGTAACTGGAGGTGGCCACGCTTTCAAGCGTATCATTTTCTTTTAAAATCCAAATCAACAATTTCCTTATTCTCAATAACAACTTTCTAAAACATCAATTAGTCAAAATATATATAAATCGCAAAAATTACATGAACTTGTGGTTTATCCAAAAATTGCGTGATAAATCCCACTATTTTTAGTGGATCTTGATATGAATCAACTTCGTTTCTTGAAAGTCTCGTTTTTAAAGAAATTCCATCTTTACAACTTCTTGTAAAATTTGACAAAACTAGTTCTTTGTCGAAACTTAGTGTTACACAAGTATTTATACACTTGTGTGTTTAAAAATCATTCTTGTTCATGTAAGATCCGGTTTTAGAAAATAAGATTTCCTTGACACTTGGTCCCTTGAAAATACCGCTTGTAGATCCGTAGATCTACTAGTTTTAAACACTATTTCGTAAGTAAAGTCGATTTTACACAAGTTCATGTTTAGTGTGTGGTAGAGTTTCATCACTTAACCCTTTTTACATTTAAACAAACTCTATGTCATGATCCATGATCATGACTAATCCGGGTTAGATGATGATCCGAGCTACCACAACATAGATCGGCACTAAATAATCATAACAAGACAAGTCTTACAAGATTTACACAACAACTTAGCTTTTAACCATCATATTCCTCATTTTAGTAGACTTTTACCATATCATCTTGTATGTTCATGAGTTTTAACCATCATATACCGTTTTAACCACTTTAAAATAGATCAAGAGGGTGTTTCAAGCAACTTTACTACTAGCTCGGGGCTAGGGAAGTTTCTAGTCGAAGAATGAGTGGATAAAAGAAATGAGAAGAGGTCCTTCGCGTTCCGAATGCACCAAGCCTCCTCGTATGTGATCCTCAACACTTGTATGCTCTTGGAATGAGAAGATCAAAACCGAAAACTGGATGGATGGTGTAGGGGGGGGGGTTCAGCCGAGAGCTTTGGAGAGGGAGAGAGTGTGTGTGTTGTGATGTTTGTTAAGTGTGTGTTATGGTGTGCCAAGTGTTATCTAGATATCAAGCAAGCTTGATTAATTTAATCACAATAAGTACAAGGGTGTCCCCCTTGGGGACGGTTTGGTTGAGGGGGGGGGGGGGTAATCCGGTTGGTTTTCAACTAAACATTAGGTAATAGTTAAGTTAAGTTAAGTTTAGGGATTAACCCGGTTACTAGTGTGTAGTAAGTTGTGATGGGTGTTAGGGTATTCGGGGACCCTAACTGGCTCAGAAAAAGAAAAACAGTGTTGTTGGCAATATTTTTATGTTCCGGGTAAAGTCCGGTTGTTCGGTTGGATAGAGATCCGTTAAAGTGCTTAACAAAGATTTAAAGTGTCGTTATTATTACTTTTAGTGACACAACTTATTCCCGACACTTTGGAAAGTGTCTAGTAATATTTTTCTCGTGTTTTGGCACTTTATTAGTTAGCTAGATGCTGAATTATTATTTAAAGTGCTGAATTTTGTACCTAGAGTACGTTTTAGGCACATCCGGTCACTGTAACTTATTCCTAGTGACGCAGTTCTACAACCCTTATATCCCTACACTCACCACTAGTGTAGCAAACTATCTCAGGCTCTTACAGGCCTTAGAGGCAGTACCTGCCTGGTGCTAGTTATGACATCACGTTTAATAGGTTATCCGTTCATTGTGCTACTGTGCTTTTGGTGCATCAAGGTTGTCACAAGGGTGCTGTAAGCAAAACATGGAGTGACAGCAAGTAAAGTATGATGCAAGTAAGTACATGTATCAGTATTCAAGTAGCAGTTTATCCACAAGTTCAAGTAAGAACAGTAATTAAGCAGTAATTAATTATTAATTAAGTCGTACGGATACCTGGTTTAGTGAAGGTTGTCACATTCTCCCCCCGTTAGAAAAATTTCGTCCCGAAATTTTAAGTTCTGCTTCTAGAAGCAGGGTTCTTGGGAAATAGGTGGGGGTATTTCTCTTTCATCCGGTCCTCACGCTCCCAGGTGTATTCAGGACCATGTCTGGCATTCCAACGAACTTTGACGAGCTTGACACTACTCCGGCGGGTCTTGTTTACTTTCCAATCCGTAACCTCAACAGGTTCTTCAACGAAATGGAGCGTGTCGTCAACATGAATCTCGTCGGTGGGAATGGCAATGGTATCTTGAGTTGGACTTTTCTTCAGGTTGGATACATGAAATGTATCGTGAACTCCATTCAGCTCGGCAGGTAAGTCCAGCTTGTATGCTACTAGTCCTATTCTTTCCAAAATTCTGAAAGGGCCAATGTAGCGCGGATTTAACTTCCCACGCTTTCTGAAGCGTGCCACACCCTTCCAGGGTGAAACTTTTAATAAAACCATATCTCCAACTTGGAATTCCAAATGTTTCCGGTTTGGATCTGCATAGGCTTTCTGTCTTTCGCGAGCTGCTTCGATGCGTTTTCGAATCTGCGCAATCTTGTCTGTCGTCTCTTGGACGATTTTGGGACCAACAAGCTGCCTATCACTTGCGTCAGCCCAGCATAGGGGCGATCGACACTTGCGTCCGTAAAGAGCTTCGAATGGCGCGACTCCAATACTGGTGTGGTAGCTGTTGTTGTATGAAAATTCAACCAGTGGCAAATGCTTATCCCAGCTACCGCCCAAATCCATAACGCATGCTCTCAGCATATCTTCCAAGGTCTGAATAGTCCGCTCGCTTTGACCGTCGGTCTGAGGGTGAAATGCCGTGCTCAGATTTAATTGTGAGCCAAAAGCTTCTTGGAAGGATTGCCATATCCTTGACACAAACCTTCCGTCTCTATCAGAGATGATCGAGAGAGGTACTCCATGGCATGCGACGATCTCTCTCATGTATATTTCTGCCAGTTTGCTGGTGTTATCCTTCTCTTTGATTAGCAGAAAGTGTGCGGACTTTGTTAGGCGGTCAACTATTACCCAAATAGTGTCATGACCTCTTGGCGTTCTTGGCAACTTTGTAATAAAATCCATGGAGATTTGTTCCCATTTCCATTTGGGAATCTCAGGTTGTTGCAGAAGTCCTGAAGGCTTCTGGTATTCCGCTTTCACCTTAGCACACGTTAGACACTTGCTCACATAAACAGCAACATCGCCCTTCATCCTAGGCCACCAATAGTAATCCTTGAGATCTTGGTACATCTTATCCTCTCCTGGATGGATAGAGTACCGCGATTTATGAGCTTCATCAAAAACAAATTTTCTTAAACCACCAAATAGAGGAACCCAAATCCTTTTCTCAAAACATAACGTTCCTTCCTCGTTTGGTACTAATAGCTTCTCCATCCCACGGAGATATTCTTCTTCAAGATTTCTTTCCTTAAGAGCTTCTTTCTGCGCGGCACGAATGCGTAAGGAAAGATCGGTTTGGATAATCATTTCTAAAGCCCTAACCCTTATGGGCTTGATCCTCTCTTTTCGACTTAGGGCGTCGGCAACCACATTCGCCTTCCCTGGATGATACTTTATCTAGCAATCGTAATCATTTAACAACTCAACCCATCGTCTTTGTCTCATATTCAACTCCTTCTGGTTGAATATGTGTTGTAGGCTCTTATGATCTGTAAAAATTGTACATTTCGTACCATATAGGTAGTGTCTCCAGATCTTTAAAGCAAATATCGCTGCGCCTAGCTCCAAATCGTGCGTGGTATAGTTCTTCTCATGTACCTTCAACTGACGTGATGCGTAAGCAATAACCTTCTGGCGTTGCATCAACACGCAACCCAATCCTTGACGCGAGGCGTCACAGTATACCACGAAATCGTCAGTACCTTCCGGTAGTGCTAGGATTGGCGCATTGCAGAGCTTATCCTTCAACAGCTGAAATGCTCCTTCCTGTTTGATTCCCCAATCAAACTTCTTATCTTTCTGGGTGAGGAGCGTCAATGGTTGAGCGATCTTCGAAAAGTCCTCAATGAACCTTCGATAGTAGCCAGCCAAACCCAAGAATTGTCGAATCTCGGTTGGCGTCTTGGGCGTTTCCCAATTCTTGATCGCTTCGATCTTGGTTGGATCTACATGGATTCCATCTCCATTTACCACATGTCCAAGAAATTGGACTTCACGTAGCCAAAATTCACACATAGAGAATTTGGCATACAGCTGTTCTTTCTTCAGCAGCTCCAAAATAGCTCTTAGATGCTGTTCGTGCTCAGCCTTTGTCCTTGAATAAATCAAGATGTCGTCGATAAACACAATTACGAACTTGTCCAAGTACGGCTTGCAAACTCTATTCATCAAATCCATAAAGACTGCAGGTGCGTTTGTCAACCCAAACGGCATAACAAGGAACTCGTAGTGTCCATAACGAGTTCTGAAGGCTGTCTTCGGGATACTCTCCTCTTGTATCCTTAACTGATGGTATCCAGATCGCAAATAGATCTTTGAGTAAAAGCTTGAACCTTGCAGTTGATCAAACAGATCATCAATTCTTGGCAGAGGATATCTATTCTTGATCGTCAGCTTGTTCAGCTCCCGGTAGTCTATGCACATTTGAAAACTACCGTCCTTCTTTTTGACAAACAGGACCGGAGCTCCCCAAGGCGAGAAGCTTGGTCGGATAAATCCCTTGTCTAACAACTCTTGAAGTTGTGTCGACAATTCTTGCATCTCAGATGGGGCAAGTCTATAAGGTGCCTTAGCCACAGGCGCGACGCCTGGGACTAAATCGATGTGAAACTCCACTTGCCTCTGGGGCGGCAGTCCAGGCATGTCCTCCGGGAAGACTTCCGGATACTCCCTCACGATAGGGATGTCTTCGATCTTCGGTTCTGCAGCTTTCTTGTCTACAATGTGTGCCAGGAAGGCAGCACACCCTTTTTGCAAACACTTTCGGGCTTTGAGGCAGCTGATAATTCTTAATGGCGTATCGCGCTTTTCGCCATGTACCACAATTGTTTCGCCATCTTCGGTCGGGATACGAACGACCTTTTCGTGACAAACAATTTCTGCCTTGTTGCTCGATAACCAATCCATTCCTACTACCACGTCAAAGCTCCCCAGCTGGACTGGTAGTAGATCCAAAGTAAACTCACGTTCTCCCAACTCGATTGCACAACCTCTGATCACTTCATTGGCTTCTACTAACTTCCCATTAGCCAATTCGATTGAATAGGGAATATATAACTTACTAGCAGCTAAACCAAGCATATTCTTAAATTCTAACGATACGAAGCTATAGTCGGCACCAGTATCAAATAAAACGGATGCATAGCGTTGGTTTACAGGGAACGTACCAGTAACGACATTGGGGTCCTGGCGCGCTTCCCTTGCTTCGATATGGAACACTCTTCCACGGGCTTGGTTCAACTCTGGGCAGTTCCTCTTAAAGTGCCCGATATCACCACAATTAAAGCATCCAGGTCTTTGCCCGTTTCCACCTCCATTTCAAGCTTGGTTATTCCTTTGGTTATGATTCACAGCACCTACTTGATTCACATTGTTGCCTCGATTCCCATTACCTCCATTGTTTCATTGTGGGCGATTTCCAATTCCACCCCGGTTATTGTTTCTGTTTCCAAATCCTCCTTGGCCTCCCTGACCAACAGTGGCCCAACAAGAATCCTTCAAGTGGCTAGGTTTCCCACACGCTTCACATACCTTCAAACCACATCGGCCAGAATGGTGACGCTGGCAGGTGTTGCAGTTGGGCTGGGTGCCCATATATCCCTCTCCTTTCTTTCCACCACCAGCTGTAACCTGAGCTGGCGCGTTTGGCTCTCCTTTCTTAACAACACCACTAGTGCCTTGTTTGAAGTTCGAGAACTTTCGTTTGTTACCTCCGGATGACTCGACGTGAGTCTCTTTCTTCTTTGTCTCGATCTCACCAAACTTGTTCAGGCGGATAGCCTCCTCAGTGAGAGCTACGCTCAAATCGATTGCCTCAGTAATTGTTGCAGGCTTAGAGGAGGTCACCATGCTTATGATTTGAGGAGCTAATCCCCAAATGAAGTGTTCAATCCGCTTGAATTCTGGAGTGACCATATAGGTTACCACATGCGATAGGTCGTGAAACCTCTGAACATATTCCACGATCTTCGGACCTTCCATCTTCAAATGCCAGAACTCAGTTTCCAATCTTTGGATTTCAGCACGAGAACAATACTTTTTGCGCATTAGTTCCTTCAGTTCGGTCCATGTTAGTGCGTAGGCAGCAGCTTCACCAAGTGTCTGTACTTGCAAATTCCACCAAGATAGGGCTCCATCCAGAAATAGCCCAGAAATGTAGGTGACTTGCTGGTTCGGTGCATATTTGCTCATGCGGAGAACAGATTCAGTCTTCTCGGCCCAACGAACAAAAGCCACAGCACCTCCGGTGCCATCAAAGTTGACAGGCTTGCAGTCTAGAAACTGCTTGTAGGTGCACCCTACACATACGTTACAACATATGAATGGCATTAGCATCCTTGCTAGAGATATCCAATTAGATCATGGTATGTCTTAATGACTTAGTATTACCATGAGGTGGATTGTTGTTGCCATTGTTGTTTGAGCTGCTTCCGCTGGGTCCTCCTTGCGAGGCGGCGTATTGCGCGATGGCAGCAGCGATGACTTGTTGGAGTTCTGCCTCATTGGTAGGCATCGGCGTTTGACGTCTCGGCGGCATCTTCTAATAGATGGGTTTACGTCAGTCAGGCCAAAATAAAGCGTACGTATATAATGATAGTAATAGTACATAACATCTCATGTTATAATTATATCAATCACACAACATCCCATGTTATAAAACATAAATAATCAATCAAAACATCACATATGATGAGAATACTGCGATTGTATTGCCAAACTCGAGACCACATGGTAGAGTGTACAAGTACATAATAGTGTCATACATCATCATCGACTAAGGACTACATCACCCCAGTCCAAAAGAATATCAAATCAGTGTCAATACATCCCATATACATGATCAACAAAAGTCCGAATCAGAATGCAGTCTCCAAAAATGCTGTGTGGTCAGAGCAATCGCCGTCTTCTCACCAACGTCTACCCATGCTGTACTAAAGATGCCCTAAACTGATGGTGGTGGAGGAGGGGGAAAATGGGTGTAGAATAAACGTCGCAAATGGAGCCAGTCCTCCTCCATGGCTCTCTGGGTACGCAACCAAGAAGCAACCTGCTGCTCAAGTGCCAAAAGGCGTGCAGCATAGTCAGGTATCAATGGTCGAGGGTGCTGCGAAGAAGCAGGGTGGGTCTGACCCTGACACTGGCACGGCGGTGGCTGAGCTCTCTCAAGCTCCTGAATACGCCGTGTGAGTGCCTCCTGCTGGACAACAAATGACATCAGAACGTCCTCAATAGTATACCCCATATGGAAAGGATGGTAGGGGTCGGTCGATGGCATAACAGAAGGTGACGTCCAAAGAAACGTCTCGCTGGCTGGATCAAAAGGTGGCACAAAGAATGGTGGTACAGGGGGAATAGCAGATGAAGACTGTGGCATAATTGGAATATATGTCGGCACATGTCCAAAGGGACGAGCCGAGGAACCCTCTCCAGGTCGAGCTGGAGGTGTGTACTGTGCAAATGAAAAAGAGAAATCAACGTGACGTGCATCGGCGGTATGAGGAGGAATAGGTGGAAGCTCATCATCCGCAGGAATCCAACAATGCTGGGCGTGCTCATCTCGTGGGTCAATCTGTACCTCAAAAAGTGCTCGATCAAACTGTACAGGCATAGGGTCAAGGGGGGTGCAACAAGAGGGTCAACAGGTATATCAGCGATAAGTGGGGGATCAACATGATCAGCAGCAATAACATGGTCACCCTCCAGTAGTGGTGCATCAGCAGGGTGATCATCAATGGGTGGGTCAGCAATCACAGGATCAATAGGTATGCCAACATGAGCAGGGTCATGCTCAAGCACTGGGTCAGGAGCAGCTACTGGCTCAAGGGCCATGGCAGGCTCGGGATCAACGAACTCCATATCAAAATCTGCATGATCAGCGAATGCAGAGTCAACTGGGTCTACTGGGTCAACCATAGGCTGATCCAAGTGGATGAACTCTATCTCCCGGTCCGGGTCAAATCCAGGGGAAAAACAGGGTCTGAATCCTCATCGAGGTCGTGATCGAAAGCAAATCTAGGAGCAGAGGCAGCAGATGATGCCCTATCAGGATCTGAACCGTGTGAATAGTGTTGTGCGCTCCATGTGTGTGATGGTGCGGAGGCAACAGACTCGAAGGAGTCTGGAGCGGGTGAGTGTGCAGGTGACTCCTCAGCTGGAGCATCTGCGAGTATCAAAAGACCACCGTCAGCTAGAAGGGCCTCGCCCTCAACATCGTCCTCCTGGGCTCATCATCAAACAGATCGACGTCGTCGTCAACGTCGGCGTCGAGGAGCATATCATAAGCAGGATAAACGGCCAAAGGTATGGGAGCAGGGACCTCTACGAGTGGTAGGTACCCAGCAAAAGGACCATCAGCGGGCTCATCGACAGCGTCGGGCAGCGCAAAGGGCTGAAAGTCGTCCTCGTCTGTGCTGGTAACATCTGATGTGTGGACCTCGTGCTCTGAAGACTCTAAGTCGTCTGATACTATGGGTCTAGGGCCCGTGGTGTCCGAATCACCTGTGCCGGGCGAGTCCATGGTGTCTGTAACACAAACACAAATATGTACAAATAATCAATCATACAATCAGATAAGCACATTAGTCACCAAGTAAACAATCAAATAATTCTCCTAGTCCCACTAGCCTCCCAGCCTCTCAGACTGCTCTTCCTAGTCCAATTTCTCCCAATCCTCTCAGACTGCTCTTCCTAGTCCCACTAGCCTATTCTCCCAGCCTCTCAGACTGCTCTCCCTAGTCCTACTAGGCAACTACCTCGGTCTCCTAGACCGAGCCTCGGTCTCCTAGACCGAGCCTCGGTCTTCCAGACCGAGCCTCGGTCTTCCAGACCGAGCCTCAGCCTCTCAGACTGAGCCTATAAATAATAAATAAATGTGCTCAACATTTGTTTGTAAAAAGTTTTGGATCTGGACTTGAGTGGTATGCAGTGTAAAAATGCTTTCGTGAGAGCCCTAGTGATCATAGTCTAGACTCGAGAAGGAATCCTAGTTCGCTATGATCAGAGCTCTGATACCAAGCTGTCACACCCTGGCTTTGCGGAAGCGTGGTTAATTTGGTGTGACTTCTTAATACCATAGCTTAATCATAACAAAGCTATATGATAATAAAACCATGCAAGATCATCCATAGATCTAAGTTTTAAAACCGAAGTAACATAACATTGTCTTAGGGACTACAACATCATAACATAAAACATTGTTTTGAAAGACATAAACATCAACATGAATAAAACGCAGTTTAAGATTTGTGACTCGTCCAGGAAAAAGTCACATCCCTTAAACTCGGATGACCTCGAGACTCATGCAGCGGGAAAACGTGTCATACCGCGCCAGATCCTTTAATTCCCTGAATTACATGTAAGTTGAAAAATCAACAATAATGTTGAGCGAGTTCATGTGTAAGTGAGTAAATAAACCTTTGTATGTATAAAAAAAATCCTGGTATGTAGCAAATAAGGAAAAAGAGATCACCAATGGTTTGCAAGGCCATTGATATGTGTGAAGTGCAAGTAGAAAGACTCAAACCTAGCAGATTTATGCGTTGGGTACAAAGTCACCCCGAGGTCCGTTCTGTTTGGGCCTGGGGCTGGGCTCGCTACACCCAGATAGATCTACCGCTCCTGCCCCTCGGTCCTACCTTGAGGATTAATGGCCTCAAGTTTCTGCCTACCCACTCACATGATCTGAATAATAACCCTCCTTACGCTAACCATACCATGTAAGAATTATTCGTAATCATAGTAACATGTATTTCACCCCCGCAGTTTAGAAAACTGAAAAACAGTTAGAGAAAAGGGGGACATGAACTCACAGTGGTGCGTCTCTACCAAGTATATCTCCTGATCAAGCAGCTGTGCGACGACCTACACGTACTAAGTCTATTAGACGGACGTCCGTGCCTTAGCTTAAGGTTTAAGTTTTTGGGAAATAGTTAGACAACTATTTCGTGTTTACATTTTGTAAATACTTGGTAATTATTTTCCTTCCCAAGGATGGGGGATTTAATACATGCGTGTTCGTAAAATTCGAAATACATTATTAAGTCTCACTTAATATATTTTATTCCTTACTTCAAAATATAAATATTCTTCCCAAAATAATACTTTGACAAAAATACGCGCTCATAAATATTTTCTTAAAATGCGTAAGTTACGTTTTAAAGATCGGGTGGTAATAATTATACCGTTGTAACTTATTATTAATTATGAAGGCGTTTGTATTATTTTTGGAATCGTTATCATTCGGTAATATTATTTTTACCCTCAAAATAATATTCGTATATTTTACAAAATAATCATAAACATTCACAAGTGTTGTTACTAAATATATATTTTAGCAAGTTTTTATTTTGTGAAAATCCCACCTCCGATAATTAGAAATTTTGTAATAAAGTCATGGCGAAATCTATAATTCGAAAAAACGTTAAAAATGTATTTCTAACACTTGTAGTGAAAATATTTCCAAGTGTTAGGTTTTTAGAAAAATTTCGCCTGAGTTTCCCCTGTAACTGGAGGTGGCCACGCTTTCAAGCGTATCATTTTCTTTTAAAATCCAAATCAACAATTTCCTTATTCTCAATAACAACTTTCTAAAACATCAATTAGTCAAAATATATATAAATCGTAAAAATTACATGAACTTGTGGTTTATCCAAAAATTGCGTGATAAATCCCACTATTTTTAGTGGATCTTGATATGAATCAACTTCGTTTCTTGAAAGTCTCATTTTTAAAGAAATTCCATCTTTACAACTTCTTGTAAAATTTGACAAAACTAGTTCTTTGTCGAAACTTAGTGTTACACAAGTATTTATACACTTTTGTGTTTAAAAATCATTCTTGTTCATGTAAGATCCGGTTTTAGAAAATAAGATTTCCTTGACACTTGGTCCCTTTAAAATACCGCTTGTAGATCCGTAGATCTACTAGTTTTAAACACTATTTCGTAAGTAAAGTCAATTTTACACAAGTTCATGTTTAGTGTGTGGTAGAGTTTCATCACTTAACCCTTTTTACATTTAAACAAACTCTATGTCATGATCCATGATCATGACTAATCCGGGTTAGATGATGATCCGAGCTACCACAACATAGATCGGCACTAAATAATCATAACAAGACAAGTCTTACAAGATTTACACAACAACTTAGCTTTTAACCATCATATTCCTCATTTTAGTAGACTTTTACCATATCATCTTGTATGTTCATGAGTTTTAACCATCATATACCGTTTTAACCACTTTAAAATAGATCGAGAGGGTGTTTCAAGCAACTTACTACTAGCTCGGGGCTAGGGAAGATTCTAGTCGAAGAATGAGTGGATAAAAGAAATGAGAAGAGGTCCTTCGCGTTCCGAATGCACTAAGCCTCCTCGTATGTGATCCTCAACACTTGTATGCTCTTGGAATGAGAAGATCAAAACCGAAAAATGGATGGATGGTGTAGGGGGGGGGGGGGGGTTTGGCCGAGAGCTTTGGAGAGGGAGAGAGTGTGTGTGTTGTGATGTTTGTTAAGTGTGTGTTATGGTGTGCCAAGTCTTGAACTTATAGACAATTGTATGATCATTAACCATTGGACCATGTGTTATCTAGATATCAAGCAAGCTTGATTAATTTAATCACAATAAGTACAAGGGTGTCCCCCTTGGGGACGGTTTGGTTGAGGGGGGGGGGGTAATCCGGTTGGTTTTCAACTAAACATTAGGTAATAGTTAAGTTAAGTTTAGGGATTAACCCGGTTACTAGTGTGTAGTAAGTTGTGATGGGTGTTAGGGTATTCGGGGACCCTAACTGGCTCAGAAAAAGACAAACAGTGTTGTTGGCAATATTTTTATGTTCCGGGTAAAGTCCGGTTGTTCGGTTGGATAGAGATCCGTTAAAGTGCTTAACAAAGCTTTAAAGTGTCGTTATTATTACTTTTAGTGACACAACTTATTCCCGACACTTTGGAAAGTGTCTAGTAATATTTTTCTCGTGTTTTGGCACTTTATTAGTTAGCTAGATGCTGAATTATTATTTAAAGTGCTGAATTTTGTACCTAGAGTACGTTTTAGGCACATCCGGTCACTGTAACTTATTCCTAGTGACGCAGTTCTACAACCCTTATATCCCTACACTCACCACTAGTGTAGCAAACTATCTCAGGCTCTTACAGGCCTTAGAGGCAGTACCTGCCTGGTGCTAGTTATGACAGCACGTTTAATAGGTTATCCGTTCATTGTGCTACTGTGCTTTTGGTGCATCAAGGTTGTCACAAGGGTGCTGTAAGCAAAACATGGAGTGACATCAAGTAAAGTATGATGCAAGTAAGTACATGTATCAGTATTCAAGTAGCAGTTTATCCACAAGTTCAAGTAAGCACAGTAATTAAGCAGTAATTAATTATTAATTAAGTCGTACGGATACCTGGTTTAGCGAAGGTTGTCACATTAGTTACCAAGAACATGTAGGCCACCATGTTGTTATAATCCTGGCATCGCCCACGCCAATCCTAAATGTCCTTCCATGAGCATCATTTCCCGTGTTGTTGTACTCGTTGCGAGGATTTCCAGTACGGCCGTCGTTCCCTTAGTTGCTGTCGTTTAATTTAACAATGGCCACTCCATGTCGTTGGCACCTTCATTCTCCATACTGCTGGTTACTATTACAAATACCTTGATGTTTCCATGACTGTTGCCTCTAATGCTGTTGTTTGAAACGAAGCTCTACGATCTTTCACCGACAGGGTCCACCTCTTCACATTCCCTGGTACGTGCTAAGGCACTACTCATTGTGCAGGGAGTTCCAGATTCCATTCTACAGTCAGTTGTCATTGCTCATGTCCAGATTAGTTTGTAAAGGTTGACTCCCATCAATCGCTGACTAGGGTTGGAGATTTTATTGCAGTCACTTTGCTGGTGTTCGTTGCCGGTAATCAGGGTTGCCCAATTACTGAGGTCGGTAAGATACTACGCTCACCCTTTTGTCCATCGATCTAGCAAGTCGATTGAGTAATACGCGGTATGCTGCGAGAGTGTTGCAGAAGTGATCACACTTCAGAGTCTAAGACGTCAATACATAGAGTTCCATCAAACGAAGAGAGGCGAGAAAGGTATAAACCAACTCAAGGACGTTCGTGCAAGAACCTAACATTCTACACGTGTCGCTAGGCGTTTAGATGTGTGTTCAAGTAGTACTCGATAGCATAGAGATTCGTAAGGGTTCAGAAAGGAGTGAAAAGATCATGTTCGAGTAAGAGACAATCACTGCTATGACCCCTATAGACTGTTATGTTTCACATTGATCAAATAACGGAAAGGAACCCCTTTTTCACTTGTTAAGCCTCACTGGGACTCGCATGCACCCCCCACTATTATCATGTGTGCACCCACAATAATATTGTGATTTGCATGCTCATCTCAGCTCCTCCTAACTCATGTCAAATGGTTCCTCAAACTCGAGTAGCAAACAAAGAGCATCACGAATCGTGAGTCATTAATGTTTAGGGAAATACCACCCTATCAGTCACATAACACCTGCAAGTAATACATGAATTCACACTGTTGTGCTAAACGTGCAATCACATGCAATATCATAGGTAAGTGTTCACTAGTTATGCAATACAGTGAGTATATGAGAGACGAACCTTGCAGTCTGGAGCTGAGTGTCATGGTCGTATTCAGAACTTGTTCGGTTATAGTCTGGTTTTATAAACACGTTTTAAAACCAAGTTCACTATAACCAGTGGCTCTGATACCAAACTGTCACACCCTCAAAATACCACCTAGGGAGTGTCCCTGTTAGGCGTGTGACCACTAGCAATGAGCCACTAATTACATTGAATCTTAAGTTTAAAATATCGTTCCATCAATTAATAATGATAAAATTTCCAACCATAAGTTATTCAAAAACCACAAGTTCAGTGGAAGCATTAATGTAACATAATGTAAATACTTTTCGATCAATCATAAGAAATAAATGTTTGATAAATAATCCCATCCGAATGACCATGACCACTCTCGTTCTCCAGCCAGCAAGCTCCTGTTTCAATCACCTAACGACATGCGAGCATGTAACAAGTGTATCAGACAAAGCTGGCGAGTTCACAGTTTTAGAAAACGTTTGTTACCAGTTGTATGTAAAACAGTTCACTGACAAATGCAAGTAATATGGTTAATATCTCATTTCCGAACAAGACGGCTCCTGAAATACATGACTGCCCTTCCCACGTACCCCTATCTAGTACTGGGCCCCGACTGGGTCATTAGTTCACATCCGTCCTATCTAGGAGCGGTGTGAGGGTGCCAAACCTAAGTAGCGCTACCAACTAATACCCGTTACCCTCCAGGTAACATAATAAGGGACTTACAAGAATGATAGGTGAGAATATTAACCAATATGCCCGTTTTTACCCAAAAGACTTATCCCTCCACGGGATACCCACTGACTGTCCCCAACCACTAGGACGCATGCTCGAATGTAGTGAACTCACCTTAGAGTGCTCGGTAGGTTTAATTATCCGTTTAACCTCCAAATCTATCAAGTCCTATGATGAACACATATTGAACATTCAGTATTCATACTAGCTCAATTCATGATATTCCACATATACTTGTCAACTAATGCACGTATCGTACAAGTAATAATACTGTTAATTCAACACGCCATACAAACGGTGACATAACCGTTCACGCACACTTCCTACTCAACTGAATCGGATCGAGCACTAACGTTTAATTAACGAAGGTTTATCCGTGATCGAACAAGATGAAAACACTCAGTACAGCACAACTAATAATTATACTCATATGAACATCAGATCCTTATCACTATATCGAGATCGTATGATCACATAGCCGATTACATCTTAACAGATTACAACACTCGATCATGTATTCAAGTAACTACAATCAAAACAACCTCATTTTCTATTAATAGTCCAAACAATAATCGAATGTCGCCAGTTCGCAAAATCATGTTCATTACAATCATTGCTACACATGCAGCCCACTACCCAACATCATAAAAGGATGCTGTCCAAGAACTCTACCAGCCCACTAAACAATTACCGGTTACACATACGTACTATGAATTCATTAGTTTGTTTCTATCAGCCCACTACCTATGCACATGTATTACCATCGGTCCAATCCCAATCCCTCCCCACAAATAATACTAATCTATTTCCCATATTCAGATTGTTTCATACGGATTATTTGCTGGCAAATCATATGACATCCTAACATGAATCAAGCATTACTTAACCGATTCATTAATAGCATTCCATTCCTTTCATTGCTAAATCTCTAACATAGCCCATTAACGTTCTGGTAAAAGAAAAATCATTAATCTTCCTAAATGAAAACAATACTAGATCCTCATGCGGTTACCGGTTTCGACCAAAGATCCCACAAATACTTATGCATACAATTCCGACTTTACAACAATGTTTCACACTCTCACACACATCACAAAGCAACTAATCATATAGAACCGAGAAGAATCAGGTTACACACATCAACGATATCACGCAAGATTAATGAAGCATATCGTGTCTATGAAACATGATGGCCGGCTGATATCATACAAGGAATGATTAACTTAAAACTAATATAATAGAGATTCACTAACAAGATCACATGCATACACCTTTGTTAAACAGAATCACGTCTGACAACATCATCCATTATGAACTAAGAATTACACAACATAAATCTACTAACCAGAGCTCAACTGGATAAGGTGTTGACTGAATATGATGTTGCGTCGATGAGGGGGAAGGGGGTTTACTGCCGTCACTTGATTAGCGGGTTTTAGGGTTTGCAATACTGAGTTGTATTTTAAAACACACAATTTTACGTATATATGAAGCAAAAGAGGAGGTTGATGTCAGCCCATGTGATGTGAGCAGGAACTCGGCCCAATCATATTAATTAATTTTGTGCAGTCCATGTGATGCTTAATAGTTGTCGGCCACTTAATATGTCCATTGCATTTGAATTAATACTAAGTTTATTCATTTCGGTCACCCACTATTTCGTATAACAAGCATACAAGACAGACAACAACATGACAATCCAATAATGCACTCATAATAGTTGGCGGCCCAAAACAAATGGCCCACCAGCCGAATGTACAGCCCACTCGAGAATATTAAACTTTGTAACAATTTTCCACATAGTTATATCAAACCCAATTTGCGCCCTATGCAGCATTACCTATCATCTACTTATAATGTTAACATACCTAATTCATATGTTTCATTTATTCAAATAAATATCCATCGTAATACATATCATGCTTCGAATGGGCATTCTGAAATTCATATTGTTCAATCAAACCATTGTCTAACAGCCATGCATCAGCAAGAAGGACATCCATCGAACCAACGAAATAACCCTATGATTCCCTATACGTGCCGATATCACTCCACACACATCTAATGGTTGTAGCAGCCCAGTAGTATTCGCGACCGGCCCAAAGTGGTTTAATAATAAATGCGGCCCAAATACATAATATGTTGTTAACAAAGTTAACATACGCTTAAGTTTAAGTTTAACGGAGTTATAACAGCACATAATATTTAACACGTTGGAGGGGAATAACGAGAAGTTAGACTCACAAGATTAACGTTACTAACCTTGAAAGTTCGAGTTGTCACATCATCCCCAACTTGAAAGAAATTTCGTCCCAAAATTTGACAAGTAAACACAAAGGAGTGAGGTGATAAATCAAGATTGCTACAAATTTTCCTCAGGTGCCACACATTACTTCTTTAACATCCTGTGAATCAGAATATTTTATGATAAAATTAATATAAAAAATATATAAATACATTGAAAAAAAATATAGGAGAAGTAAAGATTATTTATACATACAGATGATGAGTTTTCTTTAAACAATTGAACAGCCGACTTGAGAACAACTTTTTCAATGATTTCATCAGCCAGAGGATGAAATAATATTAGTGGAACATCATCAGTATAATCTTCCACTTGAACTTTTATTTTGAATCTAGTTAAGTTAAATATAAAAACACATATATATATATATAAATAAATTATTTTATAAAACATACAAATATTAAAATAAATAGAAAAATCTCATATTACCTTGGAACTGGATATATAACACTTTCATCACAATAACAGTTGAAGCACACATGAAAATAATGTGACTCCAAACCCACACAGTCTACAAGATCTGTACCCGCCTCTGTTAAACATTTAGGACACTCCACATAGTGCCAACCAAAATCCTTATCTATAGCCTTAATAGTATCAAGTATGATAACAAATTGAGGCTGTATAAATTGAAAAATACGAAAATAATTGAGTTCATAAAAAAAAATTGTACTTTTTGAATTATAAAAATTTAAACAAACCTTCATGATTTGCCAAAGGTCATACACGTTTTTCAACGGAGACTTTATGATAAATTCATCACTTGACATCTACAAAATGCAATACAAAAGTTTTTTATATACGAATAACACAAAATAAAAATTGGAAGTAATAAAATAACAAATCACATGAAGATTAAAGAAAAAAAATATAAACTCATACCTTCTCAGATTCAACCTCAAAGACAGACTTTTCTCTTCTAATGTGTAAATTTGAAACAACTTTGAACATGTATTTATAATACAGATTTAATTTAAACTCAATTGGACAGGTAAGTTATATTTACTTGAATAAAAAACTGAAAACTGCCTTAGGTCACAAAATTTTCGGAAATCATGAAATTAGTGGATGGAGGTTATACATGACGAAATACATCTCTCATAAACCGATGTTTTATACACTAAGAATATGTAAAATCACAACGATGTTTATCAAATATTTAATAATTCTAACTATAACTGTTTAAATTGAATTACACTATACCGATGTTTAAACATATACTTGAATTACAATAAACCTGCTTAAATTGAATTACACATCAAAAAAATTGATTCTATGACGTTATTTAATCCTACTATTGACATTATATAATGACTACAACATACAATACCTCACTGACTTTATAATAAAACATAGCCTTTCTATTTAAACATTGAGGTATATATATCAACCTGTTCTTTAATATTATCTATTCATCAGAACTAGAAACCACAACTACACTTGATTCCATTATATAAAAAAAACACAATTAATATAAAAAACATACTGGATATAACTAAATTTTAATCAACAAAAATGGAAATTAACACAAATTTATACAACAAAAACAGATGTCTGCATACACATCATATTTATACGAAAACTAACCGGCTTGTAGAAACATTATTCCAAACAAAATCACAAATCTAAAAACACAATATATTTGCACAACTTCTTTTTAACACTATAAAAATGATAAATAAATCATACCAAAAATATATCAAACACAATTACCTCATCTTCCTACGAATCTTTCAACTTTGCTTGAACAAAATGATTTCTTTCTATTTCCACTAATATATTCCTTTGCAGATTCCACGTCAACCTCTTGTCTTTTACTTGCTCTAATAGTATCACCTACTTCATCTTCAGTTTAATTTCTTGAGTTTTCTTACCTAATTAACCAATAGACTTATAGAAATCAAAACACAATGAAAATAGCAGTCAACACCACCATGATAACAACTTACTTGTAAAACGCAAGTCAATGTTTGGAGTGGACGCCATTGCAAAAGTATTTCCAAATGATTAAGATTGGTACATAAACCAACAAACACAATCGCAAATTCTATAACTTCAGCCCTAACTTTCAGCTAAAACTGAATGTCATCCTTTACCCTTTTTTGGTTTATTATACAGATAATTTCAAAACACTAATATCAAATTACCTTTTCACCCCCATACTGAATACCACTCAAACGAATGTTTAGTTTTATTATAAAAAAAACTACCTAATAAACCGAACCCATATATAAGAAGCATAAAAAAAACATAATCATTTATATATAAAGTTATTACTTTAAATATAGAAAATACAATTTCCTGAAACTTTATACTTATTCTCATTCATCACTCTATTTATAATCATTTATATATAAAGTTATTACTTTAAATATAGAAAATACAATTTCCTGAAACTTTATACTTATTCTCATTCATCACCCTATTTATAACATACTAAGAACTCCCAAAAAAAAAGGAACAACTAACAATATCACTAAAACATGAAAAAATAATTAGAACAAAAACCAACACATAAATTGTCATTCATCATACTATATATTACTAACTACATACGAAAAACAAAAACAAAACATACAAAAAACACCAAAACATAGTTCAATACTTGCAACAAAAAACAACACAGAGAAATTTACACCAACATTTTATACATAAAATAAAACGATAAATTCAAAGTTTCACAACACGAGAACGACGATGAATTGAAACTTTTGGAACTTTAAGTTTCCGATTGTAACTTTCTAGTGAATCAGCGGTATCATCAACTTCATCTTCAGAATCAGAAAATTGGTCAAAACCAGACTGACCGATAACCTCATCTACATCAGCATCAACAGTCATATCAATAAACTCAATTTCTTCGTTAGAACTGCTGATCGAAACAACATCATCCCAATTCCAATATAGCAAGTCTCTAGATCGTTTGCGCTGCCTCTCAATCCTTCGTATCTGGTAAGAGAAATAACTTGTTTCATTACGAGCTAGAAACTATCACATAACAAATTTTACTAAGATTTAAAAAATTACAACTTCAATATATATCACCTCCTCACTGAACTCACGAGAAAGGTGGGATTTATAAGGACTAAATGGCCCAACAGAAATTATCTCTACACTACCACTGTCGGCCTGTAATCAAACAAAATAAAAATAATAAAACAACAAAACAATAATATTAAAATATTACAAATAAACTTTATTTATTGATGATATTACTAAATTACCTGTTCTTGATGATTTAAAGGATTGATAAACGTCTGCAGCCGGTCATCACCTAAATGAACAGCATTATTACTTCTTGTAGATGCATTTTTCTCCATCACTTGCTCAATATTTGAAGGATAAATCTATAAATTCTGCTACAAATTCACAAACCTAAATAGATTTATACTAACATGTTCCTATTATATAAGCTATTCTACAACGGTTTTTAACACACGTTCAAGAATTGTAGCAACTACTATATACACACGACACATATCAAGATAATGGAACAGTTGATATTTCCAGTTTTATAGGAGAACATAATTTTGAAGGAAATAAAAAACAGTTTAATATAACTTATATAATAAACCGAAAATTGATATCCTAATCGAAATTATAAGGCTACATCCCAAATAGGTACAAATAATATGCGAGAATGGGAAGTGGGTAGTTACTTCCCATAAAGAATTGCTCTTCTCAACAACTGCTGATCTTGTAAACAACTGTTAACTCAAAGCACTGTTGATCCTGTAAACAACTGTTAAGTCAAAGCACTGATAAAGCATAAATAATTTATCTAAAAATTATAGATAAATTATCATTTGTTATAAGTTATGGACCACAAGTTAGCTTCATAGGAAAAAAAAACACACCTACTCATGTGCCTAGTTCAATTAGCTTTAGTCGGCACTCTACACAATACTTGTGTTACAACCCCAAGGCATGTTACAGGAATCATAGGAGTTAAATAGATCAGGGGTATACCTCTTGTCAACATATAATACTTCTCTTCATTTACAAAAGTTTTCCCGCCAAAGGCTCATTTACCCATAACTACTACACTCCCGTGTCACATATAAAAAAATACAACAGTTGATATAGTAAGTTTGAGTAAACTTCCGATTTGCTCCCTGTGGTTTGGCCACTTTAACGATTTTGCCCGAAACCTTCAAAAATAGCCATTTCCAACCAATAGTTTGCTATGGTTTTTCCATTTTGCTCCCTACAGGAAGTAAAATGGAAAAACAGACAAATTGGATGGAGTTAGAGGCGGGGAGCAAAACAAAAACTTACTAAATAAGTTTTGATTCGTTTGAATATAAAAACACAAGTATATTAACAAAAAAACACAAAAGAAAAAAAAAACACAAAAGAAAAAACACAATGTTATACCATAAAATAAATAGCTTTCGTTAAAACACAATCCATTATATCTAAAACAAAATACTTTAGTTGATTTACAACTAAAGATTAACTTATTAATTGAAATACAACCATATTATAACATTGTAATTTGTATGAATGAAAATTCAAATCTTATCAGATGTTGTGCTTTGAATAAAAAAATGTTTTTATTGTTTTTATAAATATACTGTTTTTGTTTACATACATTACACTTTTCACAACAACATAGAGCTTATAACATTCATACATAAGCATTAAACCTAAACATTCATTTGACCAGACCACATTCAAACAACAGCTACATATAAACAATCAACCCAATATCCAAATGTTTTAAGCAACAGGAATACATCACACAGGACAATACAGTTTCATTCGCTCCACACGACTTCCTCGTGCTTGCTCTTTCAACCTTTCCCTTTCAATTGCATCCAGAACAACGTAAGTTTCACTATCATTATACACAAACTGCCTTCGAGCATTAAGATAATGCAGCAATATTTTGGTTGCATATTTGCATCTTAATTCATCTAATTGTTCTTTCTGCCCACAATCTACTTCTTTAACAAACCCACATCGCCAACATCGTAAAGAACTCCATATGCCTCATTAAAAATATACCACAATCAACTTTGTTGTCTACGGTTCTCCACGACATTTTTAGTCGACTTATCTGAGCTTTGTGCATCTTACGTCCACCCACAACACCGTGAATTAACATAAAATCTGCTACTAAATGCCTCTGCAATATAACGATAATAAATATAAACAAATTATCTTTTCCATATGATTGTGTTTTTTAAATGTCAAGGAATGTACCAATTTTTCTGGCCAGCCTCGGTATTTTAAGTCAAAACTATCATCATATAGACTGTTGTTATCAATCACAGCTATTTGGCACTTTTTCATATGAAAGCATACCAAGTAGAAGTGATCATATTGCAAAACAGGTATGAATAAAAGATCAACTTCTTTCAACGATGCTACTTGTTCTTCTTTTAGAACTTTAATCATATTTCCAAAAAATTCAGCTTGCATCATCTCATAGCTTGAACCATATGTGCCACCATCCTGTGTATCAGTTATAATAACGTTACTAAAATAAATAAATAAACAATTCACTTATGTTATTTACTTACCAGCATCTGATTTGTACAAAACAATCGCTTAATTTTGTCATCAGCCTTAAACTTCTCCTCGTGATTTAAGATTCTGGCCCACACATTAACAACATCAAAATGGACATACTCATCATGACTCAATGTTTCTAGCACTATCCTTGTTAGACCTGAATCTGGCTGATCTTCAATTTGAAAAACAACGTCCCTACAATGAATACGAGTTAAAACATCGATTAACTTATAATCATAGCACATTATAAGAAAAGAAGTTAAAACACATACATTTCAAATCCTCTGGCAGAGAAAATCCAATCAGAATAAATTTTCTCTACAAATGTCAACTTTTCACTCAATTCCACCACCCGGTTAATGTAAGGTGATGCTGGCACCAAAGTCTCATCCGTAGAATCAACTACATTTTCTTCATCCTTTTCACCAGATATGATGTGTGAGATATTTTGACCACATGATCGTTGACTTGAAGCAGATTGATACATTGTTTCATTTGAAACACATGCAGATACCAATAGGACAGCATGCACACTTTCCATGTTTTCAACTGAATTTACATTTACACCCGTATTACAATCAGTTTTCATCTCTTGACTTTGAGTCTTCTTTTCTCCCTTACTCTGTATTTCATTATCATCTTTTGGAGATGAATCTGGATCTCTGGTCATAAAACCTACATTTTTTGCAAATGAAATCAACGGATCCAAATGAGCTTAAGCTTCTTTAATCACCTGATTATCTGCATAGACCGTAAACCCCTCATTCAGCATTGTCTCTACATTCTTCAAAGACTCTTTTGCCTTTTCAATTTCTACAGTCAAATTTCTGACAAAAACCTGTTTCAATATGAACAATAAAAGATGATAAAAACTATATATATATATATATATATACAGGAAGGTTAACGTACATTACGGCTTAACGTACATCACATACGACAGGTAATTACAGACGTTCATTTTAAAATCACACATTATAACTAAAAAATCCAAAATCACGCATGTTGAAACACAATAATCACGCATATTGAAAACATTAATCACGCATGTTATATAACAAATCACGCACGTTGTTGAACGTGATGTACGTTAAGCCGTAATGTACGATATACTTTTTCTATATATATATATATATATATATATATATATATCATATATCATATATTCAGAGTTAAATACTATATGTTTTTGTGTCTTACCGATTCAGCTTCCTCCGTTGGTTCTTCTGCCACGGGAATGTTTGATTCCCTGCCAACATCTGCATTCTCATCCCGCCTATTCAAATGTATATTTCGAGTATAACGATCATTGTCTCTACACTCATCATCATCCACTTGCCTTTCATCCTCTCCATGTATATCTTCATGAATCAAATCCTCCTCGACACCAGCACCATTATTGTCTTTGCCCTCGTCAGCATCGGCTTGCCGTTCCACCTTTTCATGCATGGGTTCACCAGTTGAAGAACGTTGACGCACCTCACTTTCATTTGATTTTTGGGTCTTTAATACTGTTTTAGACTTTGAAGTACCTTTCTTTCTTCTTTTCTCAGACTTCGGACCTTTATTCTTTTTGTTCTCCAGTTTGCATAATGTACGCTCTTCAATATGTTCTATAACAAACAATCCTTTACGTTTAACACGTACATCATGCAACTTGCTTGTATGATTTGCATAGATAAGCTATAAACAAAAAAATATTTGTCACTCTGTTTTGTTTGGATAAATGCCACAAATGACAAATTAATATTTAACTTATGATCTTACCGCAAGCAAAAACAGAGGCCCATTAAAAACTTGAGCAGGGTGCTAGCCTTTTCTCGCTCTGTCTAACAAAGTTAGCATGTAATCACACCAACCCAGTTCTTTTATGTCAACATCCTTTGTTATTAATGGCAAAAATCTTTGGTTGACAGTGCCACTTTTCGTTCCTTCACCTAGATGTGTAAACATCAACACCAAAAAGTTAAGAACAAACAACATTCCACAATCATTGTGTTCTCTCTTGCATCGCCTATCCAAATAAGTTTGTGTTTCTTGTATAAGATACCTGGTGAAGCCTGTTGGGAATTAACTTCTACACAGTTTAACAACAGGACTTTTTATGCTTGGCCTATTGTTCTCTATTATTATTCTTGATCCGTTCGGAATTCCCAATACATTGTGAACCAATTCTGGACTTAACTTTATTGACTGAGATCCAAGATTTAATATTCTTGTTGAATCATCATAGTTCTTAGCCAACCAAAGTCCCAAGCTGGTAGGAACATGCTGAATCTTCAGATTTAGAATAGAACCAAAACCAATATCTCATACAATGTTCTTTTGCTTGTCATTAAACTTTAGCATCCAATCATATAGAGTGTTTGGTGAGCATCTTGGTAAAATCTTCTCACCAGTATATGGGAAAAACATTTGACATTCATGGTGATTTGATTCCTCAGGTTGGTCCTTTCGACGTCTCTTCTTTGGTAAGGTATCATCAACTATTATATAACTTAACGAATTTTAGAAACAAACTACAACTAAGATTTTCATGTTTAAATGAATACCTGGTTTTTTTACTTTTGATGCAGCAGGATTAACAAAATCAACATCATCATTATCATCAGCATCACCACAGTCTGCCTGTAAAACTGCAGCAACAAATCAAATAAAATAATAAACTATGAAGGGAAAAAATGTATATTATATTTAATCATTTTAAATTGATCTATAACATACCTTCCCTCTTTCGTTTCACAGCAGCACCTGAAAAAGTTCCTTCATGTCTCCACATTTTATTAGAAACAAAACACATAAAAAATATTAATTGTAACACGTTATTTAATCCTACTATTGACATTATCTAATGACTACAACATACAATACAACATTGTCTTGTTAATATATCACAGTGTTACAATTTAAACATTGTGTTATATTTATCAACCTGTTTTTTATTATTATCTAGTCATCGCAATCAGAAAGCACAACTACACTTGATTTGATGATTTTAAACTTGATAGACCCAAGTTTGATTACATTTCTCCAACTTATTCTGCCAATTTTAACAAAATACTATCAGGAACTATAACATTACAATGTTGTAAAACAACACATAATATTCAACATACAAAATCAATACAAAAACACAATCCTATAGTTTACCACATATGTAAAAAACACAACATGCACCAAGATACTGCAAATAATCAAGTAACATATGCAAACACAATGATTTCCAAAACCACAATATTAAAAAAAAAAACATAATTAATATAAAAAACATAGTGGATACAACGTTATACAACAAAAACAAACGTCTACATACACATTATAGTTATACAAAAACTAACCGACTTGTAGAAACAATATTCCAAACAAAATCACAAATCTAAAAACACAATATACTTGAACAACTTCTGTTTAAACATTAAAAATAAAAAATAAGAAATAAACCATACCAAAAATATATGAAACGCATTTACCTCTTCTTACGAATCTATTCGCTTTGCTTGTACAGAATGACTTCTTTCTATTTCCACTTATATGTTTCTTTGCAATTTCCACTTCAACCTCTTGGCTTTTACTTCCTCTAACAGTATCACCTACTTCATCTTCACTGTAATTTCTTGACGATTTCTTACCTATTTAACCAATAGACTTAAAACAAATCAAAACACAATGAAAATAGTAATCAACAACACCATGAAAACTTACTTGTAAATCGCAAGTCAACGTTTGCAGTAGACGCCATTGCAAATGTAGTTCCAAATGATTAAGATTAGTACACAAAGCAACAAACACAATCGCAAATTGTATAACTTCGAGCCCTAAGTTTCCGTTAAAACCGAATGTTCATCGTTTTCCCTTTTCTTGACTATTATACAGTTAATCTCAAAACAATAATAAGAAATTATGTGACAACTCGTATTTTCAAACTCCATTCCTTTCTGTACTGATCGTTTCATGCTTTACTGTATGTGGTAGTTCACTCGAATACCATATGGACTTTGTTATTAAACGATAGCTGTCAAATACATGTTTAAATTACTTGAAAGTTAAAATTGTATGCTATTAAATATTTTTGTGTGTATGTTTGCAGGAAACCGTGATACGTTTAATTGTGTAGTTAGTAAATTTAGGAAACTAACTAATTTGGGCCGCGGAATTATTCGGCACTTGTGAGCCGCGAGTTTACTTGAGCCCAACCCGAAGCACACATATACGTTTAATTATAGCACAAATATGCGTGGGCCTTGTAAAGCCCAAATGAAGCCAAAGATGGGCCTGGCTCCCTTTGTAGCGTATATACACACATGGTTTTGTGTGATCGTTTTATTATCTCAATCACAAGTCTAATCTCAAACCCTAGCACTCCTGATCGCCCCCTTAGAACTTGACGGCAATTCATCCATCTGAGGCTTGCATTCCCTTGAAACTTGTCCCTTGCGTTAGCAATAACCATTCTTCGGTTAGTACGAATATGTTGCTGAATATTTGTTTAATTCTGATTGTTTATGTGTAGCCGATTGTATGTTATACAGTTCTGCATGATAACTGGGTTGTAGGGTTGATGTTATCGAACACTAGATGTAACCTAGGACAAGGTGTAATACTGTTTAATCACATGAAGTTGTTAGTGGAACATATTTGTTAAAGTCAACTTATGCACATGAGGTTTAGTAATGATTGATTGGGCCGATGAAAACAAACATCACTTCATTGTTGGTATAGCATGTGATTTACTGAACTTCATTAATTGAATAACATGTTAATTGCTGACAATCCATCCTAGTAGCATGGGAATCCTTTTATGATTGAAGGAATGAATATGTTTTGGTTGTTCATGATTGGACCGATGCTTATATGACAGTGCATGGTTGGTGTGATTAATTTATCATGGTTCAGACTTGCATGATGAGTATTTGACAAAACTTAATGATCATAACACCCTGTTGATGTTGGAGGATTGAATAATAATTGTGTGATGATCATGATTGTTTGGTGATTGGTAAAATATATGATTACACAGTTTAGTCCGAGTAATTGATTGCTAGATGACCATTAGGGTTGGAACACGTAACTACTGTTATTGATGAAACCTTCAGACGAAAACACGTCAAATGTGATTTCGGCCATAGGGGTTTTCGCCAACAATATGATTTCGGCACATGTGTTTAGGTGAATATCCTGAACAGTAAACTTGTTAAGCGTAACTTTTATGATTTGTTAACTTTGTTAGTTAATTAACTCAGTTAGTTTAGTAGTTATGTTAATATGTTAGACCTGTTAAGTTACTTACACTGTTAAAGCATGTCAATTATGTTAATATGTTAACTGGGTTATGTTAACTAGGTTATGTATGTAAAGCTCATTACGTATGATAACTTTGTTAAGTTTGATCTAACTGGACATGAAACAGTAACTGTATTAAGTGTGTTAACTCTATTTTGTATACTAGTTCTGATAATTCTGATTAACATTGTTAAACATACCTGGACTATCAACGAACAACCATGTTAGAATAAACTATTAAAGACACTTATGTGAAGTATGAAGTGCATGAGATTGATTAGTTGCTTACGTGATACATGATGTCAACTGCCACGCACTACGGGGTGTTGGATTTGCGTGCGAGTCATTACGAACCTAACTGATTAAGTATACGTGCATATTATAGGACTTGACTGATTACTTGCGAACACATACTTTAGCATACCGAGCAAACCAAGGTGAGTTCACTGCATTTCTCAAGCATGCGTCCCGGTGGTTTGGGACAACTAGTAAACATTTGGAAGGGAATCTTGGGTAAACAGTTAAATTGGGTTTTGGTTATTGAACATGGAATCTATCATTATCGGATTGCCTGTAGGGCAATGGGGTAATTAGTTGATAGCGCTATTAGGTTTGATACCTCGCACCGGGCCGTAAGGACGGGCGCGAACTAATTATCTGGGCATCATTACCAATGCTTGGTTAGGGGCATTGGGGACTGGACACACTTCCAGGTTATTAAGGGACACACTTCCCGGATACATATGGGCACACTCCCTAGGGTATCTCAACAAGTCATAAACAGCATCATATCACAACGTTGAATTGGCTTAACATACGTCTGGTAACAAAACACGTTAACAAAACCTTGAACTCACCAGCGTAGTCTGACACACTTGTTTACATGCTTGTAGGTAATCACTGAAGGAACTTGGGAACTTGCCGTCTGATGCTGCTGGAGTGGTTGTGGTCATGAGAAACAAATTACATTGATTTGGTTTTGATACATTTATACACTTATACATTTATGCTTCCGCTCAATATTTTGGTTTTGGTTTAACTTACAAACGATACATTTCTTTCAATTGAGTATTTCCATACATTATTACTTGTGTTTGACATGATTGGTGGCTCTTTGTTGGATCGTTGCACCTCCATTGGGGACATGCCCTAGGTGGTAATTTGGGGGTGTGACAGTTTGGTATCAGAGCCACTGGTTATAGAGAACTCGGTTTTAAAATGTTTTCATAAAACCAGACTATAACCGAATTGATCCAAACGATGACCATGACACTCAGCTTCAGATTGCAAGGTTCGTTCCTCGTTAGTTTATGCATTACATGTCTGGTAAACGTATCTATGTTTATAGCATGCACGACACGACATGGTAGATGTCATGACACACTGATAGTGTAACATAACTCTTGCACCTAGTAAATCCTAATCTTGTTGGTAGTGCATATTTTGTGGGTGGGAGAAACTTCAAACATGAGTTAAGAAGCATCGAGAGAAGCATGCAAACCGCCTTATTATCATGGGTGCACACATAATAATAACGCGTGGTGCATGCAAATCCCAATGAGGCTTAACGAGTGTAAGAGGGGTTCTTCCCTGTTTGTGTATGTACATGGTGGTTAATCGTTCCTAACGTGATAAACCTGAACACATTTCTCGTTCTCGACTCCTAAATTCGTCCCCTTTCTTCTATTATAGAATCATGAGTGGACGCGTTAACCTAACTCAAGCCCAGTTGGCGGCTTCGATCCCTGAACAAGTTACTGCAGCACTCGCAACTGCCCAGGCAGGAAGTGTAACCTGCCATCACCACTTACTCTAGGATCTTTAGGTCCTACTCTCGTAAACCAACACTCGTGCTCAAGTATGTTTACTCTTACGCACACGACAGGTCAACACACTCAGCCACCTGTGTGCACGTTCCAAACTTTCATGGACTGTCGTCTTAGTACTTTCAGTGGCACTGAAGGGGCCGTTGGACTCCTCCACTGGTTCGAGAAGCTCGAATCGGTCTTCGAAATGTAAGAATGCCCTGAGGCTCGTAGGGTGAAGTACGCTACCGGTACTCTCGAAGGCACTGCGCTAACTTGGTGGAATGCGCAAGTTCAGATACTGGGGCTGGCGGCTGCTAATGCCACCCCATGGAATGATTTTAAGGAACTAATCAAACGTGAATACTGTAGTCATGATGACATCCACAATCTGGAAGTGGAGTTCTATAACCTGAAGATGACGGGGTCAGAGATAGAAGCGTACACGAAACGATCCAACGAACTGGCAGTGTTGTGTCCAACTATGGTGGATCCTCCCATCAAGCGCATTGAGCTGTACCTCAAAGGCTTAGTACCAGAGATTCAAAGTCATGTGACTTCTGCTAACCTTGCTACCATCCAGGATGTTACTCGTCTTGCTCATCGTCTCACAGACCAGGCAGTGGAACAGAACAAGTTGCCTAAACGTATCGGTGCTACCACTACTATTACTACCTCTGCTATTCCCAGTGATAACAAGCGAAAACGGGATGGAACCTCCAGCAAGGGTTCAACTTCAGTTCAGTCTCAGGCACGGCAACGAAAGATTTATGAATATCAGAGCACTGGTCAGCAATCTTCTGGTAGTCAAGGGTTGTAACCTCGTCTTAGCTGGTCAGACATTCTTCATCAATCTCACTCCTATAGTCTTGAGTAGTTTTGACATCGTCATTGGGATGGATTGGTTATCCCAACAGCAAGCAGAGATCCTATGCACAGAGAAGATCATTCGTATTCCCTGTTCTGGCAAGGAACCTCTCGAAGATCAAGGCTACAAGAGTGGTGCCGTGGTTGGCATCATCTCCTTTCTGAAGGCTCAGAAATGTTTGCGAAAGGGACACACTGCCATTTTAGCACTCGTTACAGATACATCGACGAAAGAGAAGAAGTTAGAGGATATTCCAGTTTTACGCGACTTTCCTCAAGTGTTTCCTGAAGAGTTACCTGGGCTACCGCCTCATCGCCAGGTCGAATTTCAGATCGAGCTAGCTCCAGGAGCAGCACCTATAGTTCGAGCACCTTATCGTTTAGCTCCAACCAAACTGGAAGAACTATCTAAGCAATTGCAAGAACTCTTGGAAAAGGGTTTCATACGTCCTAGCTCTTCGCCCTGGGGAGCTCCAGTTCTATTTGTAAAGAAGAAGGACGGTACCTTCCGCATGTGTATAGATTACCGCGAACTGAACAAGGTGACTGTGAAGAATCACTATCCTCTTCCACGCATTGATGACTTATTCGACCAGTTGCAAGGGTCAAGCTATTACTCGAAGATTGATCTGAGGTCATGCTATCATCAACTGAGAGTCCGGGATGAGGACGTCTCCAAAACAGCATTTAGAACTCGCTACGGCCATTACGAGTTTCTGGTCATGCCATTCGGGTTAACGAACGCGCCTGCGGTTTTCATGGATCTTATGAACAGGGTGTGCAAACCTTATCTTGACAAGTTTGTTATTGTTTTCATCGACGACATCCTGATCTATTCTAAGAGTCAGGAGGAACACGAGCAGCATCTACGACTCATTTTAGAACTCCTTCGAACAGAACAGTTGTACGCCAAGTTTTCAAAATGTGACTTCTGGCTTCGTGAAGTCCAATTCTTAGGCCATGTAGTGAACAAGGATGGGATTCATGTTGATCCATCCAAGGTGGATTCGATCAAGAACTGGCCTGCACCTCGCACACCAACAGAAATACGCCAATTCTTGGGTTTGGCGGGTTATTACAGACGGTTCATCAAAGACTTCTCAAAGATTGCTCAACCGCTTACACTACTGACGCAGAAAGGTGTTGTTTACCGTTGGGGTAATGCACAGGAAACAGCGTTTCAGCACTTAAAGGATAGACTCTGTAGCGCACCTATCCTCTCTTTGCCTGAAGGCACGGACGATTTTGTAGTCTATTGCGATGCATCTATCCAGGGTCTTGGATGTGTATTGATGCAAAGGGATAAAGTCATTGCGTATGCTTCGCGCCAACTTAAGATTCACGAACGGAATTACACTACACACGACCTAGAGCTGGGAGCGGTCGTCTTTGCACTTAAGATATGGCGACACTACTTGTACGGTACCAAATGTGCTATCTACACTGACCACAGAAGCCTCGAACATATATTCAAACAGAAGGAACTGAATATGCGACAACGTCGATGGGTCGAGCTACTGAACGATTACGAATGCGCTATAAAGTACCATCCGGGCAAAGCCAATGCGGTGGCCGACGCCCTTAGTCGAAAGGATACTACTACACCTAGGCGTGTACGAGCGTTGCAACTCACTATTCAGTCTAGTCTTCCTTCTCAGATACGAGATGCTCTGGTAGAAGCATTGAAACCAGAAAACATCAGGGCTGAAGCCCTACGCGGCTCAAGGCAACGGTTAGAACAAAAGGCAGACGGAACCTACAATGTAACAGGACGCATCTGGGTCCCACTCTATGGCAACTTACGCGAGCTTGTAATGGAAGAAGCTCCTAAGTCTCGCTACTTAGTACATCCTGGTTCAGATAAGATGTACCATGACTTGAAAACTACATATTGGTGGCCTAGCATGAAAGCTCACATAGCAACTTACGTTAGCAAATGTTTGACTTGTGCGAGAGTCAAAACGGAATACCAGAAACCATCAGGCCTACTCCAACAACCAGAGATACCACAATGGAAATGGGAGCAAATTTCCATGGATTTTGTTACTGGCCTGCCTAGATCACGTGGTAACGATATTATATGGGTGATCGTGGATCGACTCACAAAGTCTGCCCACTTCTTGGCTATCAAGGAAACGGATAAGTTCTCCACACTAGCAGACATATATCTTAAGGAAGTTGTTTCGAGACACGGTGTGCCCACCTCTATTATCTCGGATCGAGATGCACGTTTTACATCAGAACTGTGGCGAGCGATGCACAAATCTTTTGGCTCTCGATTAGACATGAGCACAGCTTATCATCCTCAGACGGATGGGCAGTCTGAGCGCACTGTTCAAACTCTGGAAGACATGCTTCGTGCATGTGTAATCGACTTTGGCAACGGTTGGGAAAAGCATCTACCACTTGTGGAATTCTCATACAACAACAGTTATCACACCAGCATTAAAGCTGCTCCATTTGAGGCATTGTACGGACGTAAATGTCGGTCACCTCTTTGTTGGGCAGAGGTGGGTGATAGTCAAATCACAGGTCCAGAACTCGTAATTGATACGACAGAAAATATTGCACAGATACGGCAACGCATGGCGGCAACTCGCGACTGTCAGAAAGTATACGCTGATAAAGACAGGAAACCACTCGAGTTCCAGGTTGGGGATCGAGTGCTACTCAAAGTTTCACCCTGGAAGGGTGTGGTTCGTTCTGGCAAACGAGGCAAGCTTAATCCGCGGTATGTCGGACCATTCGAGGTCATTGAGAAGATAGGCAAAGTGGCCTACAGACTGAACTTACCAACAGAACTCAGTGCAGTTCACAACGTCTTTCACGTGTCGAATCTGAAGAAGTGTCTGTCAGATGAGAATACCTCTTGTTCGAGTTCGTTGGAACTCCCTTCGTGGCCCATAGTTTACCTGGGAACGAGAAGATCAAATGAAACTCAAGTATCCCCAGTTATTCGGAAACAGTGCAACTACTACTGAGGCTGAAGCTACTACAGAATTTCGGGACGAAATTCCAAATCAACGGGGGGATGATGTGACACCCCAGGAAAACCAGTAGACTACACAACACAACTAGCTTCCTCAGTAACCACGTGCTAAATTTCGGGACGAAATTTCTTTCAAGTTGGGGATAATGTGACAACTCGTATTTTCAAACTCCATTCCTTTCTGTACTGATCGTTTCATGCTTTACTGTATGTGGTAGTTCACTCGAATACCATATGGACTTTGTTATTAAACGATAGCTGTCAAATACATGTTTAAATTACTTGAAAGTTAAAATTGTATGCTATTAAATATTTTTGTGTGTATGTTTGCAGGAAACCGTGATACGTTTAATTGTGTAGTTAGTAAATTTAGGAAACTAACTAATTTGGGCCGCGGAATTATTCGGCACTTGTGAGCCGCGAGTTTACTTGAGCCCAACCCGAAGCACACATATACGTTTAATTATAGCACAAATATGCGTGGGCCTTGTAAAGCCCAAATGAAGCCAAAGATGGGCCTGGCTCCCTTTGTAGCGTATATACACACATGGTTTTGTGTGATCGTTTTATTATCTCAATCACAAGTCTAATCTCAAACCCTAGCACTCCTGATCGCCCCCTTAGAACTTGACGGCAATTCATCCATCTGAGGCTTGCATTCCCTTGAAACTTGTCCCTTGCGTTAGCAATAACCATTCTTCGGTTAGTACGAATATGTTGCTGAATATTTGTTTAATTCTGATTGTTTATGTGTAGCCGATTGTATGTTATACAGTTCTGCATGATAACTGGGTTGTAGGGTTGATGTTATCGAACACTAGATGTAACCTAGGACAAGGTGTAATACTGTTTAATCACATGAAGTTGTTAGTGGAACATATTTGTTAAAGTCAACTTATGCACATGAGGTTTAGTAATGATTGATTGGGCCGATGAAAACAAACATCACTTCATTGTTGGTATAGCATGTGATTTACTGAACTTCATTAATTGAATAACATGTTAATTGCTGACAATCCATCCTAGTAGCATGGGAATCCTTTTATGATTGAAGGAATGAATATGTTTTGGTTGTTCATGATTGGACCGATGCTTATATGACAGTGCATGGTTGGTGTGATTAATTTATCATGGTTCAGACTTGCATGATGAGTATTTGACAAAACTTAATGATCATAACACCCTGTTGATGTTGGAGGATTGAATAATAATTGTGTGATGATCATGATTGTTTGGTGATTGGTAAAATATATGATTACACAGTTTAGTCCGAGTAATTGATTGCTAGATGACCATTAGGGTTGGAACACGTAACTACTGTTATTGATGAAACCTTCAGACGAAAACACGTCAAATGTGATTTCGGCCATAGGGGTTTTCGCCAACAATATGATTTCGGCACATGTGTTTAGGTGAATATCCTGAACAGTAACCTTGTTAAGCGTAACTTTTATGATTTGTTAACTTTGTTAGTTAATTAACTCAGTTAGTTTAGTAGTTATGTTAATATGTTAGACCTGTTAAGTTACTTACACTGTTAAAGCATGTCAATTATGTTAATATGTTAACTGGGTTATGTTAACTAGGTTTTGTATGTAAAGCTCATTACGTATGATAACTTTGTTAAGTTTGATCTAACTGGACATGAAACAGTAACTGTATTAAGTGTGTTAACTCTATTTTGTATACTAGTTCTGATAATTCTGATTAACATTGTTAAACATACCTGGACTATCAACGAACAACCATGTTAGAATAAACTGTTAAAGACACTTATGTGAAGTATGAAGTGCATGAGATTGATTAGTTGCTTACGTGATACATGATGTCAACTGCCACGCACTACGGGGTGTTGGATTTGCGTGCGAGTCATTACGAACCTAACTGATTAAGTATACGTGCATATTATAGGACTTGACTGATTACTTGCGAACACATACTTTAGCATACCGAGCAAACCAAGGTGAGTTCACTGCATTTCTCAAGCATGCGTCCCGGTGGTTTGGGACAACTAGTAAACATTTGGAAGGGAATCTTGGGTAAACAGTTAAATTGGGTTTTGGTTATTGAACATGGAATCTATCATTATCGGATTGCCTGTAGGGCAATGGGGTAATTAGTTGATAGCGCTATTAGGTTTGATACCTCGCACCGGGCCGTAAGGACGGGCGCGAACTAATTATCTGGGCATCATTACCAATGCTTGGTTAGGGGCATTGGGGACTGGACACACTTCCAGGTTATTAAGGGACACACTTCCCGGATACATATGGGCACACTCCCTAGGGTATCTCAACAAGTCATAAACAGCATCATATCACAACGTTGAATTGGCTTAACATACGTCTGGTAACAAAACACGTTAACAAAACCTTGAACTCACCAGCGTAGTCTGACACACTTGTTTACATGCTTGTAGGTAATCACTGAAGGAACTTGGGAACTTGCCGTCTGATGCTGCTGGAGTGGTTGTGGTCATGAGAAACAAATTACATTGATTTGGTTTTGATACATTTATACACTTATACATTTATGCTTCTGCTCAATATTTTGGTTTTGGTTTAACTTACAAATGATACATTTCTTTCAATTGAGTATTTCCATACATTATTACTTGTGTTTGACATGATTGGTGGCCCTTTGTTGGATCGTTGCACCTCCGTTGGGGACATGCCCTAGGTGGTAATTTGGGGGTGTGACAAATTACCTTTTTGCCCCCCCCCCCACACTGAATACCAGTTAAATGAATGTTTAATCTTATTCAAATCTTATTACAAAAAATAGTACCACTTAATAAACCGAACCCAAATATAACATGCATAAAAAAACATAATTATTTAAATATATATTCATTTTTTTTAAATATAGAAATTTTTTTTACTAAAACTTCATTCTTATTCTCATTCATCATCCTATATACAACATACTAAGTACTCACGAAAAATAAGCAATAACTAACAATATCACCAAAACGTAATTCAATAATTAGAACAAAAAACCAAAGAATTTATAGAAATCATACCTGTTATTCAAAAGAATGAGATATTGACGTCATTTAGAAGAAGTACATTTATTTAAAAATGGTAAAGGAGACAAAAAAAACACTTAACATAAAGACCTAATAGAATGGGAGAATAGGAATTGGAAAGTTACTAAAATAAGATTGGAGGGTATGGGGAGGGTCATCCCCATGAGGGTGGGCCACCACGTAGGACGCCACATCAACAGGAGTGATGATGGACCTAAAGAGGATGGACCAAGGGGGTGGAGGATGGGCTCCCACACTATTTATAGAAACACTTAAGAAAAAATAAACTGATTTGATTTTAGAGAGAGAGAGAGAGAGAGAGGAGAGAAAAAGACGCCCGTCGATGTCGTCTTCAGGCGGCTGAGAAGCCGGGACAATCCTCAGGAGATGGTGTGGGTGACCGGCGCCGGGGCTCGCCGAGGAAAGGCCGGCCCCCATACCCTCCAGTATAAGTAACCATATTGATAGAAATCATACATACTAGGAAGGATATAAAGACTACTTTTAATAAGGTATACCTTTTTTATTTAATCTTCTAAAAAATAAAAGTTCACTTCATCTATTAGTTACACAAAGATTCTTACATATAGGGATTTGGACTGTCGTTTGGCATGAGTTGGCAGCCCATTTTTCCTCTCATGTTAAACCAGATGAACCCAATGCTCACTCAATGATTGGTTTGAGATGGACCTATTCTTTTATCTTCTTTAAAACCTATGTTGCACCTAATAAGGATGACAGTTTCAAGGCCCATGTTATCCGATTTTTGAAAGCCCATGGGATTTAGATAGTTCTAGAGTATACCTCTTGTTAACATAATAACATGTAATATTTCTATTCATTATCAAAAGTTTTACAGGCAAAAGCTCATTTACCCGTAACTACTATACTCCCGTGTCACATAAGGGTGATCGGGGCACTCGCGGGGACCCAAATCGGTGACCCCATTCCCCGATCGGGAACACCGCCGCCATCACCGCGGGGACCCGATTCGGGGAGGGGTTTCGGGGCTTGTTCACCGAAGAAGAAGCACAAGGATCCATGATGTATGGTGGGCCACCCTCATTTTCAACCAATCAACATTTTTTCTTTTTTTTTTTTTTGAATAAAAAAACAATTCCCCTAAGAGGGGAGTGCCGCCATCAAATTGGGGTGCGAGGGGAGTTTAAGAGGGGAGTTGACGTGGCATAACCTGATTGGGTGTGCGTAAGAGAGGGGACTCCACTAAGAGGGGAGTGCCCCTCTCACCCTAAAAAATATACAAATGTTGATGTAATAAGTTTTGATGCGTCTGAATATAAAAAACACAATTATATTAACAAAAACAAAAGGCACAAAAGAAAAAACACAATGTTATACCATCAAAATCAAAAGCTTTCATTAAAACACAATCCTTTCTATCTAAAATAAAATACTTACTATAGTAGATCACTAATTGTAGAACCCATGTGAACACACGGGTAGGTTTAATAAGTATCGAAATCAAATATTAAAAAATAGATTATAATACATCGTTTAAATTATTTGTATTTAGTTACATATATTTATAAAACAATGTTAAAAACAATATGTGTTAGTATTATAAGTAAAATGATAAAAGTTTTTATCTACATCTATATGTAAAATATGATGTTACATTTTATCATCACAACTTCCTACTTTCAAACAATTAAAAGCAACAAAACAGGAAAGCAATCTGAGCCTCATTCACTTGATCAAAACACAATATAAGAAGATCATCAACTCATATATGATCAGAAGATCAAAGGGTAAAAGGGAGGTTATTATAAAAAACCCTCACACTCTCAACAGAGCCTCATTCACTTGATCAAAACACAATATTCCATGTAAGAGGCGCGTAAGTTTGCTATCACAATATGGAACATGAGCACCTTCTTTCCGTTACTTTTTATCGCCAAGGGTGTAAACTCTCTCAAATACCTAAGAAAAGAGCCAGGATGATTCAAAGAACCTTACTTGCAATGGAGGTATAACACAGGTGTGTTATTACTCATGTTCAAGATAATCTCTTTCGTGTTCATATGAGCAAGAAGGGAGGAAGACACAAAGGATGTGTCAAACACAATTCAGATGATACAGGTTCAGGTAATAAGAAGAAACCCTCTGTTGAAGAAGCAACCAGTGATAGTGTTTTGGTGGAAAACATGGAGGGGTCAGTCATATTGTCGAGCGTTGTCAGGAAATGCTATTTGATTTCTGACAACCCTCGACAATGTCACCGACCCCTCCACGTTTTCCACCAAAACACTATCACTGGTTGCTTCTTAAACAAAGGGTTTCTTCTTATTACCTGAACCTATATCATCTGAACTGTGTTTGACACATCCTTTGTGTCTTCCTCTTTTCTTGCTCATATGAACACGAAAGAAGTTATCTTGAACACGAGTAATAACACACCTGTCTTCTACCTCCATTGCAAGTAAGGTTCTTTGAATCATCTTGGCTCTTTTCTTAGGTCTTTGAGGGATTTTACACCCTTTCATTGCCATAAAGTCTTCTTCTTTCTCTTTGCTTGATAATGTAGTAAACAATCTGCGCCACAAAACCAAAATATTTCTATGTTTTTGTGGAGACAATTACTATCCAATAAGTTTCAAAACCACATTGAAAAATCATACATAACCTAATTTTCGAGATGTATTAAGGAAAACCATTACCTAATATGTAAACGGAAAGAATGTGATGGCTCAATGATGGTTGCTGTCATTAGGTGCATTGACACCTAACAAAAAGAATGTGATTGCTTAAGTCTAATTATAAACTTATTAACAAATGAGACCATATTAATTTAAAATTTAACGTTATGATAACCAAGAGGCAATCTTTGTATAGTCTGAAACATAAGTTATCTTTGAACATGGGTCATTGGCCAAATGAAATACTAAAAAATAGATTATGTCCCTGCATGAAAAACAAAATCGATAAATTTAGGGAAAATGGGTTTGAAAGATGATAACCCAACAGTAGAGGATCTCATTCTACAACTCCAATAAATGCAAGGGTGTTCTCAAATAATGGTTTCATAGATGTTTGAAAACCAACAAAGAACGACAAGTGTCCACAGTGCTGCTTCTTTGGACATTTATCAGTCTTCAAACATCTAGGAAGCATTCTTTGAAAACACCCCTGAATTTATCGAGGCTATAGATTGAGATCCTCTACTGTTGGCTAATCGTCCTTCAATCACATTTTCCCTAAATTTATCAATTTTTTTTTCATACCTCCCAAAGCCACCTATCCGCCTGCAGAGAAATCGAAAAAGCTTGAAGTATAACCTGTACTTAATTATATGGCACCGGATTTTCACTGATTCAAGAATCTCAACATCACCTAACAACAAAGAACCAATTTACAAACATCTTAATAGCATTCCATAATTCAGATTATTAACTTCTGAATGCACTAACCGGTTTTTCCTGAAGAATTGTTGTCCACTCTGTGTAATGTGGTGTCAATTGTACTGTTATTCCGCTTCTTCGCTGTATTAACACATTAAAATCTTAAAACATAAAAACAAACAAAATGTTGCAAAAAAGATAAACAAAACACAAATTGTTAGTTATATGCTACCAACCTTGAAGTGTTGCACCGCAGCCTCCACATGTGTACACCGGTTTGTTGCTTATCAAACTAACTGTCATCGTAATCAAGAAATTGTTATTATCATGAAAACACATTTAAGAGAAAAGAAAAATGAATGAAAAACAAACAAACAACATTGAATCTATAAACATCATCCAGATTGCCTTCATTGAATCTATAAACATCATCTATAACAACCCAAAAATCATCACCACAAACAAAACCAACCAAAAAAGATACACCTAAATATGACCAATCACGACTAAGAACAAACAGACCAAGAACATCTTCAGCGATGGTAAAAGTACCTTATCTTTCAGAGTGAACAACAATAAAGACTTGAGACTAACCGCCCTGATCTGTAGGAGAATGTGACAAATTCACAGGAATCAGGTCCAAACGTCAATTTATATTACCGATCTACAAACGAAAAAATGGAAAACTTACCAGCGTCCTCAGATACAGCTAAATACTAACAAAACAACTATGAATTACTTTCATTACCTCATGGCATCAAAATTTATTATAAATAATTTCCAAATTATAAATAATCTCCAAATTGCAAAATTAGCAAGTATTCTACAATAGTAAATGATTCATCTAAATTATGCCTCATCTAATCAAATTGCAAATTCAAACATTAAACAACCATAAATTACCAATTGAAACCAGAGCCACCATCGTCAACCACCATCCAGAAACCCTAAAGGGTTCGAAGACGAACACGGAACAACAAAAAGGTGGGGGCGGCGAGGCTGTGCTACCCATCATCACCATCAGATACTGAAACAAAAAGCTTCCATCATCGCCACATCAAAATCAAAAAAGTAAAATTGAAGATATAAATCTACAAAAAACAAATTCGATTTACCTACCGAGTCACCGTCATAATCCCAATCGGAACCGCCAGATCTCGCCATCGTAGCCTTAGATGACAAAATCATCTTCATCGGTCTGAGTAACAAAGATAGTGATTCACCGAGGGATTTCTTTGCGGATGACATGGTTCGTGTGGAAGATGAGGAAAATAAACCCTAGAATCGGCTGCGATTTTGGAATGAAAAGAAAGTGTGAAGAAGAAAGAGATGGAGATTAAAGTGTGAAGAAGAAAGAGGGAGTTGGGATATGATTACTTCTCACACAGGTGCATTATGCATTTCAAAATTCCCTCCAGAAAAAAAACCAATTTATCATAATAATAAAACCAATTTATCATAATAATAAAATCCTATCATATACAAAAGGAATTATGACATCAGCATTGACATGTGGCAAATGTTAGAGATTGCCAACATCAGCTTAAAGTCTCCTATTATAAATTATATATACATAGTCTCACTATCAGAACATCGTGCTATATGAATCTAGCTATATTTAACGTAATATCATGCTCGGAATAAATACAAATAATTGTTGTTAAAATACCACTTTATTACAATTTAATTTATATAATTCTAATTAACATATATGTTTTACTTTATATATTATATATTAGTTGCAAGTATATACCAACAACCATTAACAAAAACATCGTAAGAATATATTATCAACAATTTATAAAGGCACAACAGCGTACAAAATTACCATAATTTAATATTAAATGGATAAAACAATCTAATGTAACATCATTTTTATCTAATAAATAGCGACAAAGTTAAACTCACCACATCTAACACACAAATTTCAAAATGATTATCTCAATTTTTCAAACCATAATGTCATCCATTTAATAATTTTTAAACAATAAAGAAAAGAAAAAAAATAACCTAATTTAAGATTTTTTTTTTTAAATAACCAGCACTATTTAAGATCCCTGCAACATATTCATACGACCAAGACTTTCCCCCATTTACATCGACTCTCTCTCACACCATCATTTATTTACTTCTCTTTTTAGTAGTCCCATACAGAAAACTCTACTTTTACCACTTATTTCCTTCATTTTAACAGTTACATTTACAAACCCCCTTTTATTCATCGTCATTACACCTTGACCAATTATTACAGTTCAGGTCAAACTTGAAAATTGTATCATTTGATTCACCTTAAATTTTTTGGACAAAGATGGAGTCTTTCAAGAATGACAGGGACAAAAATGATAAAAAAAACTTGAAGTTTGGTCTGAATTGGCATAACTAAACAAACTACAAGGCCAAAAATAAAATTCAACTAAAAACAAATATAACTTTAAAAATTTATACAGGAAATTCCCAAAAGATTTCATTAAGGATTATATTATCTTATATCTTAGATTATATATATATATATATATCTACCATATATTTGAAAGTAAGTTGGGCTGATGTGGCACTCAATAATAAGGCATCAAATATGGTTTTTGGCTCCAAAACTCCCTTCTCAATCTTTTAACATGGAATGGAGCATCCAGCCTAAAAACCCGACCCATTTTTTCAGATCCTATAAAAGTCTTCTAAATATTTGTTCATCTCTAACAATCCTCACATCTTCTTCACGTTTCCCCACAAAACCTTTCATCATCACCAAATCTACACTTCATATCTCAAATCTTCAATCGATCAAATCTTCATTTCCAACACAAAAGAAACATTTCTTCTCTTAAACCTGGTTATCTCCACAATCTTCATCACTTGATTCTTCTCCGAGAAGGTATGGTTACCTTATATGTTTGTCTTTCAAGATTTTTATGATTTGGATGATGTTCATGGTTTATTTCTAATTATCTTCATCGATTAAGTGAGGATTATCTTCACAATATGCATCAGTTGATTCTTCCTCGAGAAACTATGGTTACCGTATATGTTTTTTTTTTGTACTAAGACTTGAAAGATTTTGTATCAATTGTGTGAAGTTCATGTATTTTATGTTATTATCTTTGTCGTATATATGAAGATTCTACTCCGATTATAATTTTTTTTGATATTTTGTTCCGTATTTACGTATGCTTTTCATTTATTTATTTATTATTTTTTTGGATATAGGGATCTGATTTTTTTTGTATATTGCACTCTGACTCTCATATTTTGGATGTGTGGTTGAGTGTTTTATGATAGATTAGGTTTTCGATATTTGTTGATTTTATTGCTAGAATGGTTTATGATATGGGTTTTCTATGTTTATGACAACCTTGAGTTTGCTGGTTTTTTGACCTATACATGCAATGTTTAATGTCAAAAACTATAGCCACTTTTATCCGTGATTAAAGAACATATATCTCTAATACTTCATTAACACTCTTGTAATTTTTAAAACCTGTCATGCCCTTACCATTCAATCAAGTATGCCCTTATGAACCCTTAACAATACAAGCCTTAACCATGGATGTATGTTTGTACTACTTTTAGTGATAGCTGATAAGATATGTCTTAACCATGGATGTATGAATGAATTAATTTTACTGATAACTTATAACATAGGCACAAACTAAAAGGAATAAACTTTAGTTAACTATTGCATGCAGTTAGAATTTCCTGAGCTGAACATTTCGAATAATAAGGATATTCATAGACTTGAAAATGATATAAAGTTTAAAGATTTGATAAAATACGATGTGATATATGACATAGCAAGTAACAATGAATAAGGACATCCGTAGCCCTTAACATAGTAGTGCAAAATACATTGACAGTAGAAACACTTGTTTAGTTGTCACAACATAATATATCAAAAAATTTAGTTTATAGCATTACACTTTATTAGCTGACTATAACAACTACAACATATATCTTACAAAACGACATGGCTTTGCGTGCATTTGGAATTGCAGTCTGCAAATGGCACCATCTTTCTGCGTAGTGTTAAAACGACCATCACGTTCTCGACTGGTACACATCCTCTGAGAATACAATTAAATATAAATAATTGCTTACTAATTTTGTTTATCTTTCACACACTTATATCATAAATCTTTAAGCCACTACCTCCATCAATTGGGTTCTTTCATGACAAAGAACTACAAAACAAAAACAAAATTTGTATACAGGCAGATAACGGGCATCATTGGGACGTCAACATCAGGAAAATAAACAGAGTATACTACTTTGCAGATGGCTGGAAAAATATTGTTGATGATTTAGGGCTTGATGATGTTTGTTTGATAGTATTTGAAGCTCACAGTGAATGCAAATACAAAATCAAAGCCTTTAAAGATTCACGTCAACTGGGACCATCATTCTGCGATGAAATATCCAAACGATCGGAGAAACACATTGTACACTCTCAACCATGAACTCCCAAAATAACTTAAAACCACAAATGTGTTATAATTTACATAACAAGTAACTGTATCTCATCTGTCTAATATAATAATCGCAGAGGCTCCCTAAAAACTTTCTCAAAGACAATATGAAAAATAAACCCCCAAACATGTCAATACAACTATCTGCAGGTGAAGGACATACATGGGAATTAAAGATAGAGAAAAGAGGAAGACGATACTATTTGACAGATGGATGGATGAATGTTATAAAAGACATGCAGCTAAAATTCGGCTACATTCTCGTGTTTGACATAATTCAAAATCCAAAGCTGACGATGACTGTTTTCCATCCTGATGGAAGTGAATTTATAATCCCAAAAAAAGAACCTGTTGAACAAAAAGAAGCGCACACGCATAACCAAGGATGCCACAACAAAGCACCATCATCTACTGCAGACAACATCACATTTGAAAAGACTGCCACAAAGAAATTCGTAAGATATCCGATACAATTTTTAACTATAATCACATTTCACTTATATGCATTGAATTCTAACCAACTATTCCATATACTAACTGTTGGTGCACTACATCTGTTGACTTCGTCTTGGATCGAGTCTTACATTGTATTGTTTAGATTAGGGCACGTTTTACGAGTAAACAGGAAGTGTATAGTGTTTAGTGAGCAGGTTTCGCTCATAGGGACAATTGATGGAGGTTTCGCTTATTAGGACATGTTAGGGTTTCGCTTATGTGTACATGTACCTAAGAGCGAAACCACAAGCCTATATATAGGTGTTCTTTGAGCGAAACCTCATAACATACTTTTGTATTCCACGCCGAAGCTCTGCCGGTGTGAAGATCGAGCTGTAAGCGTTTGTCAAATCAATATAATCAGTAGATTAAGTGAAGAATAAGTTGTTTCTAGCTTCGTTTCTTGTTATTCCGCACCTGAAATGAAGTAAACTCCTCTGAACGACTCGTTCGGGTCAGATCACGATCCTACAAGTGGTATCAGAGCTCAGGAGGAGGAGTTCTGCAGAGAATAGCTGAATTTCATCGAGATTTCTTACTTCTACACCTTCTTTCATTAATTCAGAAAATTTTACCGGTCGGAATTCATTCAAAATTTCACAGACTGTGCGCATTTGGACGTAGACAAACCCTGGAAAGTTTCATACTGAAATTCGGACTAAAAATGGACTAAAATTGGTTCGAACTAGGTTTCTCTTATTCGGACATTGTGTAATTTCGCTTATTTGTCATCAGTAATTTCGCTCTTGTGACATAATTATGTGATTTCGCTTATTTGTCATCTGTAGTTTCGCTCTTGTGTACACAAAGACATCTAGTTTTGCTCGTGTGTCACATTATTTGAGGTTTCACTTTTAAGGACATCAGCAGTTTCGCTCCAAAGAACATCTGGGTTTTGCTCCAACGTACATCAGCAGTTTTCGCTCCAAGTGCACATCAGTATTTCGCTCATTTGAACATCAGTATTTCTCTCATACGAACTTCATAGTTTCGCTTATATGGACAAACCCTAGTTTCGCTTTTGTGGTCATTTGGGTTTTCGCTTTTGTGTCACCATTCACCATATTTCGCTTATAAGGCATCCAAAAATACCTTATTTCGCTTTTTAGTCACTGATTTGAAAAACTTGCTAAGTCATCATGGATACTGAATTCTACAACGCGTTTGCCACTTCGTCTACTCCGGTTTCCATTGCTCAGAATATGAATTTGGAAAACGAGACGGGAACCACCCAAAAACCCCCAAAATTGATGAGTATCGAAGAATACTACGGGTGGAAAGATAGATTCGAGAATTGGGTTCAGGCAAATCATCTTAGGTCATGGGAATGTATTTTGAAGAAATATGTTTTGCCACAGACTGATATGAAAGTTGACAAAAGAATATCTGAATTTAGTGATCAAGAACGTGATATGTATAGATCTGAAAAGATGATGATTAGTCTACTTCAGCAAGCTATCAAAGAAGACATTTTCATATTGCTTCAGCATGACAAAACTTCAAAGTCAATCTGGGATGCTTTACGTGTTAAATTTGAGGGTAGTGAGAAAATTATTAAAAGCAAGAAGGCGTTGCTCAAGAAAGAGTTTGATCTGTTCAGTAGTTTACCGGGAGAAGATACGAAGAAGCTGATTGAACGTTATTGCCACTTGGTGCGATCGATGTCAATGCTTAGTATAAAAAAGGAGCCTGAAGAGTGGGTAGACAAATTAGCTGATGCGTTACCTCAAAAAGAGTGGGGAACTTATTTGATGATTCTGAAAAACACAGGGGTTTATGATGGGTTAACAATTGGCCAGTTTATCGAAAAGATTGAGGGTCAAGATTTGGAACAGCAGAAGATCGCGAGGATGAACAGTCCAAGTGGTCAACTGGATGTAAAAATGTATTACAAAGGAAGTGTTCCGGTTCCAGAAGCTGAGAGAAGTCCGAAAATTCAGACTGCGTTTAGTGCTGGGGATTCTACAGAAAAGATTGATCAAAGTTCAAACAAAAGCAGCAGTGGTTTCTCATTATATCCGAGTATTAATCCAAATAGTTCATCAGAAAGCTTTCAGTCTCAAAGCACAAAGACAGGAAATGGTTATGTGATTCAGTGCAACATCGCTCTAAATCTTCCAGAAGGTCAAAGTTTTTCAGAAGACACTGCTAAAGACCACATGGCTCTGCTTGGTTCTGTGTTGTTATCGTATGAAGGTCTAGTTGCAGGTCGGATCGGAAATCCTATGCTCACAAAGGAGGATTACGATCAAATAGACACCGAAGAGATGGAATTAATGGATATCAAATGGTGTCTTGCGAGTGTTCTTAGACGTGCTGAAAAGTTCAAAACAATTACCGGGAGAAATGACTTTCTTTGATGCTCATGTATCTACTTTAGGTTTTGATAAATCTAAAGTGACATGTTTTCGTTGCAGGGAGAAAGGCCATTTCAAGCGGGAGTGCAAGAACAGAGAAGCTAGTGGCGCTCAGAATCCGTTTGGAAAAGATGATTACTACCGGAAAGCCATTTATCAGCAAGTTGGTCAATCACAAGACTCACAGACGGCTCATGGTAGAAGAATCGAGGATTCAAATAGAGCGTGTGCGGTGGATTTTAACTGGAACAATTATATATCTCCTGATAGCAAAGCATGCATAGTCGATCAAGATGATGAGAGGCTGCCTGAAGGTTTCAGTTGGAATATGTTTACAGATGAGAATGGGAATTTTAAAGCTTTCATCGCTAAGATCGTCAGAGAACCAGACATGTTTGCTACATGGATGAAGTCTATTGGTGAAACAGTGAAGAGTGTGGATGAAGAGTCTGTTGTTTCTGATGAAAATTCAGAAAGTTCTAATGAAAGTTTACAGAGTTTAAATGAGAGTGTACAAAATGTTGTTAGTTCAGAAAAGGAAGTTGTTTTGATCAAACACCATCTGATTCTGGATTATCATATACTAGTTCTGAAAAGTCTGCACAGTTTGATCAGTCAACTCCAGATGATAGTAGCAGTGATGATGAGGAGGAAAAACACATTAATGTTGCTAAAACTCATCTTTCTCCTGAAAGTTTTCATTTCTATTTTGCAGATCGTATGGAGAAACTAAAGGAGAAACGAGCTGCTAAAGAACAACAACAAATGAAATCTGAAGATGTTGTTCAGAAAGAGAATGTTGACAGTGTTGCTGAGGAGATGGTTGAAACTGAGCGAGTGAAGGTAAAAGAGAAGGTGATTGAAGAAGAAAAAGTGGTTGAAATGGTAAAGACAATTGAGATTGAGAAGATTGTTGAAGTTGTAAAGCCTTGCGAGAAGTGTTTGGAAGCATGCAAGGGTTGTGCAGCAAAAGACGAGATAATTGCTGAATATGAAGAGAAGAAGGAGCAGTTACAGTTCAACCTCAACTATGTGAAAGAATCTTATGATGTCTTGAACAAAACAGTAACTGGTCTCCAAAAGACAAATTCAGAAAGAGAACAAGCACTAACGATGATGAATGCTGTTATGATGACAAAGCAAAAAGCCATCAACTTTTACATCGAAGAGAGTGCTAAACGGAAGCAAGAGTTGGAGACAGAAAAGATCGAGAATGAGAGAATTAGACGTTTATTACAAAGTTATTCTAGTTCTGATTATCTCATTGATTGTATTTACCCAACTGTTGCAGGTATGGAAGTTTTTCAAGACGAGAAGCCGAAGAAAAAGAAAGATAGTGGTAAGAAACCGACTGTTAGCTATAACAAGTGTCCGCCTCCAATTTGGGAAGGGTATTCTCCTAGAAAACCAAACGATGAGCAACTTGAAAAAGCAGTCAATATAAAGCTAAAAACCGACACAACTCACGTTTTACCAGATAACATTGATGTCACGTTTACCTCGTCCGATACTGATCATGAGTCTGAGTTAATAAAAAAGGTGGTCGATCAGGTGTTGGATACTGAGGAGGAATCCGAGTCAAAGTCTGAGTCTGAAGGGTCAAATTCGTCAGTCAACAGTCCAAAGTCGTCGGTCAAACGGTCTTATAGTAAAGAATTTTTGTTATCGAAAGCAAATTTGGATGATGAAACATTTGAAGTTGCATACACTTTAAATGATTCGGACAAATTATACTCTGACAAAGAGTTTCCAATAAGAAGTGTTCGTTTTGACATGATCAACAAGGTTTTCAAAATGACAGAAATTAATATTTCTAAAATAAAAGATTTAAATCTTATTGAAAAACCTAAAAAGTATACTTCAAGAGTTCAACAACGTTTAAACAAGAAAAAGGGTTACAATTCTGGTTCTGGTTTTCAAAAGAAATCAAACCAAAATCGTAGCTACAAAAAGAAAGGTCTTGGATTTATTCCACCAGAAAATCATAAAAATTTGAAAAATTCTAAAACAAAAACAGAATTTGTGTCACGTGGAAGTGTAGAAGAGGAACAGAAGAAACCGTTCTGGAGACAGTCAAACCAGGAGTTTCTTGCTGAAAAGAAGAGGAATGGAACTGAAGTTTGTTACTCAAAAGAAACTAGAACCTGTTACAAATGCAATGAAGCTGGTCACATTGCATGGAACTGTCCAAAAAATGCCAAGTCAAAACAGGGAGTTTCTAACAAGTTGAAAGAAAAAGTTGTTGATATTGAACCACCAACCAAAAAATTTAAAATTTTTGAAAACTCAACTTATGAGGTTGGTGAGTGTTCTAAAAAGAATTTTTATAAAAAGAAAGGGAATGACAACCAAGTGTGGGTTGTTAAGAAAGTTGATGTGAATGTCGGCGATGAATCTGGTTCCACAAAGCCAGAAGAGCCACAGGTTGAGGTGAAAATTTCAGTGAATGATGTTGAGTTTCCATCACTAAAATTTGAAGAAGTTAAAAAGAAAGTTGGTAAGGTTGATATCTCGAATCAGTTTTACAACGAGAATACTAAGTTTGATGTCGAGAAAACATTCAATGGAAGTGTTAAGAAAATTTTTGGGAAAATGCTGAATGGGGAAGCTAAGGGGGTTAAAGGTTTTTATGCAACTAAAAAGCCAACTTATAACCCTACTGCGCAAGAACTGAAAGCCATCAAGTCTGAAAAGACTTGGATGGAAGTCTGTTTCCCTTGAAGTCTTAGGACTATGCCGGAGATCCCAAGTTTGTAATCGAGGATCAGGAATCGGCATCTTTCTTGAAAATTGATGATTGTAAATGAATCTTATAAAGTTTAAATTTTTACAGGATAAGTGTGAATTGCCGGAGCTTCCAGGTTGGTAAGTGTGAAGCAGGAATCGGCATCTTGATTGGTAGAATGGTTTGTGTAGATGATTTATTCCTACATGTAGTTAAATGTTTTGGATATACTTACAAGTGGTAAGAGGTTTATTCTTACAAGTGGTTAATCAAGGTCATTAGGTTGAACTTGATTGGACCATACTTACTATTGGTATTTGAAGGACAATATGATGAACCAAACCCCTAACTTTACAAGTGGTTAAAACCAAAAAAAATTATTTTCCGGAAAAATCATTTTGATTAAAACAAACTTAAGTGTTTTGAAATCATTATGATAAAATAGTTTTGTGAAAGGGGGAGTTCTGATTGTTTATGCCAAGTGAATGGCGATTTGAAGCGATTCAATATCAGTTGTCAAGTTCATTGTACTGTTTGATTTCAAATTTACTTTCATGTGTTTGCATTTTAGGGGGAGTAGAAATTTCTGAAAATCCAAAAACATTTGAAAATTTGAAAAAGACAAAAACATGATAAAATCAAAAATGAGTTTTGTTGTATAAAAGTGGAAATGATAGTACATCAGTAGACTATCACAACATGCTAAAGAATTGGAAAGTTTAAAATGTGATAAACAATCTCACTGCGGATATGCCAGTAGGTTTTTGCACATTTAGTAAATTGTGACGAGATATAAACCTAAATTCAAACTTGCTTATATCGTGGGGAACAACTTCTTGGATATATGGGTAACCCCCGAAATCTTGTTTGAAAGGTCCCTTTTTCTGAGATACTAGGTCTTTATGCTCAGTGATATCTGGGGTATTATCCCGGGACTTCTGTTGAATGGAAGTTCTGACCTAGTCCCCGGATAATGCTTTCTACAAAAGCTTGAAACATAGCTTCGCCCTCAGCAAATTGATGAAACAATAAAATTGATAGTCATTGCTGTTGTAATCAAAAGATCCTCTAAAGGGGACACACCCAAAAGTTGAGTCATGATCTCTCTGCTGAACGGTAGTTCTGACCTGAGCTCTCATGATTCTTCATAATTTATAACCCCTTACAGATATCATCTGTGGTATACTCTCCTGTAAGACTGAATATTGGGATCTGGATACGGGAGTATATTCAAGTAGTGGGACACACGAATAAGTTTAAGTTCCTAAGACATTAATATCGTATCTCGGAACAGTTGAACTTTGTGTGAGAATTTAAGTGGACCAATATACTGACAATCTAGGTGAATTGTTTAGAACTTAAAATGAAATGAAGCTTAACGGTGTTGGTGATATGTCTCAGAAACTGATATGATCCTCTTACACGAACTCACAAAAATATTGTTTGTAAATATTTCTTTACTGCATTACATTTCTTTCTTTCAGAAAAATCCAAAAAGATTTTGTGTGTGTTTTAGCTTAAACTTTTGAAAAAGTCAAAAAGATTTTCGACAACTAATGTTGGAAAGCTGATTGTCAAAATTCCAAGTGCTAAACATGATGACATTGTTGTGAGGGGGAGTGTGTCTTAATTGTCAAAATATGTTTTGGAAATCAACAAGTGGTTCATCAAATGTGTATGATCTGAGGGAGAGTGATTGTTGGTGCATTCAAATTTTTAAATTTAGAAATTCATTTCTGGGTTAAGAATGTGCAGGAATAGTCAAGTTTCAATTCTGAATCTGAAGATAGAGTGCCAGGTTTCGGATTCTGAAGATAAAGAAAGCCAGACAAAGATCCTGAAGCAGATGTTGCTGAAGAACAAAGGAATGCCAGCAAATCGAGAGGGGGAGTCTGTTGATGAAGATAGAGAGAAAGAAAAGCCCAGAGACTGATCAAGACTGAAGATGTGAAGATACAGTATTGTCGTGACTCGATAGTCGACTTCGTCAACATCTGAGGGGGAGTCTGTTGGTGCACTACATCTGTTGACTTCGTCTTGGATCGAGTCTTACATTGTATTGTTTAGATTAGGGCACGTTTTACGAGTAAACAGGAAGTGTATAGTGTTTAGTGAGCAGGTTTCGCTCATAGGGACAATTGATGGAGGTTTCGCTTATTAGGACATGTTAGGGTTTCGCTTATGTGTACATGTACCTAAGAGCGAAACCACAAGCCTATATATAGGTGATCTTTGAGCGAAACCTCATAACATACCCTTGTATTCCACGCCGAAGCTCTGCCGGTGTGAAGATCGAGCTGTAATCGTTTGTCAAATCAATATAATCAGTAGATTAAGTGAAGAATAAGCTGTTTCTAGCTTCGTTTCTTGTTATTCCGCACCTGAAACGAAGTAAACTCCTCTGAACGACTCGTTCGGGTCAGATCACGATCCTACACTAACATTGTTTATTATACTACTTGAAAAACAGTTCATCCCAGATGAAGTTGTTAAAAAGAAGAAAATTGCTCAGACACGCACTTTGATAATAAAAAATCAAGAAGGAAGTTGTTATAACATGGGAGTCAAAATTCATTCACGTAGAGTGCGAAAGGAATATCTGGTGAATGAATGGCTGCAATTTATGGTAGAGAATGATATATCTTTTGGAGATAAGTGCACTTTCAAGATCTTAGAAGATGAAGGTATGATATTACTTTCAAACGTTTGCAGGTTAAATTAATTCACACAGCCAGAAGCAGATTCAGAACCAACTTGACTTCTTTTTGCAACAACTAATATGCAGTATGGTTGGTGATAGTTTTTTTTGTTTAAATTAACTGTCGTTAAACATGAAGGCTTATAACACTTTCCCTAAACTTCAAAAAACAATGTATTTTGTATTGGTAATACCCGTACACAATGATAATCATCGTTGCTCTACTTACATTGTTGTTTATCATATTGTTTCAAAACGAATATGTCCTTGCAAACAAATAGTAAATAATAATTTTGTATGAACTAACTTGTTAACGTAACTTATAGAATCTGCTATAGACCACTGTAATAATCACCACAAAATACAGACCACTCAAACATATATCAACTACTATATCCCAATAGCAGTAATAAACTGCATTTGATGCCAATGGTTGTTTAATATGTAAACATATCTATAAGTGTGATGGATTAAAAAATATATATTGGTTTACAAATGTTTCTACTTTTACATAAATCATCAAACAAATGATAAGTAATACAAATTCAAAACGAATAAAAATAGCTAACCACAATTAATACTACAATGGAGTCCCAAAAATGTTCCCAATACAATAGAAAAATAAAACTAAATAAAATTGAAACACTTTTTAAAATAATAAACACAAAAAACAAAATTGCTAACAGTATAACAGCAAATAAAAATACAAGAAAATAGCACTACCCAATAGCTGAATCAACAGTCTCTAAAAATAATGCTCCTTTACGACCAAATAATGCTCCTTTAAGCCAACAAAAAGAATCAAGATGTTGAAGGTATTCAAAATCTTGTACACTCATGTATACTTCAGCAATATTCCCAAATTTGGGGAGCAAAATCAATTTGCCATTTGCCACATCCAATGCTCCACACCATTCCACAAATGAGAATGTTTCAACATTTGGGAAAGACGACACCTTAGACCATAAATTATCTTGATATTTGAAAAGACTCGCATTAACATTAGGTCAGATTTCAACAACAAACATATGAAGCTTATTGTTAACAGTGAGAAAATGTCCGTCATAAACATACAGGTCATTAACTGGTGGAAAAGGAAACCTCTTAAACGATTCGGTAATTACATCAAAACCAATTATATGAATGTCCCCTCGTACCCTCACTTGTTTAACAGTGAAATATAAGGTATTGTTCACAAAAGAGCCAACAGACCAAATATAACACAACTATAATTTAGAATATATATACAACTAAAATATAACATGTAACTAATCATCACTTAAGTTATCTAGACTATAAAAATAACTGACATTGGAAAAACACAATTTATATATTTATATCTTATATTTTTCTAAACCACTTTACATTAATTACTTGAAAAGATTCAACTGCAAATGAAAAGACCGTTTCAATAAATCATCATTGCATCTAAGCTCATATACCAATAAGAAATCATTACTCTTCTTTCACACAAATTGTTAATCCTATTATATATAATACCTCCTAACTACATCCTTGTCTAACCTCTTCAACGACTCTCTATCTTTCACTCAACTCTTCTCTATTCTAACTACAATGAATACATCAAACTCCAAAGGTTGGTCTGAACTGTCCCAAGTTAAAAGGGATATCTATGAAGGATTCAAAGGTCAACATGAAGACACAGAAAGAGAGATCAGAGACAGCTTGATTGACATAACACGACACCTTCAACAGCAACTACGGGAGAATAAGAAGATGAGAATGAAGATCATGAGCAACCCACCTTCACATGAACAGTACATTGCTGGATTGCTTCTGTCTGATGAAGAAAGGGACACAGAGGATCTTCTTGATAAAGCAAACAGCTTAGCTGACCAATACACAGCAAAAACCAACCAAGGAAAGCAAGCTCTTACTAAATTTCTGGCTTCTTAGACTGAATGCAAATTAGTTTGTTTAATGTGCATGTAGCTGTTGGTATGAGGTTTCTTTCCATGATAGTAGGACACTTCCTTATCTTTTCGCTTTTTGATCTCATACTTAACGACCAACATGATTCCACATCTAATGTATTGACAAATTTTGTTATTATCTATAATTTTGTCAATGAATGATGGTTATATTTATGTTCCTCTTATAAGTTTTTATATATACAACTTAACTAATGTACTACCTCCGTCCCATTAAAAGTGTCATGTTTTGAATTTTCAAAGTCTTTATTTATAAACTTTGACTTTAATTATATATTTTTTGTGTTGTATAAAACTTGATGAAAATTAACCCGATAAAAACATTTGTAAAACACACTCAAATCCAATAACTTTCATCAAATATTATCTAACACAAACAAAATTATTTAAGGTCAAAGTTTATAAATAAAGACTTTGAAAATTCAAAATAGGAGACTTTTAGTGGGACGGAGGGAGTAGCATATTATTATTAACAACCAATATCTAAACTGAACTTCAGATACTCACACATAAGAAATCTGAACAGTATCAAAACATACGAGAATAAAAAAACACAGAAGAGAAAGTTTATGTCCTGAATAAAAAACATTGAACAAACACAAAACATAAAAACCATCGCTCTAAAATGCAACAAACAAAAGAAACTACATCTCACTCATTAAAATGGGTAAACTTAATCTCTTTCTTACCAACATCTTTCACGCTCTCTACAATATTATTACTTGTACTTTCACAGATTCTCGAGTTCGAAATGACATCCAAATTGTAAAGATCAAGCAATTTACGCTTAGACGTCGTATCTTTACAAACCATTAAACATGTTTTTTTATCAATTGAATCACCATCGGAACTCATCACAAGCAAAATTGGAGTACTATTCTTCTTATCATCAAGCATACAGCTCTAAACCAAAATTGAAAAAGTTTATTAACTAAATACAACTATAATACTTCAGTTAAAAATTCATAGTACCTGACTAATCCCAGACATTTGTTTAACCACATCAACAACTGATTCATCGTCAGTTATTCTTTGAATCTCGTATTCTTCATCACAATATGTCAAGTTAGTCTCACTGACTTCAATCTTGAATGCAAACAATTTATCCACCAAAGTTTTTAATTCGTTTGGAAATCGCACAGTACCGTCATCCTGAAAACATAAAAGATAGGATATATAACCCAAAAGTTAGCTTACAAAAAAATATAATTTGAGAAATAGAAACTAAATGTAAATCATACACATGCATACTACCAATATGTTATCCTGAACCAACTGTTTCGCAGACTTCTCGATAACATGGTTAGCCGTATTATGAAACAAAATAAGAGATACATCACCACTGCTATCCTCAACACGAACCTTCAATCTAATTGATAACATAACAAATAAATTTGAATTCAAACGGATCACATAAACTAAAATAAGGTAACTGATGAAGAAAGTTACAATGTCAAAATGACAACATAAATAACAACAGAATAATAACAATACCTTAAAACCGGTTCATCAATAACATTTTTTCGACAAAATTCATTAGGGCACACGTACAACGTATGTTGGTCTTCATCACAACCTCCGTCAGATTTAGTTAAACCCATGTTTTTTGTACAAGCCTCATTTAAACAATTAGGACACTTCAAAGAAAACCAACCAACCTCCTTGGATATTTCCTTTACGGTACCCAGTATGATAACAGATCGTGGCTGTAAAAAATATAAATATATCCACTTACATCTAATGTAAATACGTATTGAAATACCAAACTTGAAATGGTCTATGATTACCTCACTAATTTCCCACACATCATCGATGTTACTAAAAACAACATTCTTTAGAAAATCATCCATAACCACCTGCAACACGATAGAATTAGAAAGCAGTAATGCATCAACTTTGCTGTCAGTAACTCAGAATCTAATACAAAAACAATGCAGACAATTATCACATAATGCAATGCACTTGTTTTCAAAACAGAAAGAATATGAACTAAACAAACCTTACGAATAAAACTGGACATAATCGAGTATGATATGTTTATTAAATAATCAAGTAATACGATATTTATACACCATAAAAAGCAGTTGATGACACCAGATTTGTATGAACATGGGCGACAGCACATAAGTAGTAAACCGCTAATACATAACATGATGTAAAACAAATAATACATAAAGTATAGCATGTAAAATAAAAAAACAATAATATAGAAAAAACACAATCATAATACTCCCATATAAAATAAAAAACACAATACTATATAAACACACAATCATAAACACTCCGGATGCTTAGCTTATAATCCAATAAGGGAATTTATTAATTTCTCTGCCACAAAATATTTATTACACATCAAACACAACATTTAATGTTATACAATAAGATAAAATAAGACACACAACTACAAAAGAATAGTTAAACCTGAATACAAAAGTTCTAATACATACATTGTCATATAATAAGAAATTCCGTTTTGCTCCCTCTGGTTTGGTCACTTTAACAGTTTTGCCCCAAACCTTTAAAAATAGCCATTTTCCTCCAATAGTTTGCTATGGTTTTTCCATTTTGCTCCCCGCCTCTAACTCCATCCAAATTGTCTGTATTTCCATTTTGCTCCTCGCAGGGAGCAAACTGGATAAACCATAGCAAACTATTGGAGGAAAATGGCTATTTTTAAAGGTTTGGGGCAAAATCATTAAAGTGACCAAACCACAGGGAGCAAAACGGAAGTTTACTCAAAAATCACTCTTCATAAAATAACACAATTTCTTAAAAAATTACACAATAATAACCATTCCAGATAACTACCTCTACATTAAATTTGAGTTAGGATCGGTTAAGAAAGGTTTATTAACAAATGAACACAGGAGTTTACCTTACCATCTTTGTAGGACAACATGCAAGAAAGACTACAACAACTTATTAACCTAAAATCCTGGATTATAAACCGCTAGTACATACCATATATTAAAATTACACGTATTAAAGATTTCATTTAATATAATAACACAATATTATACAAAAGAAGGATAGAACCAAATGATAAACATACCATCTATTTTTACAACTGCCTTTTAGCACACATTCATGAGTTGTACTAAATGATATAAATACATGACACATATACAAAAAAAAGCAATTGATGATATCAGGTTTGTAGCACTTCTTCACCTAAATATATAGTAAAACAAATTAAACTGAAAATATTAAAAGTTCGAAATAATATATGATTAAATAACACCAATCGGAAATAAATATCCATGTAGACAACTGTTAATACACTTATACATACGGAACTACTTGAAACAATAAACAAAATTCTAAAAAACGACCACCATTCCCTATAATATAGCATAATAATTTCTAATCAATCAGCGAAACAACGGTCTTGATAAATAACGCTTGTTCCACACCAATGTAGGAATCAAGATGTTGAAGGTAATTAAAAACTTCATTGCTCAGCTTAGCTTCAACAGGACGAATCCAAACGTTTCTAAGCAACCACTTGTTGTTTTGAAATATAGTAGACCAACGCAAACTTTGTTCATAACTAATAATATGAATATTATTGATAGAAAACATCTTGATGAAGGCTTCATCTTCAACTTTGTACAAACCAACAGATAACTCGGGAGACCCTTCAACAACAATAAAATGGAGCTTCTTTGCAATGCTCAGAATTTTTCCTAGCCAAGGAGTAACTTCCAAACTTTCAGGAAAACGAATGCTTCTAAAAGTTTCGGAAATAACATTGAAAGCAACTATATACCTCTCGAAAGGGCCAGGATACCAACTTCTTGAACACACGAAATATATGGATTTGCCAGAATAAATTCCGGAAGACATTGAATAACCCCGACCACCGAAATTAACTCCCTTCAAGAAATCTATTTCCCTCCACGTCTCACGACGTCGTGAATAAACACGAACAATAACGACATTATTCAACAAATAATATTTGATGTGAAGCACTTTAAGATCATTGGTTTCATCAAAATACATTCCACCTGTATCACATTTTTGAACATACCGCTGAGAAAAGTCTGAGACGGACAACAACTTATGGCACCTGGTTGTTGGATTCCAAAGGATCAGCTCACAGCATCTCGCATTAAAAGACACTAACAACAGCCCATTAAGCGACGCTAGAATGCATAAGAATATAGGGTCAACATTGCCAGGAAAAGTGATCTGTTTGCTTGTAAACACATCCAAATTCCCACCTATTACGTTGTCAACAACAATTGACATACCTCGCAAGGAGAGATATTTCTTATGTGAATTTCCAATTCGACAAGAATGCCTCATCTCAAAAAAATGAGTTGACAGTTCCTTACGGAAATCTTTGCAAACACATTTCAAACAACCAATAGCTTTGGCAGGGAGCCTTGTGAATATTTCATCAAAGATCAATGCAAACCCAAGCTTTTCCATTTTATAATCTATGGGGCTACAATATAAAATATAATAAATGAAATACAATTGAGACAATTTGATATGCAAATGTTTATATATAGACACAATGTATACAACCGCTTTTCATACACAACCGGATGATAAATAAGACTAACCAACCACGTTACTTATATAAAAAAACTGTTAATGAAAGCAGTTTAGCATTGTATTAGCACAATCTTAAACAACTGCTGATGTTAGCAAATATTGACCTTTCTACAAACATTTTGAAATCAACACAGCAGTTTACCTTACCATCTTTGTAGGAGAACATGCAAGAAAGACTACAACAACTTATTAACCTAAAATCTTTTATAAACACAGCATTTAATGATATACAATAAGATAAGATAAGACACACAACTACAAAAGAATAGTTAAACCTGAATAGAAAAGTTCTAACACATACATTGTCATATAATAAGAGAAAATATCACTCTTCATAAAACAACACAATTTCTTAAAAAATTACACAATAATAACCATTCCAGTTAACTACCTCTACATCAAAATTGAGTTAGAATCGATGAACACAGCAGTTTTCCTTTCCATCTTTGTAGGAGAACATGCAAGAAAGACTACAACAACTTATTAACCTAAAATCCTGAATTATAAACCGCTAGAACATACCATATATTAAAATTACACATATTTAAGATTTCATTTAATATAATAACACAATCTTATACAAAAGAAGGATAGTACCAAATGATAAACATACCATATATTTCTACAACTGCCTTTTAGCACCCATGAATGAGTTGTACTAAATGATAAACATACATGATACATATACAAAAAAAAGTAATTGATGTTATCAGAATCTACATAAAAGCAAAAAAATACACGATGTATGCTACCAAAATACAATTTCGTTGGTAAAACACAAACCATTGGAAAAAACAAAATTCATGATATCAGGTTTGTAGGACTTCTTTACCTACATATATAGTAAAACAAATTAATATGAAAATATTAAAAGTTCGAAATAATATATGATTAAATAACACCAATCGGAATTAAATATCCATGCAGACAATTGTTAATACACTTATACATACGTAACTACTTGCAACAATAAATAAAATTCGAAAAAACAACCACCATTCCCTATAATATAGCATAATAATTTCTAATCGATCAGCGAAACAGTGGTCTCGATAAATAATGCTCGTTTCGCACCAATGTAGGAATCAACATGTTGGACGTAATTAAAAACTTCATTGCTCAGGTTAGCTTCAACAGCACCACTCCAAATGTTTTTTATCAACCACTTGTTGTTTTGAAATATATTGGACCAATGGAAACTTTCAACATAACCAATAATTTGAAGATTATTGATAGAAAACATCTTGATGAAGGCTTCATCTTTAACTTTGAACAAACCAACAGATAACTCGGGAGACCTTTCAACAACAATAAAATGGAGCTTCTTTGCAATGCTCAGAAATTCTCCTCGCCAAGGGCTAACTTCCAAACTTTCAGGAAAACGAAGGCTTCTAAAAGTTTCAGAAATAACATCGAAAGCAACTATATACCTCTCCAAAGCGGGATACCAATTTTTTGAACACACGAAATATATGGTTTTGCCAGAATAAATTCCGGAAGATCATGAATAACCCCGACCACCGAAATTAGCTCCCTTCAAGAAATGTATTTCTCTCCACGTCTCACGACGTCGTGAATAAACACGAGCAGTAACGACATTCAAAAAAAAATATTTTATGTGAAGCACTTTAAGATCATTGGTTTCATCAAAATACATTCCACCTGCATCACAGTTTCGAACATACCACTGACAAAAGTCTGACACGGACAACAACTTATGGCACCTGGTTGTTGGATTCCAAAGGATCAGCTCACAGCAACTCGGTTCAGAGGACGCTAACAACAACCCATTAAGCGACGCTAGAATACGTAAGAATCTAGGGTCAACATTGCCAGGAAAAGTGATCTGTTTGTTTGTAACCACATCCAAATTCCCACCTATTACGTCGTCAACAACAATTGACATATTTGACAAGGAGAGATATTTCTTATGTAGAGAATTTCCAATTCGACAAGAATGCATCATCTCAAAAAAATGAGTTGACAGTTCCTTACGGAAATCTTTACAAACACATTTCAAACAACCAATAGCTTTGGCAGGGAGCCTTGTGAATATTTCATCGACGATCATTGCAAACCCAAGCTTTTCCATTTTATGATCTATAGGGCTACAATATAAAATATAATAAGTGAAATACAATTGAGACAATTTAATATGTAAATGTTTATAAATAAACACAATGAATACAACCGCTTTTCATACACAACCGTGTGATAAAATAAAACTAACCAACCACGTAACTTATATAAAAAAAGACTATTAATGAAAGCAGTTTAACATTGAATTACCACAATCTTAAACAACTACTGATGTTAGCAAATATTGACCTTTCTACAAAACATTTTGAAATAAACACATCAATTTACCTTACCATCTTTGTAGGAGAACGTGCAAGAAAGACTACAGTTATTAACCTAAAATCCTGTATTATAAACCGCTAGTACAAACCATATATTAAAATTACACATATTAAATATTTCATTTAAAATAATAACACGATATTATACAAAAGAAGGAAAGTACCAAGTCCAATATACCTTCTGAATAAACGTATATAACTGAATTTAACACACGTACAACCAATATAAGTAATAACTATTAACTACCCGCGTTACATATATATAAAACAATAGTTGATATTAGCAGTTTTTTACAACTGCCTTTTAGCATGAGTTGTACTAAATGATAAACATACAGGATACATATACAAAAAAAAGCAATTGATGTTATCAGAATCAACACAAAAGCCAAAAAATACACGATGTATACTACAAAATACAATTTTGTTGGTAAAACACAAACCATTGGAAAAAACACAATTCATGTTATCAGGTTTGTAGGACTTCACATACATATATAGTAAAACAAATTAAGCTGAAAACATTAAAAGTTCGAAATAATAAACGACTAAAAAACACCAAGCGGAATTAAATATCCATGCAGACAATTGGTAATACACTTATACATACGGAACTACTTAAAACAATAAACAAAATTAGAAAAAACGACCACCATTCCCTATAATATAGCATAATAATTTCTAATCGATCGGCGAAACAGTGGTCTCAATAAATAATGCTCGTTTCGAACCGTTGTAGCAATCAACATGATGGAGGTATTTAATAACTTCATTGCTCACGTCATCTTCAACAACACCACCCCAAACGTTTCTAAGCAACCACTTGTTGTTTTGAAATATATTGGACCATTGGAGACTTTCTTCATAATCAATTATATGAAGATTATTGATAGAAAACACCTTGATAAAGGCCTCATCTTCAACTTTGTACAAATCAGCAGATAACTCGGGTGACCTTTCAACAACAATAAAATGCAGCTTCTTTGCAATGCTCAGAAATTGTCCTCGCCAAGGAGAAACTTCCAAACTTTCAGGAAAACGAAAGCTTCTAAAAGTTTCGGAAATAACATCGAAAGCAACTATATATATCTCTCCAAAGGTGGATACCAATTATTTGAACACACGAAATAAATGGTTTTGCCATAATAAATTCCGCAAGACCATGAATAACCCCGACCACCGAAATTAGCTCCCCTCAAGAAATGTATTTTTCTCCACGTCTCACGACGTCGTGAATAAACACGAGCAATAACATCATCAAAAAAAAATTTTTTGATGTGAAGCACTTTAAGATCATTGGTTTCATCAAAATATATTCCACCTGTATCACAGTTTCGACCATACCGCTGATGAAAGTAGTCGTCGGACAACCACTTATGGCACCTGGTTGTTGGATTCCAAAGGATCAGCTCACAGTAACTCGGTTCATAGCACACTAACAACAACCCATTAAGCGACGCTAGAATACGTAAGAATCTAGGTTGAACATTGTCAGGAAAAGTGATGTGTTTGATTGTAACCACATCCAAATTCTCACCTATTACGTCGTCAACAACAATTGACATATCTTGCAGAGAGATATACTTCTTATGTAATGAATTTCCAACCCGACAAGAATGCATCATCTCAAACAAATGAGTTGACAGTTCCTGACGAAAATCTTTGCAAACACATTTCAAACAACCAATAGCTTTGGCAGGGAGCCTTGTGAATATTTCATCAACGATCATTGCAAACCCAAGCTTTTCCATTTTATGATCTTTGGGGCTACAATATAAAATATAATAAATGAAATACAATTCCTACAATTTGATATGCAAATGATTATATATAAACACAATGTATACAACCGCTTTTCATACACGACCATGTAATAAAATAAAAATAACCAACCACTAACTTATATAAAAAAAAACTGATAATGAAGGCAGTTTAACATTGTATTAACACAATCTTAAACAACTGGTGATGTTAGCAAGTATACTATAATATACAATTTCGTTGGTAAAACAAAAACAATTGTAAAATACACAATTCATGTTATCAGGTTTGTAGGCCTACTTCACCTATATCTATAGTAAAATAAATTAAACTGAAGATATTAAATAATATACGAGTAAATAACCACAAAGTAATGTATTCAAAAATCTACTCAAAAAACTATTTGAACTTCAACTATTAAGAACATCAATAACAGTGTCTACATTTAAGATAATAATGACTTTTTATTCTATTGCAAGTAGTAACTACAACTGTTCTTATATTCTCATACATCGAATTGTCATACATACTAACTTAAAATCTTACATCTAATTCACACAATTTAAAACTTTTAAGAAACTATTTTTAAATTGATTAACACAACAATTATTAACACCATTAAATAAAGATAGATGAAATCTATCAAAATTAGATGTTTATGGTATAGATAGTGTTTTTTTTTCATGTTTGCAACTCTATATTCAGGCACAATTCAACATCAACATAAACTAAATCAATTACAATTCTCTATATGGTCGCTCGAAGGAAAGGCAGCATATGAAGTACTAAACAGAAAAGTCGGCCTCATCAGTGATAACAATTACAATCAAACCTGGAGCAACATAGGATAGCTTGATGAAGACCTCCACTCTCCCCCATCAGATTTCATGAACAACTCAGAAGAGTTTATCACACAACTGTTGAAACAGGATCAGAAAATCTGCGACATCCTAGCCGATCTGCAAAACAAAAGAAAGAATGAAAGCGCGTGGAAGAAGACGAGAGTCGTCGAAATCTTAGGACCTGTTAATAGAACATCAAAAATAGTTACTATTATAATATTCTCTAAATATATTATGAAATTCCATTTTTGTAAATTATCAACCAAAACAGAATATGTGAATTTTAATCTTTTATATGAAAAGATAAACGAATAATAAAAAATATATATATAAAAAAAACGGCGGCAGCAACAATATATCAGATTTTATGAAATCTTCTCTTCAAAGCCATATTCTCTCTCAAAATTAAAGGTGTATCAAAAAGTCAAAATATCCATCATACCTGAACTTCTTTATGACTACCCTTCCAACAAAGATCCTTTCGGTTAGTGGATTTATGATAAGGGTTTCAAAATTTCTCTCATTTGCATTGCTCATTTCTCCAACATACGATTTCTAAGTCAACAAAAATCAGGTAAAGTAATTCCTTTTTTTCAATGTTGATGTTCATTTGCCATTTGTTGGTTGGAATAAGTTAATGAAAATGGCAATCTGTATACAGAAACGTAGATGTAACTTGTTTGGTTGACATATTTACCTTGATTCAGTTACATAACATACATATGTTCTTATTGTATTGACTACATACATGTCTTCGGGTATGAAAAAAAAACAGATTTAGGAAATCAACTGAACACAGGGAAATGCTAAAAGACATTAAATATAAGATGCACACCAGGTGTTCGAACAAATGACTGTATGAAAAATTTTATACTTAACAAAAGCATCATTTTGTTAAAGTAAAACTTTCAACAATAGTGAGGTGTTTTATATGATTAGGTTGAATAAAAAGGGATAGGATAGAAATATAAGATATGGTTATGTAATAAAAGAAAGTCACTAAAGTAGAATAAAGATGTAAAATAGCGAGGAACGGTATTATGCAGCTTATGTATGTTTGTCATTCCTTTAAAGTACAACAAAAAGAAAAAAATAAATAAATTTCGCGTTACTAAAATGGGTCAACGTTTTAAATGTTTCTTAGAATGGCTGGAGCTGAAAACGATGTTATCGTCATATCGGATTCGGAAGACTCTTCGGCTGAATCAGAGGAGTTTGATGATGATGAGACTGATCCGCTCATATTTTTTGTGCCATACACCAAACGGTTTGTAAGTACCAACAAAATTATATGTTAATAGGCGTCTAATATATTTACATAATTTGCTTAACTTTTGTATTTTTTTAATACTTCAACATCATTAATGGAAATTATTATTATGCTTTGTAACTTATAGCGCATACCGGTTGCAGTAGCACAGATGACAGGAATTGACAAAACCTTGAAAGTTAAGATCGTCAACAGACAACATGTAGAGACAAAACATGATGTTAGGACGGAGCCAAATAAAAACACTATCAAATACATTGTCAAAGACTGGGCGAAATGGCTTAAAGATAACAACATAAAAAAGGTGATCATTGCACGTTCCAGTACTTTCCAGATATTCGTGCTTTGTTCCTTACCGATGTTTTTCGCTAGTGGTGATGTTTGAAACTTTGAAACAGGGTTGAACCATAACATATGGTAGTTTTGGCAAACGAAGAAACTTAGCGTAGCTTCTGTAGTGTTAAAATAGTTGTTTGTAAGTAGGTTAACATGTTTGTTAGTTCCAAACTTTACATAGTTTGGACGGTTACTATGTAACCGTGTTTATAAATATATACGTTTTCTAGTTCTAGTTTATATGTTATATATTGAACATATTTTTTTATCAATTGTATCACCATCAGAACTCAACACAAGCGAAATTGGAGTACCATTCTTCTTATCATCAGGCATACAGCCCTAAACCAAAATTGAAAAAGTTTATTAACAAAAGACAACAAAATGGAAAAGACAACTATAATACTTCATTTAAAAGTTCATAGTACCTGACTAATCCCAGACATTTGTTTAACCAGATCAACAACTGATTCATCGTCAGTTTTTCTTTGAATCTCGTATTCTTCATCACAATATGTCAAGTTAGTCTCACTGACTTCAATCTTGAATGCAAACAGTTTATCCACCAAAGTTTTTAATTCGTTTGGAAATCGCACAGGACCATCATCCTGTAAACATAAAAGATAGGATATATATACAATTTCGTAAGTAAAACACAAATCACTGTAAAAATCACAATTCATATTATCATGTCTGTAGGACAACTTCACCTACATCTATAGTAAAAGTAATAAAAATCAATTGTTGATGTTAACAGTTTTCACTCTTCTACAACTACTTTTTAACACACATTCATGAGTTGTAATAAATGATAAACATGCAGGTTACATATACAGAAAAAAAAAACAATTGATGTTATCAAGATCTCCCAAGGATATTACACAAAAGCCAAAAAAACACAATATAAACTATAATTTACAATTTCGTTGATAAAACACAAACCATTGTAAAAAACACAATTCATGTTATCAGGTTTGTAGGACAACTTAACTTACATCTATTACCACTGATTACAAATTACTAATTATAAGAAAAATACAAAATATAAGAAAACTACTGCTTCAACATTCCACTATTGTAGTCTAAGCACTGATGATGAGCATCAGTGCTTTCTTCAAAGGTGATCAGTGGTTGAAGGTTGTTCAGACTCAAGACTTTCTACAATCATTCTTTTAACTCCTACTTTCACAAGATACTCTTCTGCTTCTTGATCTGCTGCTGTTACTTTATCCATCTGCTTTTGTCTCATTCTTTGATGAAAGAAGGCAGCTGGTGAAGCAGTGGATCTTTTGAATTGTTGCTTTTGTGGCTTTTCTGGAACCACTTCGTTAGAATAATCAGGCTTTTGGGGAATATCAAGATTTTTCTTCCTTAGTTCTTCCAGCCTTTGGTAATTTGCCCTGACCTTGTCTTCCTTCCATCTTGTTACTTGATTTTTTGACCCAAAATCAGCAGTAATAAGTTCCTCTTTCATTCTTTTCAGCTCTAGCACCTTGTCTGGAAGATTTTTCATGTATTTTGACCAGACAGGTGGAGTATGTTTAACCTTGTCCTTATTCATCTTTTCAATCCTTTCTAACTCCTCTTTGAGTTCACCCACTGTCCAATCTTTATATTGACCTTTGTCACCTTTGTACCTTTTGAAGGCCATGATATGCTCAATATAATGTTTCTTCAAGGTTTCATCATCTCGTTCTGAAAGCTTTTGACACAATTTTTTTGCAAACTCCTCCAATTTTCTGACTTGTGAGAACAGGAATTGATCGTACCTTTGAATTTCTTTATCAGATTTTCCTTGTGACTCTCTTTTAGAGATATCATCTGCTTGTTGAACTTTGACTTTCAGGTATTCTTCAATATTATTAGGCCTTGAATATCCTTGGACGGATGGTAGGTTTCTTTTAGCAGGGTCATCTTCAAAATAAAAAGATATAATTTCTTCTCTGACTGCTATAAGTTCCAGAGGATATTGGACAGCTGCTGAAACAATGGCAGTGTTTGTGTTAAAAGCCTGTACAGAAGAATATGGAACAGGGTTTGGAATTATAGCAAGTGATGATGGTTGTGAAGATGATGGGGTGGTGGAGAATCATCATCTTTTAAAATCATCCTTCTCCTTTTTGGTTTACGAGAGGCTGATGGTGTTTTGGTTGGTTCAGTGGTGGTGGTGATTTGAGTGCTGGTTATTGTAGTGGAAGGTGGTTGACAAACAGCTGTTGAAACAACTGGTGTTTCAACCACTGTTGTCACTACAACTGATGATGTGTCATCAGCTGTCTTCTGATTTTTAGCAGGAGATGATGGTGGTGATGAAGTTGTTTTTGGTGGTGAGTTGGTTTTTGGTGGTGATGGTATTTTTGGTGGGGCAGTGGTTGAAGTGGGAGCAGTGATTGTAGTTGAAGTGGTGATTTTTGGGTTAACAACTGTTGAAACCACTGAAGTACCAACAGTTGTTGATACAGCAGTTGATACAACAGTTGTTGGTTTGGGAGAGGCTGGTGGTGTTTTGGTTGGTTCAGTGGTTGTGATGATTTGAGTGGTGGTTATTGTAGTGGAAGGTGGTTCACAAACAGCTGTTGAAACAACTGGTGTTTCAACCACTGTTGTCACTACAACTGATGATGTGTCATCAGCTGTCTTTTGATTTTTAGCAGGAGGTGATGGTGGTGATGAAGGTGTTTTTGATGGTGAGGTGGTTTTTAGTGGTGATGGTATTTTTGGTGGGGCAGCAGTTGAAGTGGGAGCAATGATTCTAGTTGAAGTGGTGGATGTTGGGGTAACAACTGTTGAAACCACTGAAGTACCAACAGTTGTTGATACAGTAGGTGAAACAACAACTGTTGATTTGGGAGATTGACTAACAGGTGTTGAAACAGCAGGTGTTTCATCTACTGTTGTCATTACAGCTAATGATGTGTCAGCAGATGTCTTCTGCTCTTGAGCAGATGGCTTTTGAGGTGGTGTTGATTTTGGTGTGATAGTTGGTTGAATGGTGATGATGGAAGTGATAGGTGACTGACTAACATCTGTTGTCTTCTGCTTTTTGACAGGAGATGAAGGTGGTGTTGATGATGATTTAGGTGGTGGTGGTAAGGCAATGGTTGTGGGGTGTGATGAAGTGGTTGCAGGTGTTTGCCTAACAGCTGTTGAAACCACTGAAGTATCAGCAGTTGTTGATACAGCAGGTGTGACAACAGCTGTTTGGATGGAAGATTGATGTTTGCAGCTTTTGGAAGGTGTTTCCCTCACTTTTCTAGTGGGATTCTTTCGTTTTGGCTCAGGATTTTCATCATCCTTTGGCTCAGAAATACCCTGCTCATTCAGCTCCATAAAAGCTCTTTTCTCCTCATTCCACCTGGATTTATCCTTAGCCTCTCTATCCCTTTTTACACTTGCTATTACTTCAGCAAGTGCATTTGTGGTAACATCAATCTTTTTACTACCATCTGGCAAGGGAATGTCTTTAATCATGCTATGTTTTTGTGGTTCAACATAAATACCATCTTCAATTCCCTTCTTTTTCCACTGCTTGATTTTCTCCCCCTTTTTGGCATTATCTGGAGGGGGGTTATCAATAAAGAGAACAGTAGGAGGAGCAGTGCCAGTGGTGTTTAGAATGTGGGCCTTTATAGCCTTGATATCAGCTTGAGTATCTTTAAACCTTGACTCCATGTGATTTCTGATTTGTTGGATGTGGAGTTCATGTTGTAAATCAGCATACTCTCTTTGCTTGTGGAGCAATGGTTGAAACAGCTCCCAAAGAGCATCAGAGGATGGGGTAGTGGAAGCAGATGGAACATGTGATGCAGCAGTGGGTATGGACTTTTGTGAATTTAACAACTGTTGCAGCATTGTTTTGATGTCTGTAACAGCTGAGTCAATTCTGTCTACCCTCTCCGTCAATTCTTGATATTTCAAACCATAACCCAAGTTAATGGGATCATCTGATTTCCCACCTACAGTGGTTGTATCAATGTTTGATTTAGGGAACGAATTCCAAAAGTCATCCATTGATGCCCCTTATTCTTGGTACTGGGGTCTTCTTCCTTCAACACTTGATAACCTTTTGATGGTACCAGTGGTCATAACAAACTCACTGGTGGATATCAGAGGTGCTATGGAAGGAATTGCCTTCAAGGGAGTCTGATTGATGAAACAACTGGCCAAATGTAGATCTGTTGATCCAACATTTGTAGTTGCTGCTCCACTTGAACTACTGACTGGAATTTCAGGTAACTCCAGCAGTGTAGCCTCCTCATTTGTTGTTGGTGGGTTAACAGTGATAGAAACACCAGACTCAGTCACTTGTTGATGTATATTCTCGTTGACAGGTGATTGAGAAGAACAACTTTGTGTCTGGGCAATATCAACTGCTTCCAACAAAGGTTTTATTGATGGTGGAATTTGTGAGGTAAGGATAGGGGTGGAAAGAGAATTTTCCCCGGGAAGTGAGCTTTGGATGATGGAATCAAGTGATCCCAGAGCATCATAATTTAGTGTCCCTGTGTTTACAACCTGATCTTTTTGTGAGGATGCAGGAGGAGTTTGAGGCAAGGATGAAGATCTTTCTTCCATCTGCTATGAGGAAGTAGCAGCAGTGGTTGTTGATGACATTTGTTTTGTCACTGGCAGTGGCTCTGGGATCTCATCTTCCAGAGTTGCCTTTTTAGTGGGTTTGGGGGGATTTTTGGATGATTTCTTTTTGGGCTTTTTGGTAATGATAGGTGTGGGTTTCATAGCAGTGGTTGTGCTACTATGATCACCTGGAGCAGTGGGCTCGACAGCAGATACCTGAGGAGTAGTGGTACCTGCTAAAGTCTGCTCAGGAACCTCTGCTTGTCTTTTGGAAGATTTCAACATTCTTGTGAATGTTTCTGCTGTTAAACTGTTTATTTGAAAAGGAACCCCCTATGTAAGCACATGGGCATTATCTTTTGAAAACTTTTTCTCAAAATAATAACTCAAAAACCTTGGAAATAGTAAGAAAGCCTTTTTATCAACATTTTTGACCAAGTAATTAAAGATTTCCTGGGAGTAATTAAAATTTTCTCCTTGCAGGATAGCATAACCCATATATTGAATCTTCAAGGGGATTTCATTGAAGGCTGTGGTTTTGTTGGATACACACATAAGGAGGGTATGAAATAAAAACCTTGTAGCAGATGGAAAACTGCCTTTTTGTAAAGTATATTTTTGCATTTCTTCTTCATACCCTC